>PRKT01000149.1:246363-299022 GCA_003671525.1 Saccostrea glomerata | reverse complement strand
CAGACTTGCTTCGGATGCTGGATCTGACTTTCATTTTCATTCCCAAGTAACTATAAGCCCTAGCTAAACCAAACTTGCATGGATGATGCATCTAAGGATGGAAACTACCAGACTTGCTTCGGATGCTGGATCTGACATACATTTTCATTCCCAAGTAACTATAAGCCCTAGCTTAGCCAAACTTGCATTGATGATGTATCTAGGGATGGACACTACCAGACTTGCTTCGGATGCTGGATCTGACTTTCATTTTCATTCCCAAGTAACTATAAGCCCTAGCTAAACCAAATTTGCATGGACGATTCATCTAAGGATGGACACTATCAGACATGCTTTGGATGCTGGATCTGACCTATATTTTCCATACAAGAGACCAGGTTAAAGTTTTGGGAACAGATCAATCCCAATGAACTTGAAGTCCTTGATATCTGCAGTATTAGCAGTTATGAATATTTGTTTACACGATACATGTTTTTCACGCTACACGCGTAGAAATGTGTATATGCCAAGGGGTTAAACACAACTTGCAAGAATATTGTTGTTGGGATGAATACTTAATATTAAGAAAATATGATGTGAGATTTGCATTTACATAAACTGATAACATTCGTCGAGGTGAGCTTCGTAATCTTTGATTACCTATGTTTAAGTAACTATAAGCCCTATGTTGACCAAACTTGCATGGATGATACATCTAAGGATGCATTACAGGGCTTGCTTCGGATGCTGAATCTGACCTACATTTTCCGGTTGAGTGAATAGGTGAAAGTTTTTGATACAGGTTTCATTTCCAAGTAACTATAAGTCCTATGTTGACCAAACTTGCTTGGATGATACATCTAAGGATGGATACTACAAGGCTTGCTTTAGATGCTGACTCTGACCTACGTTTTCCAGTTGAGTGAACAGGTTAAAGTTTTTGGTGCAGGTTTCATTTCCAAGTAACTATAAGCCCTTTGTTGACCAAACTTGCATGGATGATACATTTGTACATCTAAGGATGGATACTACCAGGCTTGCTTCGGATGCTGAATCTGACCTACATTTTGCGGTTGAGTAAACAGGTTAAAGTTTTTGGTGCATGTTTCATTTCCAAGTAACTATAAGCCTAATGTTGACCAAACTTGCATGGATGATACATCTAAGGATGGATACTACCAGGCTTGCTTCGGATGCTGAATCTGACCTACATTTTCCGGTTGAGTAAACAGGTTAAAGTTTTTGGTGCAGGTTTCATTTCCAAGTAACTATAAGCCCTATGTTGACCAAACTTGCATGGATGATACATCTAAGGATGCATACTACCAGGCTTGCTTCGGATGCTGAATCTGACCTACATTTTCCGGTTGAGTGAACAGGTAAAAGTATTTGGTGCAGGTTTCATTTTCAAGTAACTATGAGTTCTTTAATGACCAATCTTGCATGGATGATACATCTAAGTATGCATACTACCAGGCTTGCTTCGGATGCTGAAACTGACCTACTTTTTGTGGATGAGTGAAAATGTTAGTTTTTGTTAGCATGTTTCATTTCCAATTAACTATGAGCCCTATAATGAGCAAACTTGCATGAACGATGCATCTTAGGATGCACACTGATGGACTTGCTTCGGATGCTGAATTCGACATACATTTTTCAGATACCCAGGGTAATAGACCAGGTAAAAGTTATGGTTGCAGGTCTATTACCAAAAAACTATAAGGTTTATATAACATTGTGTAACCAAACTTGCACAAATGTTGCATCAAGAGATGAAAACTCTCAAATTTGCTTCAGATGCTGGATTTTGATTACATTTTCATGAAGAAGAACTAGTTTAAATATTTTATGTAGGTCTATTTCAAAGTATCAGATCAAAATTGCTTAAATATTTTCATTTTTGGAATGTACACTTTTTGTTGGTTAATTGTGTGACTTTGCCTTACTTAAAGACAACATTCGTTGAGGTGAGCTCTGTAATCTCTGATTACCTATGTTTATTTTAAAAAAGAAAAGAAAACGTCAATGATGACAAAAAGCCTGGAACAAAATTTATCTTGCAGAATGACTGTGTATTGCATTGAAAAGTTGTGTAAATGATGTAAATGATTTCGGTGAAATTTTGTAATTTAAAATTTTCTAAAAGCTCCTAGATGAAGTGATTAGCACTTTTCGGAATAAAATGTTGTAGATTATTCCAGAGTTTTTCCTTCACTGCCGTTCAAATCTTAGTGAGAAGTAAATAATATTTTTTAGATCCCAATTTCTATCTTTGATTACAATCTAATCTGTTCTTAAAAGTAAATATATTAAAGGGAAAAAAACGGAGATTGATTGTTCATTATAAGTTTATTATTACTTGTCAAATCAATTGATATTCATGATTCCCCTTTTATAAGTACTTTCATAATTATATCATTTTTATTCATTTCACATATAAAATTAGCTTTAGAACCTCGTGGAGGCCGTTCCGTTGTCCATTTTGACATTGACCTCGGACGTCCTTGCTGTGTTGTTCTGAGTGTTTATTTTGACCTCTGACTCCATCGTTGGAGATTCCTTTGGACTGTTGTCCTCAGCTGACTTCAGACTAGAGCTACAAAGTCTGTCTATCACCACGGCGCCGATTATAATGGTCATCGTGTTGCTTGTAGTCCGGATACGGTCACTATTTACAACCAAAAGGTATGGTTAACGCAAATGTTGATTTAATTTTTGATTGAATTACAAAAGAATTTGAATTTGAATTGAATTAAGAAAAGGAAAATTGCATTTTGTTTCGGTCAAATATAATTTCATTTAAAATGTTTGGAAAATCTGATGTTCTATTGTTTACTTACTTGTACCATTCCAGTGCCATTAGAAGACCTATGTTATGTACTTGAACATCTAGTGAAGACAGGACGACTAGGATAGAGACGATGCTTGCGCTGGGGACGGAGGGAACAGCCAGGGAGCCCACGGACGACAAGAGTCTTAAAACGAAAAGGAATTATTTCTGTACAGAAAGGTAGCTTATGCCGGCCCTTTTTAATTGAATTTATTGACTTATTTAGATCAAGGAAAAAAGGCACAAAAATCTTTAAATAACGTCTAATAGATACAGTGTAATACTTTGCTCAATCTGATATTTATCAACAGAATTTGTTTTGTTTTCTTATAACTTAAGCTGTAAAAATGACCAACATTACGAATTCTTTTCATAAGATTAATAGATGAAGCACAAAGATAAATTAGTCATTTATATTTACCCAATTAAGAGTATCTTAGAGGCCCCTAATGACATTCCTTCTAATTGTACCATAAAGAGGGCCGATAAACAGATGAATATACAGCTTCCCAATCTCTCCAGAGTAGCCCCCACAGGAACAAGGAAATTAGATATTCTGGTTTCAACATGTAGCTTAACATCGAGTGTTTTCAGCATTTTTGGTATACCAATTGCACTAACAATTCCAGAAAAATGTTTGATATTCTTTCCGTATTTAAATACAGCTTAATCATTTTTTAACAATTCATGATGTGCTTAAAAATAAACGTAACTGTACATAGAACATGAACATACGTGCTTGGCGGCCCAAATACAGTTAACCAGGGTCGCAGACAGGCGCCAAGAAAGAGAAAAGGATTTTTCCTGGTAGCTATGAAATAAGTAATCGGAATGAGGACCAACTGATGAAAAACGATTCCAACAGAATGAGCCAGAACAAACATTCCGAGACTGCTGAAGACGTTTTCTATATCAGACGCTTTCAGAATTGCTGTAGCAATAAGGCTTGCAACCCCAACAGGGGTCATCCTGCAATATCAGAAAACATATTACACAGGTTGTGTCCTGCTCATATCCTTATAATGTCATTTTAAATAGGTATCACACGAATTAGACTAATAAATCAGGAAACGAATAATTAATATTTTATGAAAAGTCTTATATGTTTCATGTTCTAAAACGATTCTGAAGGAAAATGTCAATTTCACAGAATTATTGGTGAGAGCTTAAAATTGATTGCAAAATTTTTGTCTTCACACATTAAACGTAACTGTATATTTTAATCTTTTTTAAAATAATTGATTTACAGAATTATTGGTGAGAACTTAAAATTGATTGCAAAATCTTTGTCTTCACACATTAAACGTAACTGTATATTTTAATCTTTTTTAAAATAATTGATTTACAGGAGCTTATAAAACTTGAGTATTATTGGAAGTAAAATTTACTCACCAAATAATCCAATTTAAGAGATGGATGACAATGATGGATATGGTTTCAAAAAATTCTGTGAATGGGTCTGCGCGTTTTCCTAGCTTACTGGCGGCTATGCCAAAAAGAGTACAGGCAATGATAAGGCCTAAAATACAAAGGTGTGAAAACAAAATAGATCTACAATCATTTTGTAGGAGAAAATAAACCTTGCTTTGCTGTAATTTTATTTTGTTCATATCGTGATTTTGTCTGTTTTTTCTTCAGGTTTCTGTACAACTGCCTTCAATTATATGCGTTTTTTGCTTTAAGACAATAAATATATTAATACCGTTTATCTCTTCGTACGTACCTAGTATATTTAGACCTCCTGTGGATGAAACAGATTTATGAACAATTGTTACAGAACTATTGGTCCCATTCATCATCAAAACTCGTGTAGATTGGGAGTATTTTGTCTGGGTCTGCAACAAGAGTCCAGGATAAAAATAGGTAAGAATTTTTTTATCAATAAGAAAAATCAGTTTCTTATTTCTCGCTCTTTAGATTTCTCTGTATATCTGATCATGACATGGGCTTATAGGGAATGTTTACATATTCATGGCATCTGATTCTAGCTCGGATGTTTTCTTAAGTCCAAATTTGTTTGTCTTAACTTTAGAGCATATTATCTATAGATTTCATGAAAATTTAATTGAATGATATTTTTTAAACAAAAAATTGCATTGCTCTAAAAATGATACAAAGAATATGTGTTGCTATATTAGAAAGATTCTTACCTTCTGGAAACATGCGGTGACCAAATTATCAGGAAACAGATTTCTGGTGGAAAAATATGCAACATATATTTATTTCAGCTTAGAATTTTGCCTAACATCTTGATAGCAGAAAAATTAATAAAACTACTTTGGAAATTCATCATTTTAATAGACAATGAGTTTCAAAAAACATATATACATACAGTATTAGCCTTAAAAAGATTTCAATATAATATTTCAGAGATCGAGTGTTTTAAAGTGTTATTAAGTTTGTCATTTAGTGTAATAAAATCGAGGAAGAAAATAATGTACATGTACTCGTATGTCAATTTCACCTTATCATGTCGGCAAACATATCACTAGTCTCAATGTCTGTCTGTATAGAATCGCTATAATCTGATCCAGAAATCTCTACCTCTTTACCTTGATGAAAAATAAATAATGACTTTTCAAATGATATGAATTACTCAAAAACTTTTTAAAATGAGAACTGAAATATTATATAAATATTACATAACAAATGAATGATATTGGAGCAAAGTTTACTAAGTCATTCTTTACCTGGTTGAATGATAAGGAATACCAGGATGGCGATGATAGCTCCTATTGTGTTGGTGATTATTATGTAACCAAAGGACAAGGCGCTTATCCTGCCGTTAGATTTCGGATCCATACGAGCTGTGCCTGGGAAAAAATATATTTTAAGTCATTTACATAATTTTGGAGGGGAAAAGTACATAGTCTTTTAAAGTTTTAATCGTTCTTGATTGATCATGACAGGTTTCAAATTAGTGCAGAGAAAAGTCAATTATTTTTTATTTGTATGGAATCTAACTTTTTTGGTTATCATTCAGTGTGACTTACCTGTAATAATAGTTGACACAACTAAAGGAAGAATTGTCATTTTTAGCATCCTCATGTATATTTCTCCTGGTAAACCTGTTAAGAGATTCAAATTATCCCCAGTCACTTTTAGTCTTGGGTGCTGTTTGTTGTCTCTATATGTTCATTACATAAGTTTATAAATTGATCAGAAAATTGTTATATATCAAGATAATTACATTATGAAAAAAATATATTAAAAGATAAAGTTTTTCATCTCTAAATAATGGTAGAATGTAAAAAGAATTTATATTTAATATTTTAAAATCATACCTATCCATGTGAGTGCATCCTCTGAAGGTTCCAAGATTCTAAGACCAAATCCTAAGGCAAACCCCACCCCCACACCAACCAAAACGCTAATGATGAGTCCATTTCTTGATAAAAATGCATAGCAATTGGAATGTTTAGCATTCATCTTTCATGCTTTACTACTACGTACAGCTGGTCATCAGAGCATACCCTTTGTTCAGCTGATCATTATGACCTCCCTACATCCATATTGCCGATGGTGCAATTAACCAATTTCTGCTCTGACAACGGAAAAATGTAAACACACAAAATATGTATCATAGTGATTCATAGCTATCTACATGTTAACAGTGTTTGCATTGACTTTATATTGAGTTCTTCGCCGATTAGATAGATAATATTGAACATGTTGAATTGAACATTTTCGGAATCTTAGACAACTGACCTCTCACAACGGACAAGCGGACCTGCAAACAAAAGACAACTTACGGGGAATGTATAGAAATACGTTTTTAACGTTTACTTGAGAATTTCCCCCATTATCTTATACATCTTATTTTAAACAATTACAAAGGCCATAATTGTAAGGATTGATAGAAAAAAATTAAAATGCTTCGATATTGGCATTTAAAAAAATGATTACTAAATAATTGATCATATTAATTAAATATGTGTATGAAATATATGGAGATAACGAACAGTATTCAATATCAAAAGTACATTTAACAATAAAAAATAGGAGCAGAGCAAACACGGACCTCCAAAACATCAGTGGTGGGATCAGGTGTCATTGAGGAATATCTTTATCCCATAATTCATATGCAATGGTAGATTCAAGGAAATTACCATGGTTATGGGTACCCTCCTTAATTTAATTTTTGAAGAAATAAAAAAAAAATTGCATTATAAATGCTGATTGTAGAAAAGAAGAGGTAAGAAGAGACAGTTGTGACATTAATTTTATTCGAAATTTGAGATGTAACAGACAACAGTATATTAATTAGTCATTATCAAAAACAAGTGCAGTTTAAAGTCGTATGTTTGTTCTCAGAGAATGGCTTTACCTTATGCATGAAACGACCTCGTTCACTTGTATATAATGCTACTTGCCATCTTTATATAGAACGAGCATGGAAAGAGGTTTCACTTGATAAAGATCACAAAAATATATATTAAGAATTTAAAAGTTTTTTTCAATAAGCGAAATAGTTTCAATCATTTTGTATTAGTAAATAAATATTAATTTAATCTGAGAAATATGATTTCCATGTCAATTTGTTATTTTAGGATTGGGGTTTACATAAAATAATGGATTAAATGTATAATGTAGACAATAAAACCATCACTCTAGATTTAAGAAAGTAATGCATTATATCACCATTACATGTGCATGTAATGTGGATTTTTCGCATTACATATAATTACATGTTAAATTATCATTTAAAGTATAAATCAGTGCAATGAATTATCAATACATTTAGCCATATATCAAGCCTTAAACTTTTAAAATATTTCTTAAAATACAATAGAGAAATCCCAGCCTCTAACAAAATTGCTACGCACTGTGTATCGGTGGTTTTACCCTCTATGATATGCACAGTGTTATTCCTATAAGTAATTACTACTTGCATACCGATTGCTTTCTTTCACTAAACAAATAAATAATTAGAGTGCTCGTAAGGAGACATACATGTATCTGACATTATACATAAATTCTATTTAATATTTATATAGCATTGATGCAATCTGGAATTTATTCATCACAAGAAATAAAAAATATTTAAGCACATCATTTTTCAAAACTTTATTACAAGTTGAAATCAACAGTATAGGTATATTAAAAAATATTAATAAATAAGAAATTCACATTGGCTGTATATTGATACGAAAATCAGTGAAATCTTTTTCTAACAACTATTGTTTACATTGTTATTTACATATAAAAGTAATCTAATAATTTTTGTTATCAAATTTTTGAGGTTTCCAATCCATTATCAACAATAACTTTGATCTCAGATTCTTTCGTGAGATCTTCTTTAAGACTGTCGTTTGATGCAGACCTCAGACTAGACCGACAGAGTCTGTCAATAACAACCGCCCCCACAATGATGGTTAACATGTTGCTAGTAGATCGGATACTGTCACTGAAATGCAATGTATTATTATTTATATTCTATGACTGTTAAATTTAACAATGCAACATTTTTTTTACTGATTTTGGTATATAAAATATATCAGAACATATAAGGCATAAAAATATGCCAGAACATATGAGGTATAATTTCAATTATTACCTCTCAATATATTTCTTGTAGTCCGAAAATAAGTAGACTACGATAGCATTGAGAATATGATAGTTTCAGATGACAGATTTATCTTAATGACGAACTCTTAGCTTACTTGAACCATTCCAAGGCCATAAGAAGACCTATATTGTGTACTTTAATGTCTACGGAAGATAGGACAATCAGAAGCGAAACTATACTGGTACTTGGGACAGCTGGTATTGCCAGAGATCCAACAGTTGTCAGCAAACTAAAAAAAATAATGCTTTTTAAAATGTTTCATCGTTAACCGGTGAATACTCTGAATGAATCAAGGTAAGCGTTTTATCGACTCAAACAAATTGGAAGTCTTGTATAATATAAATATTACCCAGTGAGCAGTATGTTAGATGCATCGACTTGGATTTCTTCCAACTGTACCATATACAAGGCCGATAAACAGATAAATAAGCAACTCCCCAACCTCTCTAAAGAAGCCCCCAGAGGAACAAGGAAGTTAGATATTCTGGTGTCAACATGTAGCTTTTCATCGAGTGTTCTTAGCATTTCAGGCATTCCCATTGCCCTATCAAATAAATTACTCAAGATTTATTATAAAACGCCTAATTAAAAGTATGGATATAATTTAATTTCTATAATAAATGATAGAATTCAATACAAGTAGTTTTTCATGCGAATTTTAATTATTATATTCAGTTTTAATTGTTTTCGTCTTTACAATTTAGATTTCAAAGAGGGCGAATATTTTATAGAGCATGGCAGTCAACAGGGAATGCTTATTCCTCTCGATCACTTGATCCTTCTTCTTTTATTTTCAGGGGTTCATGTTTTATGCCCTCTTTTCAAATTTTGTATTTAAAAAAACTTTTTGAGTCCGACCTTTGTTCGATATCTTTTCATTTATCGAAAATATTTATCAGATACGTACTTTATTCATAAATTCTGACTTACAAGAACTCTAAAATGAACTACTAAGGGAACACTAATTTTGATTGCGTTTCGAATTTGAAGTTTCAAAAAAAAAATCTTTGAAAGACCATAATGTTAAAACAGGAGATGGTCACGAATTCAAATAAAAAATGATTTAATGACGTTTAAAATACTTTTCTTTAAAATTCAAACATGCATAATAACGTTTTTACATTGGTTATCCTGTCATTAAAGACATTAAAAAACTTTGCATTAGGATATCTTTATTTCATATCATTAGAGAAAATTGTAAAATACATTTCCAACTTAATAAAAGACTTACGTGCTGGGTGGTGCAAATACAGTTAGTCAAGGTCGAAGAATGGCAGTGAGGAAATAGAGAGGGTTTTTTTCTCGTTGCTACGAAATAGATGGCTGGAACAAGGACCAACTGATGAAATAGGATCCCAACAACATGGGCAAGCACGAACATACCCATACTGCTGAAAACGTTTTCTATATTATACACTTTCAAAATGGCTGTAGCTATCAGACTTGCAACTCCAACAGGAGTCATCCTAAGTTATATATAAAAATGTTTATTATTTGGTTACTAAAATATCGTCTGGTCATCTCTTTAAGGCAAATTTATGATTAGGTCGTGGTAGCTTCCTAGGTTAGATGTGTTTATTTTCAAAATTAAAATCATACGGAACAGACGTAAATTAGAATACTGATACTTATTAATTATCATTTATCTGAAATATTTGATTGACTTACTGAATATAAATTGAAGATATTCTAGCTATAAGATAACGGAATTATTGAAATTTTCTTGGGGAATATTGACACCCTTTGTCTGTTCAAATTTGTATAGCCTACACGTGCTTATATTCACCAATAACCCAATAGCAATTAAATTTGCAGAAAAATAAAAAAATCGGCGATGATTTTCTTCTTGAGGTTCATTTGAAATTACTTTTTTGCACTGTCATTGCGTCTTACACAATAATAACCATTTTGAATTTCTTCTTTTAAATTTTTATCCCAGTAAAGCAATTGCGATTAAATACTCCCATTCTTCCCTAATCAGACACATTATGAAAACAATAAAGAAAAGAGAAAAAATTAAATTATTTTTTATATCAATCATATGACTATAAATATATATTCAAAACCTTTTAAATTTCGATAAAACTCTATAAATTTTGAAGTATAAATATAAAATTCCCAATCATACTCACCAAAAGATCCACTTTAATAGTTTAATTACTATTATGGATATGAATTCAAACAATTCTATGAAGGGTTTCGCTTTCTTTCCTAACTTGCTGGCAGTGGTACCGAAAAGCAAGCAAGCAATAATAAGTCCTAAAACAATATGATTAGGCTATTTGATACAAAAAGATGGAAATCAAATTTGTAACAAAGATCATACAGATTCTTCATTAATGTACAAAGCTTTACATCATGACCATTGGCTCTTGTACAGTGGAATTAAAACTCTAACTTAAAGAAGATGAACATAGTTTCTGCGTATGATTTAAAATAGTATATTTAGATAGGTCTGGGCAATTTAAACCTCTAGAAAAGTGTATAAAAATAAAGAAATTTGCATTAACTTATATATCTAAATATGAAAGAGGTGAAGATATGAACATTCATGAATTAAAAAAAAATCTAAAAACAATACAATTTTGTGCACAGGCAACAAAACACGGACTCCCAAAACTCCAGAGGTGGGATAAGATGCCCAAGAGGAGTAAGCATCTCCTGATGACCGCGCACACCAGTCACCGCAATGTGGATGTTGAAGTGATATACAGTGGTCTTTTCTTCACCAGTGAAGTATAGAATTTTAAATATAAATGAATCTTCTATTAAACTTACCCATTATGTTCACCCCTGGTGTTGAAGAGACAGATTTATGTAAAACTGCAACTGGACTATTGGTACCATTCTTCAAAACCATTCGTGAGGCATGCGAGTATTTAGTCTGAGTCTGAAAATAAGTCTCTCAAAGTTATCTATTCTAGAACTCACTTTCACAAGTATATAGATATTTTTAGAATCACAAACTTAATATGATATTCAGATATTTTGTTTGATACATTAACTTGCAGAAATAAATTAAAATAAAAAATATGAAGAGAAAAATTCATTTGAAGTTGAAATGAACAATTCACTAAAAATAAAAATATGTTTGATATAAGCTGATTTTGAAGATCAAATAATTACACCTCCGTTCTATAAAAATCCGTTCTAATAAAAATTAGATTCCAATAGATCTAACCTTTTGGAAACAAGCTGTCACTAAATTATCTGGAAAAAAGTTCCTGCAAAACACGAACCAGTATAAAAAACATTGAAGGCAACTGAAAATTAAAGTGCTCATCTTATGAAAAATAAATTTGTTTTGTACCTGATCATGTCGGCAAACATGTCGCTGGTTTCAGTGTTGGTCTGTATGGAATCACTGTTCTCAGAATAAGGGATTTCCAAATCTTTTCCTTTAAAAAATTGAGAAAAACCCTTTAAATATTTTAAGGAGGCTGAGGTGGGGGGGGGGGGGGGGGGTGTCAACAAATTAACCATAAAATAAATCATGTTTTACGAGATGACATCTTAATCTGTCAACTATCATTTGGTAAGAAAAACTTCATACATTTTAGCTTTAAAATTTGATTATTTTTGTATGTCTTTATATGGAGCTCTTCTTCTAAAGGAGATGAAATAAGACTAAAATTGGCCACATTATCATCCAGACCTCTCAAGGCAACTACATTTAAGCATTTGCGAAGATGTTTTGGGTAGGTTCCTCAAAGCCATTTAACTCTTTAAACAGATTATTTTTGCACATATATAGGGTCATTTTATCGCCCGTAGAATTTGCGAAATGTTGATGATTTAATTTGAGATTGATCCCCTAAGATATATGAACATATATGTTCATTTCTCAGTAGCCTGCTTCATGGTTAGTGGTCTTAATCGGATATGCTCCTGTTCGTTAAAGGAAAGAAGGGTGTTTTTAAAGAGTATATATAAAATATATTATTCTGACAATACCTGGCTGAATGATTAAGAAGACAACTATTGCAATGATGGCTCCTATTGAGTTGGTAATGAGGATATAACCCATAGAGAGGGCGCTTATCCGCCCGTTTGATTTTGGGTCCATAGAAGCAGCTCCTTTAAATACACATACATATATGATATTAGAATAAAAGATCAATGGATGCTGCAAACTTTGTGATGCTTATGATTGGTTTCCAAAACAGCTCTTTCTTATCAAAGAAACTCGTATGTTATGTTAATTTAGTATTTAAAAGTTTTTTTAAAAAATAAATCTTGATCAAACTGTGTCTCATGGAATTTCGAAGATTTTTGTTTTCGTTATTTTCCAAAGTTTATTTCTATCCTGTTATAATAGCTTGTTTCTAACTTGTTATGATAGTTTGTATATAACCTGTTATAATAGTTTGTTTCTAATCCGTTATAATAGTTTGTTTCTCATCCGTTATAATAAATTGTTTCTCATCTGTTATGATTGTTTGTTTCTCATCTGTTATGTTAGTTTGTTACTAATCCGTTATGATAGTTTGTTTCCAATCTGTTATGTTCGTTTGTTTCTAACCTGTTATGATAGTTGACACAACCAACGGGAGAAGCATCATTTTCAACACCCTCATATAAATTTCTCCTGGTATACCTAAGAAATAAAAAGCGGATTCTCGTATAGCATATGTATTTTATAAATTGCTATATTATATTAACAGTATTATCATAATCATAACGTACAATGGCAACATCACTCACGTCGTCAGTAGCTAATGAGAACGGAGTTTTATTAAAATTTTCTTGATGAACTTTTGCAAGGAGCGCTGACTTTTTACTGTTGAAAGCTTATTTTTACACTAGGACGATGGACGATTGCTCTTTTACGATATAAATATTTAAAAATCAACATTTAATTCAACGACCTCGAGAATAACGGGTTATTTCAAGCACAAATAAGTTTTTCTTGAATAAAACGAGAGCCATCCTATCCTGAACTCCCGGCCTTCAAATGTTGGTGCCCCAAATCACCATACCTATGACAACTTAAAAGGTGTTCTATTCTTATATCAATTCTATACCTATGTACATGATATGGGTTAAAATATTTAAGTAAATCGTCAACTGAAAAAGTCAGTGCTTATCACAAAAGTCCATTATCAACACCCATTTGTCAAAGTTTATGAACAGTGTATCAATATGCATTCAACTCTGAAGATTGTCCACTAAAAAGCAATATGGTTTGAATTAATGAAAGATATTTCACGTCTCACCTGATTTTTGATTGGAAGATATAAACATTGTAGAAATTGCACTTGCTAAATTATATTTCCAACGCTCGATTTTTCAATATACTGGATGATTCTGAATTCAATGAATTTTTAACATAAAATGCAGTGGATGTTCTTTTAAATGTCCTATTATGTGGGGGTAATTCTACCTTTGCTTTGTGTTGCTTTAAGCATGATACACGTATAGGGATGAACCATACAAATTATGAAATCTTTATTGAGTAACAATGACTAACCAATCCAAATGATAGCATTGTCTGAAGGCTCTGCAACTCTCAAACCAAATCCAAAGACAAATCCTAAAGCCACCCCAATCAACACGCTAATTATGATGCTGTTTCTTCTCAAAAAGGCACATTTAGAATGCTTTCTATTCATTTCACATCTAGGCTTGTGTTTCTCATGTGTGTTTTCTTCACCGAGAAGCAATTGCCCAAACCGTCCAGTTGAGAAAAAAAAGATATATATCTTAGCTTAACCTACATGTCTATGTATAAGATGATGAAGATTACTGTGAAAAGACTTGCTTTTTTTTCTTCTTAATGTTGGTAAGGACATGTTTCCACGAATTTCGAACCTCTTGTTTAGCCCTCAAAATCAAATCTCCACAAACCAACATTCCTTTTCCCAACCATAAAAATGACTCAACAAATAAGGATTTAATGATTTGTGTTCGGATAAGAGTACATGTATATGTTGAATTATCCCATTTTCCGATTCATCTTCGGGTCTTAAACATGGTGGACAGGATATTCTAAAGTCCGATTCATGCTGATTCCAAGACTCTACAAATAAGTTTGTAAAAAATTCTGATTTTTTAAGGAGTTATTTCCACAGAAATCACAAATTGCATTATTAGACTTTTAAATTGCTGTGACTGAGTTACGCGGTGTTGGGAGATTTTATTTCCAGAATGGGCAAATTGAATGATTTATTATATATATATTATATAACAGATGAATTCTTTACCAATGTTAAACGATGTAATGTCGTTGTGAATGTGCAGATAACGATATTGAAACTTATTTTAAGAAATACTAGTATGTATATTTTGTAAATATTCCTCATGACAGGATTGTTTAAGATTTTTAAAATAAAAATTTGATTATAAGATGATAGAATTTTGTATAAATGATAATGTGTATATTGTTGATATTGTTGATATTGTTTTACCAAATATGGAAATTTTCAAATTGTTAAAAAAGTTTGACATCCTAGAACTTTGTGAAATGTTTTCAGATGTACATAGCCCTGTTTTATTTAGCATTGTTATTGAGCAAAATATATCTACCGTTTGTAACACACCTGTATATAAACCAATCACGTGTGACGCTCTGGTCGAACAACAAAGCAGACGATCGGCCAGTCTACTTTAAAAAGGTATCGAACAGGAACTTTTAAATTCAAAAACCTCAAATAATGTTATGAAAGAAAGTGTTTACAATGTAATTTAAAGAATGTGTGATCCTTTTTTCAATGCTGCTGAGAAATCACTCGGAAGAAAAAATTCCGAACCTAATGTAATTTTTTTTTAGATAAACCAGATTTACAATGTAACAATAACTGTAAAAAGCAAGGAAAAAAATTCATTTAGAAGAATTTTTGATAGAAAAGAATATTATCGGTTTGTCTAGCATTACAATGTAGGTATAGAGAATGAGCTGTTTTTGTTTAAGAAATTGTTTATCTAATTTTATGTCAAGGATACTGTAATTCTTGCGGAAACAGCTGAAGATCTTCATAGATCATTAAATGAATTTTACAAATATTGTGAAGAATGGAAATTATGTGTGAATATTAAGAAAACAAAGATACCCATTTTTTCAAAGGATAGATAGCCAAAGAATATTTTACATATGTACCGGTATATGTTTGACATGTTTCTGTACCTCAAGTACCATTTCCATGGTTTTGAGAGAATAAATTGAATTGCATTTCTCTTAAATTGAAATATCCATTATGATCGAGGTCAGACCACTAATTGAGCAAAGGTGGTCATTAATTTAAAAACAATAAGTGTCCTTTACTTCTTATGTCAAGAAGGCAGAATGTTTCAATGGTTAATTGAGCATTTAGTCTACTAAAAATTGTGAAAATCTAATATCAAACAATTGATCGATTGATGGTGAAGAGTGGTGAAAATCGTGACCCCAGGGTTAAATGTTTCCCTAGGAAATTAATCAAATTAATGTTCAACGAACCTTAAGATAATCTGATCGAGTTTTAAAAATATATATTATATCCTTTAAATTTTACATTTAAAAAATTTTGGAGGCAAATAATGTGAATGAAACTTAAAAGCAACTAAAAAGAGTTCAAAATTCGAATTGGTCAAATCAGGTACTATTCTAAAAAAAAATTCAAAAGAACACATAAACAGACAATACTTTATTAAATGTACATTTCTGCAAAGGTTCTTACTGAGAAGTTGATAATTATTACATGATATTAATTATATTGCCCAAACAAATAATATCAGAGACTTACCATTATTGATTCCTTTGTCTTGTCCTGTCTTGTTGGTTTTTAACTTCTAAATAAATATTAAAATCAAAGTCATGCCTTTTATTCACTACCATTAACTTTAGCTTATTTAAAATAAAAATCATAAGTTTTAGATTAATAGTTAAGATAACCTGTCAATATATTTAAATATCACAAAAATTAGTATACCAGCTGTACAAAAAATGATCCATTTAAAGTCTTTTTGATGATAAGATAATACAAATATTTTCATTAATTCAGCAAGTTAATGATTGCATCTCACAATATGTAAATTTCAACCGGTATTTTTTTCTGGGACATTGCTCTGATACTGTAAAAGTGTGGTCAAGCGAGAGGGCAAAAAGACCATCAAAGAAATACAATATGATCTCGAAAGCTGTTGTGGACACCAGTTGTAATGCGATGCATTTGAATAGTCATGCGTAACGGGAGATTTGGATTGCCTTTCAATATTCCAAAGGGAAAGAAAATGTTAACTATTTTTCATTTATGTGAAATGGTATAAGAAATTATTGTCTTTGTTTGTTGTTTATCTCCCTCCCGAGAATTTTTCACTCATATGGAGACGTCACCACTTGCCCGCGGAGAGTCGCAAATTTTGTTCTAAACTAGGTACTTACGGCCATTGAGCAGTGAGGGTACTGTTCTTTTTCGTGCCAGCACCTAATGCCACAAGAGACCTCTGTTTATCCTGTGTCAACCGAAAGACCGGTCTCCAATCCCACTGTGGGATTAATTCCGCGACGTTAAGAGTAACTCCTTACTATGCAAATCTAGAGCAGACACTCTAGCCACTGCGTCACGCGGGCGACATTTTAATTTGTAACATAAGATCAAAACTTGATGATTCACGTGATTACTTTAACTTTTCCATCATCAACTATCCATCATTTCAGAAGTAGTTCACACTATTTTAAAGAAACGTTTGACAGTAAAAAGGCTTAGTACTTAAAGGTACCCTATGTTTTGAAAAATGAATGAAAACGACAGCGTGTAAGAATATCTAAACAATTATTTAAAGAAATGAACAATTGTAGTTATCCAAGTTTGTTTGAAATTCAAACAGATAATGAAACTTGAATCTAATGCTTAAAGCCCTCGAAACGAAATTTACAATTTACAATAAGATGTATTTGACAAAAACAGCAAAGGTCTCAGAAGAGCAAAGAATTGCAAGAGCACAAAGACAGTTTTATATGCAATTTTCTTAAATATTAGTGGTCTTATTGTTAAAAATCGAATTCGGGGAGGCAGTTTAATTTATAGGAAGAGCCTAGAAAGCATTTTTTTGCAAAAAAAAAAAAATATCGAAATGTAAATGAGAGGAAGGAACCAGTATCAAGAATCCACTACATTAAATTTCTTCATGACAGCGTCCAAACCCGCACGCCATGAAGAGTAAAGGAGTTTTTGGGATAAACAGAAAGTAAATTTTTTTCACATTAACAATATTTGTTAGATCTTTCGCCTTTTGACTTGTTTCATTTTCCAAACTTGAAAAAAACACCTTTCAGAACGAAGAAACTAGTCCAGGAAATCATAAGATCTGCCATTTTCCAGTATACTAAGGGTCATACCCAAAAATGAGTTCTAAAAACATGAGTTCTTAAAACAATCAGAAGTTGGATAAAAAAAATTATTGATATGGATTTTAATTGAAAGAGAATGTTAAGTTAATTTATTAAGACTAAATCATTGATAAGCGTCTTTTGCTTCTTTCTGAGCACCAAGGACATTATTTATTGAACAGCCCTCGTATATTTACTACAATTAATTGTTTGAAGACATCAATTCTTTTGAAACGCCATTGAAGATTCCTAGAAATTAAAGTTTTTTCTTAAATACAGTTGTACATGTAAGTATGAAAATCAAAATAAGTAGTAAATGTACTTGCATATCAACACAGGATAATAAAAAAATAAAATTACTGTATTCATAAACATTCATGTACCGATTGCTTTCTTACACTATACAAATAATCATCTAGAGTGCTCGTAAGGAGACATGTATAACGTCATACATAAAACTGAAACTGAAATACTTTTAATATTCATATCGTATACATTTTGGTGCAATCTGGAACTTAATCATCACAAATAATAATAAAAAAGTTTTTAAATTTCATTTTAAATGAAAATCGTCAATATAAGCATATTTAAAATATAATCATGATAAATACAAATTGCCTATAATTGATGAGAAAATCAGTGGAATCATTATACACAGCAATTGTCATTAACTGCGTATAAGATAAAGCAAAAACATTAACACCACAAAGCATGCTTTCAAATCTTTGAGGTGTTCAATCCATTATCAACAATAACTTTGATCTCTGATTCTTTGGTGGGATCTTCTTCAAGACTGTCATTTGATGCCGACCTCAGACTAGACCGACAGAGTCTTTCAATAATAACTGCCCCCACAATGATGGTCAATGTGTTGCTAGTAGTTCTGATACGGTCACTGGAAAATTGTTTATACTATAACCAGGATATGTTATAATATAAGTGCATATTCATTAATATTTAAAACATTTATACAATTTATCAGAAAATAAGACATATTACCTTAAAATATATATTGTGAGATCCATAAAAAAGCAAAACCTCGCTAATATAAAGAATATGAGTTCAAGATGACACATTTATTCAAGTGACTAATTCTTTGCTTACTTGAACCACTCCAAGGCCATAAGAAGACCTATATTGTGTACTTCAATGTCAATGGAAGACAGAACAACCAGAAGAGACACAATACTGGCACTTGGAACAGATGGAACGGCGAAAGAGCCCACGGTTGACAGGAGACTGCAACAATAATAAATGGTCTAATGCCTCATCTAGTACATATGGATATTGTGAATAGATCACGATACATGGTTTAATTGACTCATATATACAAATGCCTGAACGTAATGCGACTTCCAAAGTACATGTATTATATAGAAATGATTTGTATATTAACATTTACCCAATTAAGAGTATCTGAGAGGCCCCTAAAGACATTCCTTCTAACTGTACCATAAACAAGGCCGATAAACAGATAAATATACAGCTTCCCAATCTCTCCAGAGTACCTCCCACAGGAACTAGGAAGTTAGATATTCTGGTGTCAACATGTAGATTAACATCCAGTGTTCGTAGCATTTCAGGTATTCCGATTGCCCTTAAAAGTAATGGAATTACAAAATAGTTCATTCGAATTATTATTCTTTAAGGTAAGACGACACGTTCCTCAAATATAATTATATAATAATAATATAATAATAAGCATCATAAATCATTAATGTTTTGGTTTTTTTTCCAGAGTATGTGTTATCAATATTCTTCATCCTGTAAGTACCCTTTCGATTTAATTTGGCTTACATAAATATATAGAACTCGTATAGGCCTAATGACACAAAATATTTTTAATTCAAAATTATGAGATACCAATTTTAAAATTTCCAGAAAGTTTATATTTTGTTTTAAAAAAGATGGTCACGAAGTCATCTACTATCTCAAAAAATTTATACAAATATAAGTTTATGAGTGTTGTATCGTCTTAAAAAGGGACACAAGTTTGACTTTCGGTCACTTGATGATAAAAACATTTTCTTTTAAAGTTAAATGAATCTTTGATAATAAATTAATTAATATCATTAAAGAAAATTCAAAATGCTCGTAGATGACTTACGTGCTAGGTGGTCCAAATACAGTAAACCAAGGCCGAAGGCTTGCACTGAAGAAATAGAGAGGGTTTTTTCTCGTTGCTATGAAATAGATGACTGGAATAAGGACCAACTGATGAAATGATAACCCAACAACATGGGCTAGAACAAACATGCCCATACTGCTGAACACGTTGTTTATGTCATGCGCTTTCAAAATGGCTGTTGCTATCAAACTTGCAACTCCAACAGGGGTCATCCTACGTTATATAAAAAATTACACATATTCTCATATCTGTATCAAATGATTATATATTGCATGCAAGTCATGTTGGACCAACAAAAATATCTCACTGGAAAAAATAAGTTTTTAAGGACAAGACAAGTTTCTCTGTAAAATATGATATAGAGTTTGTGGAAGAGAGGTAATAAATATACTCAAAAGTTCATCCGTTTTGCAATGTGTAAATTCATTATTTTTGATCATCTGTTTTGCAATGTGTAAATTTATTTTTTTTTATCAGATTAACAAAGAAATTTCCAAATATTAAAGTTAAATTTTAATTACACTTACCAAATGATCCACTTCAATAGTTTGATAACTATAATGGATATGGTTTCAAATAATTCTATGAAGGGTTTCGCCCTCTTTCCTAACGTACTGGCAGTGATACCAAATAGCAAGCAAGCAATAATGAGTCCTATGAGGAATCAAATAAGACAATTTGATACAAAATGATAGATATCTTACGGATCTTTACAATGAAATATATGGAGATAACGAACAGAATCCAATCTCAAAAGTCCATTAAACAATACATTGAATCAGAACAAACACCTCCAAAACAACTAAGGTGATATCAGGTGGATTCAGGCGTGGGGGCCATCAAACTTAGTCGAGCTCACTTTTGATCTCTTTTTTACTAAAGGAATATATATATTGAAAAAGTGAGACTGAGATCAAAAGTGAGTTCGTCTAGGTTTTATGACCCACAGGCCAGGTATCATGGATAAGTGAGCATCCCCTGCCGACTGGTTACACCAGCCGTGTGCTCGTTGTCATTATCAGGAAATAACGGGAGAATTCATCTACAATTCAGTTTGCACCGATATATATGGCACATAATCCTACCTCTGATGTTTTTAAGATTCATGTTTGTTCCGCTCCTATTTTGAAATGTTTTATTGACTTTTTAGCTTGAAAACTGTTTGCTATCTCCACTTATTCTTTGGTCTAATCAAACAATTTCTTCATTACTCCTCTAATCTTTACATCATTTACATTAAAAATACTACAGTGAATTTATACCTTGAACTTTGAAGCAAAAACTTAATTGATGCACACGATTCATATTCACTTTAACATGCGTTTTATTATTTGTAAAACAAACAATTTTGATGAGAAGTCTCTTTTACATAATTTAAACCACTAGAAAAGAATAGCACTTAAAATAAAATATTAAATATATAAAAAGATAATGAGCAGCGATAACTTCAAAAAAATTACATAGAATATAAATTTGTTAACAATGCATAAAAAGCGGACACTCAAAAATTCCATAGCTCAGTTTCCTAGGAGGGGTAACCCCCACCCACTTTCGATTCGATCACACCTGCAACTGCTAGTGACGCAATTTGATTTGAATTGCTGTGAAATCACACATTTTCGTGGGTTGTTAATTTTTGTTGTTTTCGAGGCATGGAGAGACCCAAAAATTCATGTCCACGACCAAAATGTAAATTTTACATGTACATACATAACTACTCAACATATCTTTATCCACGAACTGAAAATCCCACGAAACGAGTTTTTACTCAAACTACGAAAATTTGACCCCACGAAAATATGTGATTTTCAGTATATCGCCTTTTCTTCATCAAAGAAACATTACATGTACGGTATGCTTACCCAGAATGTTGACCCCCGATGTTGATGAGACGTATTTATGTGGAACTGTAGCGGAACTATTGGTACCGTTCATCATTACCACTCGTAAGACATGCGAGTATTTTGTTTGAGTCTGAAAATGAATCATGAAACAATTTTTGAATTTTACTTACTTTGTCTATTTCAAAATGGCAGATGTAGTTTATTTTCAATTTGTTGTAATTTTTCTGTAACCACATTGAAATTCAAAATTGTTTCATAAAGTCTGAGTTTGAAAAAAAAACACTTCATTGAACGTGCTATTCTACAAAAGAGCTTAGGGTTAAGTAAAACACGATTTCAGTTACTGTTAGTCAATTAAAATTTATAATGAACACATCTAACCTTTTGAAAACAAGCAGTCACTAAATTATCTGGAAAAAAGTTCCTGCAAAAAATGAAATATTTATAAAATATCCCACCAATACTCAAAACTTGAAGGCAACCGAAAATTCAAGTGCTCATCTTAATAAGAATTAGTCTTGTATTGTACCTGATCATGTCGGCGAACATGTCGCTGGTTTCAATGTCTGTCTGTACAGAATCGCTGCTCTCAGAACTAGGGATCTTCAAATCCTTTCCTTCAAAATGTTAAAGAAATTAATCATTATTTGTTAATTATACAGTAAACATTTTGTTTGATTTTTCCTACCAAGTTCCTTTAAAATATGTACCACTCCTTATATGATTTTTATAGATGTCAGATGAAAGTGTTATTGAAAAAGAAACATTGAATTCATTAATAATAATACGACAAAATAACAAACAATAAACATGGTCAAATGCCAATATAAACGATACAAATTCAATGCAGAGCAATAAACAAACCCCTGACAATTTTAGAGATCGGATCAGGTGCCATGAAAGAGTAAGTATACTCTGTCTACCGGTGTTACCTGCAATTTTTCTTGGTAAAATTATTGAATAAATCTGTATTAATTTCAGTATTGAAATAATGGACTAACAAAATATTTTTAAACAAACCATACTTTTGACAGCTCTTATTTGTAAGTAAGTCATTTTTTGTGAATGTAAACTCTTTTAATTGAGATTTGTCGATTTCCTAGGAACAAACCAAACATGTCATTATTCTGTCTTAGGTTAAGTGATCTTAAAGATATACCCCTGCACGTAAAGGATAGAATAATTTTGTATGAGAGTACATAGGAAATAATTCATAATTACAATACCTGACTGATCAATCACGATAGCTCAGTCAGTAGAGCGCTTGCTCCGTGATCGAAAGGTTGTGAGTTCGAATGTTGACCGCGACTGAGCTAAGTCGATAAAAAATAGGTAACAACCGTTCCTTTGCCATGTGCTCAGCAGCGAGAGATGCAGGTCCTTCGGGTGAGACCTAAAAAGCTGAGGTGCTGAGCCACGATAGACACTGGCACGATAAAGATCACTCACGGCCCTGATTGCCAAGTAAAGCTTCAAAATTTGAAGCCCTTCGCCTGTATATGGTGACGTCTCTATATGAGTGAAAAGTTCTGAAATCGGACTTAAAATAAGATACAACATTACAATACCTGGCTGGATGATTAAGAAGACAATTATTGCAATGATGGCTCCTATTGTGTTGGTAATGATGATGTAACCCATAGAGAGGGCACTTATCCGCCCGTTTGATTTTGGGTCCATAGAAGCAGCTCCTTAAAATACAAATACGTAAGAAAAAGACTGAGTCCATGGAAGTGGCAAAAATGTGATGATATATGGTTTTCTAACAGCTCTCGTCGTAATCACCAAAAATGATGTATGTATTTGAAAGCATTTTATCTTCTTTTTTCAAAATCTATTTCCCGTTTTGTTAGTTTTTTCTTACCTGTTATGATAGTTGACACAACCAAAGGAAGAAGCATCATTTTCAACACCCTCATATAAATTTCTCCTGGTATACCTATGTAATAATAAGCAGATTCTCCCATGACAAATGTGTTCTATAAATTACTATATTATATTACTAGTATATTAATACTAAGGTAACGTTTTAAAATCACCTATGCTGTCGGTAGCTGCAAAGAAATGAGTTATATTGTAATACCCTATGGTTTGTTCCCGTTTTTCACACATTTGAATTTCAGGCATAGGAAAATGTGTTCAAAACGGGAATTTGACCAGGTGAGATAATTACTTAATTGGTATAGTCTGTTCCATAGTTGGTAGATAAGTGACGAGGTGAACATATATAGGGTGAGAATTGGACAATAAAATTAAACCACCAAAAATAAGTATATTGCAAGTTTTCATTTATTTCTTTACTTTTGTAGAAATTTCTACTAAATTATTTTTAATGATAAGAAATTGGTGTCAATTTCTGAATTATCAGCTTTAAAAATTCACATTTTCCAAAAAATATTCATAAACATGAACAATGAATTAATATTTATTCTTCATGTTCATAATACACAGGTAAAATACACGTAATCTTAGGTAAATCCTAACCAGAAATCAGACTATACATGCTATATAAACGTTATCAAAACACAATTTAGACTTATTGTTCTATACCTTTAGAAGTATCAATTGTGTGCAAAACGGGAACACATATAGGAACGCTTAGTTTTGTCAAAGTTCTACATTTATGGAGTATCGGAAACTCTGAAGATTGTCGAATCAAAAGAAATAATAATTTAAATGGAAAATGAAGACTTTTGTTTTGTTGAAGAAATTACTATTGCTTTTATCCTTTCCTCGCTTGATTTCTATACATTCTAATCTTGTATCATATATCACGTACATCTTAATTGGTGAGCCATACTGGTTTATGAAATCCATATTGGAAACCAAAAAAGACTTACCAATCCAAATGATAGCATTGTCTGAAGGCTCTGCAACTCTCAAACCAAATCCAAAGACAAATCCTAAAGCCACCCCAATCAGTACGCTAATTATGAGGCTGTTCCTTCTCAGAAAGGCACATTTAGAATGTTTCCTGTTCATCTCACATCTAGGCTTGTTTTTCTCATGTGTGTTTTCTTCACCTAGAAGCAACTGCCCAATCTGTAAGTATGAAAAAATGCTTTTTTAACGAGCATGTTTATGAATAAGATGTTGCATATTACTGTGAAAGGACCCATTTCCTTATAGTTTATGTTTTTGTTATTTTCTTGGTGTTGGTAAGAACATGTCCTCCATGAAGTGTTCAAATTTCGAACTTCATATTTGTCCCCCAAAATAAGATTTCAACAAACTAGTAACTCTTTTCTCAAACCACAAAAACCTCAATTTTTTTTTTACAGATATATGTTCGAATTAAAATATTTATTATTTACCCCATTCCCCGATTCAACTTCAGATGTTTCATGGTGGACAGGATGTTTGATAGTCCGATTAATGCTGGTGCCAGAACTCTAAAATTGAATTATGATGCATGTATTTTATCTGAATTTTTAGGTTTCATTTTAAATTCCATAGAAATCACAATTTGCATCACTGGACTTTTAAATTGCTGCTAGCGTATTTTGCGCTAGCAATTTATGCTAATTTTAAAAGTCATAATACAAGAAATAAATATGAGGATATTGTAAATTAAGATAAAATTATTCAAGAAATCAATTTAATAGCTATCAAAGGTACAGTGTACAGCTTGGGTTATGACAGTTAACGAGAAATTGTTTTTTAACAAAGCCAAAGGTAAACTGTTCCAAAGCATGTTTTGAAATTGCTAGCATTTATATTTGGTAGTTATTAATTAAAATTTAGTCCTCGTAATTTTATTTTAATCATTAGGTGTACAAGATAAGACAACTTCCCCTTTAAATTGTACATATTTTAATCTGAACGTCAAGCCTACTGATACGTTTTGGACTACAATAAGTCATTGTGACGATGTCAACAGCGATGAGGTTACACATACCTTTTTTGTATCCAATCAAATAACAAGTTACAGGTAAAATTAAGAAATAAAGTCATAATATTCATAACTGTACAACATATATTTCTTTGATGTCGGAAAACAACAACAGCAACAACAATAGGCATGTATTTAATGCCATGGATTGTTATTCTTAATTGTTAATCTAAAATCACTGGGCTCTGGTCCATGATCGGGTTAAGGTTGCCATTTAATTTGAAAACACATCAATAACGTATTATTCAAATAAAAAAAGATAAATAATGTTTGCATGGTTAGAGGAGTCTATAGTTTATTTTCTCCTCTCAAACATTGGGTGGATTGATGGAAAGAGTGGTAGAAATCATGATCCCAGGGATAACTTGATAATATTTTTAAAAGTTACAATAGAAAATCTTTTTTTTAAATGTTGGTGAGAAGCAAACAATGATTGTTAGGATCCGTTATTTGGGTAAGTTGGACATATATTAAATAATATTAAACCATTGTGGTGTTCTTCAGAAGAGGTAAGCATAATATTAAAATATTTTTACATCTATCAAATTTATTAAATTTCTGTGATTGAGGCCAATGAAAATTTAATTCAATTTAAAATATATATATATAGTATACTTGAAACATAAGTTCTAAACATTGACGTTTGTTCCTCGATGGTCCTCAAGTCAAGTTCTATTCTTGATCAGTTGAACAATTGAGCAGACAATAATATGCAACTGCCCATTTTTTCTTAGGTTCTGTTTTGAAAAATTGATAATCACTACATTATATAAAGTTTGTTCCAAAACAATCTACGCAGAAACTTACCATTTTATTTGTCCCTTGTCCTATCTTGTTGGTTTTTAAAATATAACCAAATAATAATCTTAACGCCAAGCCTTTTATACACTTCCATTAAAATTCCCCTTTGAAAAGAAAAATTAAAATTTCTGTTTTATAGGATTCTAATACCTGTTAAAATGTCTATATATCATAATGATTCGTACCTGCAGTAAAAAAATCACCCATTTAAATTCTCTTGATGAAAAGATAATATTATCGTTATTTCGACATGAGTATAAGATTGCATCTCACTATTTGCAAATTTTAATAGGGATTTTTCTGCGATTTGAATACCAATAAAGTGTGGTCAAGAGAAAGGGGGAGGAAAAACGAGCTTCCATTATTGCGTTTACTAGACCATCAACGAAATGCTTATATGATCTTAAAAAATGGCAGAGCCACCAGGCGTAATGTTTTGCATTTTAATGCTCACACATTGCAAAAAGCTTAAAGAGGAATTTTGGTTACTAACCATGTTCCTGGGTGAAGGAAATATAAACAAGTTTTCTTAAATGTGAAAAGGCTAAAAAATCTCTATATTGATTTTGCGCTTCGTCCTTTTCACTAAGGTTTAGAAGGATGCACCAAATGAAAATAAAATGATCAGCTATGCCTGTGATCGAATTCATCTGAACGCCAATGAGGTAATGAAGTTTAAAGGGAATGTAACATTAAAAGAAAGACGATGGGACATTTACGAACATCTGTTACGGTCTCCGTGACATACAACTAGTTTCACAATTGTTAGTGGATGGCAGCAGTGGTGTCCTGAAAATGCGGTAATCTCCCTTGTTAATTGATACAGTGTATGTTGTTTTTAGTTCAATTCGAGACTTTTTCACTCATATAGAGACGTAATCTTAGAACTTAGAACTTGGAACTCAGGGCCATTGAACAGTGAGGGATATTTATTATGCTAACGTCTTAAGTGACACGGGGCCTCGGTTTTTAAGGGGTCATCCGAAGGACCTGCAACTTTCACTTCAAAATTCTGAGCGCATGGTGAAGTAACATTTGCTATCCGTTTTATTTCGACTTAGGTCAGTCGTGGCCGAGATTTGAATTCACAAAATCTCAATCACGGAGCGAGTGCTCTACCAACTGAACTTCCGTGAATGCTCTCCACTGTTGAACATGATTTAATTTAGAACATCATGGTTTTGAACATTGCCTGATCATGAACAAAAAAGGAAAATACCGATGAAATAGATTTCTATAACAACACTAGTTGAAAAACTAAGTGTCAGATCAAAGAGTAATATAGAAGGTGCTCAATAGCACTTTTTAACAAACAATATAAGATGGATAACAGATGAGTAGCCAGAAGCCTAACAGACAGACGGATGGACGGACATCCCAGTCACTATTTACTATGGATGTCAAAGAGTATCCGGTTAACCGGGTACTCTTTCGAACGTCTTAGTATCGATCGAATAATGAAACCGCATCTCGGTTACTCGGATGTATATATTTTTATATATTTATATTTGTACAGATATTTGACGAAAACTTCCCAAAAACTCAATTTGAATGTTCTGTTCGTTTTTATACTTCTATATTGTGATATAATTCTAATTGAATACCTTTTAACATGTAACTAAATTAATGAAACACATTTTACTGTAATTAGTCTTCACCTGTTAATATCTAAGGAACCGTTATAGCCCATGGCTGTGTACTCGTTTATACAGTAATTATAGTGACCAAGCAATGGGCACACACCTGTTATCACCTATTTTGATACCATTTTTGATAGATATGAGTTGTTATAATGATCATCGTTTAATAACAGTCTTTTTAAGAAAATAACAAAATATATCGATCCTGAAAATTAATTTTTTAAAAGATTCTCTCGATTTTCGAATCATTAAAAAGCTGTATAATAGATTGACCCTTCTTCCTATTAGATCTGTCAATAAAACATTCGTATTTTTTTGGAGTATTATGAGTATTCAATTTAAAAAGTTTTTTTTTCTTTTTTGATAAATGAAGCTGTCTCATCTTTAACTACTCATGGCGTACCTAATAATTAGCGAAGTAAAATGAAATAGATTTATTTGCAAAACATTAGTTTGTCCTGTTTGTTTATTGATCATCAATGTCAATAAAAATTAGAAAATTATACATTTATATTTTTATATCAACAGCAGTACTAATTTATTTATGCATGCATCCATACTAATATCAAATGGCAAATAGTAGACATGTTTCATTGCAAGGACCCTGAATTCAATATTTTAGTTTTTCATATCAAAATATTCAAAAAATATAAACAATATATATATTCTTATATTCCATGAGTGTTAAATAAAATTGTAAAGAATAAAACGCAAAAACTTTTTTCTTTGTATAAATAGAGATAGAGGGCTTCTGATGATAGTATGTCTCCCTAAGGCTAAAGATACTGATACATGCATTACATCACAAATATACAATTCCGGTTACCCTCCTTGGCTTCTTAAATATATCTTATATACTCAGGGCTTTTTATTCTACACCACAATCGAAAAAAAAAGCACGAAATCATTTTAAATTTTCTATTTCAAGACACAAGTCAAGAAAATATCTCCCTGATAATTACTTGTTTTTTACAATATATGATGCAGGGGTGTAAAATGTGTGAAAAAGGATCATTCTTGTTATTATTCACTTTGATGGAAAATGTTCTCTAACATCATATCTTTTTGTATCATTATTTCCGTAATAAACAAAAATACTTTCTCTTTTCTGTATAGATTACTTGGAAAAACAATGAATACGCATTTATAATAACCTTAAATCACACTAAAATTTAATTTAAAATTTTCTCCCTTTGTGTTAAGGAATAATTGTACACGGCTTATTATTTCAGTTTTAATCTGTACCTGGGATGCAAACTACCTGATGAAATTTTTTTAGTGATTAATTTGTCTGAAAAAAGTTCCAAAATCATGATCCATATTAGATGTTAGATGAACTTTCATAAAATTTTCGCTGCCCTATATCCTTTCATTTTTACTAACGTCGCTGTAGTCACATTGTGAGATTTGCATGCATATTTGGCTTCCTCAGCGCCAGACACAGAGAAAGGTGCACATGAGATTTGCTTGCATATTAGGCCTCCATAGCTCCTGACCTATTGACCTGCCTAATTTACATTCCGGTAGAATTATAATGAAGCCCGTTATGCTAAAATTATACCATGTTTCCCACTATTGTTGATGTCCCTGGCATACTCTCCTAACTAGACAGTGATTCCTTATATTTCCATATCATTGTGAAATAAAATTGTAGTTTAGACTTTTAAAATGTAGACTTATAGATTTAAATTACACGAGGACTTCCATGCCAATTTCAATAGTCCTCGCACACTGACGTCAAACCCAAAGGCAGCCGCACGAGATTTACATGCATTTTTGGCCTCCTTAGCGTCAAACACAGAGACAGATGCGCACGAGATTTGCATGCGTATTAGGCATCCTTAGCTGCTGACCTATCGACCTGCCTAATTTACATTCCGGCAGAATTATCAAGAAATAAACTCCCCCAACTTTCAAAGAGTAATCACATAGAAATAAAAATTAGAAATGGAAATATATCTTCAACAATGCTTTCTTTTGTTAGGTCTATACTACGAATTCCTACCTAGTAATTTAGGTGTACATAAAACTTACCATGGATAGCAAAAGATCTTCAAGTAGCCTAGCATTGCCTAGCACGTTTTGTACTGCCAGCGTACAAAGAGTTAATTTTCACGATCCCCTTTTTACGATCTTTTGGTCCTTAGGGACTTGGAAAATTTTTGGTTTAAGCAAGATTTTATTAATACAACACAGTTTATATCTTTGTACAAGGAAAGACTGTTGGATAATTATCTTCAAGATAGTAATGCTTTTTTCGAAAATTCAACAAAGTGTTTTTTGTACAAACACATTGTGTGTGACAATTTTTCAAAAATCCATGCATATGTGACAAAACCTATTTATTCTAAAATAACGAAAATTATTACAAGAATAAGGCTTTCTTCCCATAACTTAAGTATAGAAACAGGAAGATATCAGAAAATTGATAGAAGCAATAGATTATATCAATTTTGTAGTAATCACTGTATAGAAGATGAATATTATTTTTTACTTGAATGTCTTATTTATGAAACTTTAAGGGAAAAATATATCAAACCATATTATTTCAGATCTCCAAATATGTACAAGCTTATTCAGTTACTCAGCTCTCATGATGTTAGGGTTTTAATTGGTTTAGGGAAATTTATTCTCCATGCAATAAAATTAAGAAATAATGAATAATATAATTCATATGTTTACATTATATACTATAATAATTTAATATTTTGTATAATCTGGTTTACTACTGTTGTATTATTGCGCGGTAAATTTGAACTCGTAAAAAGCAACACAATTTAACATCTAAAGTTGTTTAATTATTTTAAAATTAAATTAGAAGGAATGACTTTAATTCTTGGCCAAATTACCGAGTATAATCTGGTTTGGGTCAGTTTACGCTTTATAATCCGCTTCGCGGATTATAAAAAAGCGTAAACTGACCCAAACCAGATTATACTCGATAATTTGGCCAAGAATTAGAGTCATTCCTTAAGTAATTTTTCATGTAATAATGGAGAATGTGAAATATATAGTATATCTGTTGGTGTATCAGTATGGGAGTCAGGCAGATGGACACTAGGGGTTCCACCCCCCGCAGGCTCTCGCCACTCGTTCATGATGTATTTTTGTTTATATGCCGATGAGCCGTATGGCATAAAGTTATTGAATAAAGAATTATATCTAGAACTTTCAGTCAGAAGTTCGCTGGATGAAAAAGCTCCAGCAATTGTCATATATTGTTTTCAAAGTCGCAGATAGCAAAATTTCTAAATTTTGAACACGATCTACTTTCTAAAACGAGACATGTCAACATCAACGGTGCTATGTCATCAAGTTATACATGTACTTCATCAATTTGAATTAGAAATCATTTATTTATTTTCCCAGGGGAAGTCTCAAAATTTTCTTTAGGCGAAGGTCATATGAGTTAAATAGAACATCTATAACTGTGTGATTTGATATTGGTTTTATCCAACTCGTTGACATGATGTATATTCACTCGACAAGCCTCGCGAATATATACACCATTTCAACTCGTTCGATAAAGCCAATATTAAATCACATAATATAGATATCCTCTATATATATATTTACATTTATGAATATGTTTATAAAAAACTTCCCAAAAATACAATTTAATGTTCCGTCCGTTTTTACACGTCTATACTTGGATATTATTCTAATTGATTACTCACTATGTTTTACGCATGTGATTAAATTAAATACTTAGTGAACACATTCTACTGTAATTAACGTCTCCACCTGTTAATATCTAAGGACCCGTTTTAGCCGTGGCTGTATACTCGTTTATATAGTAATTATGGTGACCAAATCAATTGGCACACAGCTGTTATCATCTATTTTGGTCCCCTTATTTATATAATATATATTAGTTGTTTTAATGCTTTTCGTTTAATAACAGTCTATAAAGTAAATAACATAAGTCTATTAATCCCGAAAAGTTGTGTTTTAAAGATATCTTCTTTCGGTTTCCTAATCAATACAAAGCTACATTTCAAAGTTCCCCTTCTCTTCATTAGATCTGTGAATTAACCAATTGTTTTTATTTTTTGATAAATAAAGCTGTTAACGTTAACTCATCATGGCGTACCTAATAATTGGCGTTAAATGCATTTATTTGCAAAATATTAGTATGTCCTGTTATCGATCATTTATGTCAATAAAAAATTGAAAATCATAGATTTATATTATCATATCAACAGCAGTACTTATTCGTTTATGCATGCATCCATACTAATATCAAAAGGCAAATAGTAGAATTTTTTTTATTACAAGGACTCTGAATTCTATATTTCAATTTTTAAAATCAAAATATAAAAAAATATATAAACAATCTATAGATTCCAATATTCCATGAGTGTTTAATAAAACTGTACAGAATAAAACTCAAAAACTGTTTATGGATATAGATATAGGCTTCTGATGAGACCAGCCTGTGGTACATCGATCTTTTGTTGTTGCTTAAAATGTTTCTCTAAGGCTAAGGATACTGATACATGCATCGCATCACAAATATACAATTACCCGCCCTGGCTTCTTGAATATATCTTACATACTTATATACTCGTGGGTTTTAATTCTACACCACAATCGATAAAAGAAATCATTTTAAATCTCCTATTTCAAGACACAAGTCAAGAAAATATCTCCCTGATAATTACTTGTTCTTTACAATTTATGATGCAGGGGTGTTAAAGGTTTGAAAAGAATCATTCTTGTTATTATTCACTCTGATGGAAAATGTCCTATAACATCATCTCTTTTAACCATGATCCAATTAAAATGTTAGATATCCTTACATAAAATTTTAAATCTACAAAATATTCAGAGCGTATGACTGTGATAGAGTGATGTTTTATTTCTTTTATTTTGTGAATATTATTTAATTCTTTTAGAATATATTCACGAGTATTTTATTTTATTTCTAGAATTGTGCAACGTTTCGATTTTCGCGGAGTTTTGCACGCATCGTTTCTAAAATTTTACAATACTACTTGGTTAATTTTAATTTTACTTATGTTCTAGAAGTCTTACTCATCCCGAGGGTATTAAATAGTAATTTTTAAGTTAATATTAAGGTAAGTTTTAATAACCAAGCTTGCGATTGGCTAGGGACGTTTTCCCGCCGATCTCTTTGTTTGATCACTTAGACAGATATAGATCATTGAGAGAGTTAGGCATATAATTTGGTCACCATAGTCACATCGGTACATATTAACATTATTTTTATTAAGACGAGACATCAGGACAGAGACTGTAAGTTGACTTCTAATTTCTTTTACCTAATCTAATTCTATACTTTCCGATAATTCATCGTCTTTGATTTTTTAGTGTAATTTTACGAAGATATACTGAGTTCAAATTTATTATCATTTACTGAAGCTTAAAGTATAAATTCTTTGAGTATGTAAATAAAACCATTAATTATGCAGAAGTGTATATGGAATGTAATATTGTTTAATAGGAGATTTAGTGTAGCGGCTTAGATCAAAATTTCAGCAAAATAGTTCACTTGTGGATACAAGCATGAAATTTAGTATAAATGTCTATCTGGTACTACTAAATCTAAAAAACATCGTTGGCCACCGCGATTTCCGCCATTTTCAAGATGGCCGCCACTAAAACAAAATGGCGACATTTTCAGGCAGTTTGGCCTCACATACATTCTCTTACAACCAAATTAATTATACTTTGGCTGCTTAAATATATCTAAAAATTTTAAAAAGACTATAAAAATCATATTCCAGCTTAAATGCTTTAAATATAAAACAAAATGATTTTCTTATAACACAAAATATCGTTCCCTATTGTAGATATTAACGACATTATCACAGTAGCAAGAAACCTTTTAAAAGAAACTTGTAACAGATATTTTACAAAATGCCTTGCAGGCGTTCCCTCACTATCTTGGGCCTGAATACCAAGTAAAATTTTGTATTTAAAAGCCCTCAATAAGTAAAATAATTCCTCAAGAAACATAAAATATCAAGGAGTGAAACACTCATCCAACGCACGTAAAATCTCAATAAATGAAATACTGTAAATGTATTTCATTTGGCGTGTACGATATTTGGCGGAAATTGATTTATAAACTAGTTAGCGAAGATTTGATTTAGCGCTTTCTGAATGTGCTTTATATGAATATATTAAAATAGAACATTTAGCGATGTACTTGATTTAGCAGATGATGCTTTCCGCGAAAGGCGCTAAATAGAATACACAGCCAAATATAATACGATTACAGTAATCCTTTGGAGAACATAAAATAGCACTGATTGAAATATTCTTTCAAACAACCTTGAATTTTAATGAGTAAAATAATCCATTAAGGAAAGTTAAAAAAGGAAATGAATCAATGTTGTATTTATGACATAAAACAACAGGTAACCATTCGCTATCCACAATGAAGAATGTCCCGGACTGTGAAGTCAGCACCATCCTTTTAAAATCCAAGACAAACGCCTGTGATGGTTAAAAAAAGCCGCCTGTAACCAACAGATACGAAGAGAATGACTGGAAATTTATGGTGAAGATAGATATGTTGTCAATATGTTCAATGGATTCCATATTGAAATGGCAGCTTAAAAACTGCTTGGTGATTTGTTGAAAGGAAGCGGCTGGATGACTGCATTGATTCAAGCAGAAGTTGCATATTCTGGAACTGCTGAGTCTTTCCTAGCATTTTTTAAATCTTGCTAAAACAAGACAAGATAGTCAAATTACTGCCTGCTGTCTGTATGACGAAGCTCAATAATTGTGATGAAATTGAAATAGATGATCTATTTTTCTTGGAGTTCAAAACAAAAAAAAGATACCACAATTTAAATTTTGGTAAAGAATTCCGTTGGAACTCGTTGTCTTTACTTTGTAAGGTCTTGCAGAGAATCAGATGTTAGGCTTTACAAAGAATGCTAGTAATTGCCGTTGGTCACATCAAATATGTTCGATGGGTACCATTTCACCTTTGGGTGCAATGTCAAAACACCCGGACATATGTTTAGTGATAAATTAAAAAAGGAATTTACTTAGAAACAATAATAGTTTTCAAACTTTGCCATTGGTCAAGCCCATGAGCATAACAATGCTATTTGTAAAAAGTGATGGTAACATGTAACAGAAGATCAAGTGATGGTTAGCGGAAGATCCAGCTGCATTAAAGGTGGTAGCTGGTCCAGAAATCAGCAAACTTACTAAAGAGTTCACATGAATATGTTGAAATGTTCAAGAGAAGAAGAAAACATCACGAAGAAAGTCATGCTTTTCAAGAAAGTTTTTTTCACAAGTAAATCGGGCTATGCCTACATGTATAATTTTGGAAATGGGAAATCCGTTTGAGGAAGAGTTGCTTGATCTTTATAGTTGTTGTCGAAACTGAAAGTGCAGGATTTTTTTTTTTGTTTTCGAAACTGCAGGATGAAATATTAAAAAAGGGATACATTGGCAAAGAACAATATTGGGTATTCCTTTTAAGAGTATCTGAAGGTTTTATGAACTTGTTCAGAAGGATAAATTTCGCATATTCAATCCAAAACAAAATTCTGATTCTTCAAAGTCAAAGTTGGCAAATTTTAAAGATGACTATAGCAGTTTTTCTGTTATCTATTTTCTGTCACAGTAGGCAATGCGATGTACAAGAACTTTCTGATCATGAAAACGAGGATATATCTCTCTCTCTTTCACAAAATGTTTTTTAAATAATGTTTTAAATTTCAATTGATGCTTATTTTGGAAGCAGGAAAAGAGTTGCCAAATAATGTACTGACAGAAGATTGTCAGTTATATCATTGAAACAGCTTTTGTAATTGACTGTGCATTAGTAGTCAATTCTAAACAACCTGTTTTAACAAATATGCCAATGTCATTATCCTTCTGCACATTAATTCTCTTGAAAAAGGTAATTTGAGGGTAGACACTATCTTCCGTGTTCAGAAAAAGGATAGTTTTTTTTAAATTTCAACTGATGCCTATTTTGGAAGCAGGAAAAGAGTTGCCAAATAATGTACTGACAGAAGATTGTCAGTTATATCATTGAAACAGCAGGCAGAATTATATTCACGATTACAGAGGCAACTATCATTGTAGTAAAGGGAAAAACTATGAATATAAGCAAAGCTATAGATACCAACTTTATACCGCTTTGCTAACATGAAGAAGCTGACACCAATATGTTCCTTCATGCAAAAAATGCAGCACAGGGTGGTAGCAGCACAGATCACGGACGTTGTTGTGTAACTCTTTTGATGAATTAAATGTGGATCAGTAATGAATGACATTTTGAAAGGGCAAGGATTTGAGATGAATAACAATTTATGATGTTGTTAGATCACTGGAACCATATCAATTGCATTACCATTCTTTCATGCAATCACGGGTAGTGATACAGTGTCGGCCTTTGTTTGGAAAGGTAAAAAAAAAGCATGACAGGTCATGAATATATTTAAGAACGCCAAAAAAATATTCAAATCCAATTTTGAAGCACCCCTTTTCAAACCTTTAATCAATGCACTGGAAGAATTTGTTGTCATCATGTACAATCAGCAATGCTAATAGCATTAATGACGCTTGCCTTGATCCCCTCCCTAAAGAGCTGCTCTTGTAAAGCAGATTTGGAGACCTGGATTGCATGATGGTCATCCATGGGGTCAGTCACTACTAGTATGCAAGTGGCTAACTTTACCCTCACCTTCCAGTTAGGGTTGAGTAAAAAAAAACGTGGATTTTGTGCCCCACACTGTACATTCTTGCCAGCAATTGTGCATCATGTCAAGAACTATTAAAATGTTGGTGTAATATAACTTCAACTGCTTCAGGTCCGGATTACCTTACATTGCTTTATGCAGCTGTACACGTTACAGAAGATTAATTCAGTCATGTCTTAAAACAGCTTTTGTTTGTATTTAAGCGCATGCGCAGTGTATGTATATATAAAATGGAGCTCAAATTATATCATGTACCAAGTTCCCTTTTATTATTTTAGAAGAAATAAAAGTATTACCGAGGAAGGATGAAAATATTAGGAAAAATTATGAAAAAGGCGCCATTTTGAAATAAGTGGCGGCCATCTTGAAAATGGCCGAAACTTGAGTGGCCAACGATATTTCTTATTTCAATAATAGTCAAAGAACCTTCATGCAAAATTTGGTGCTTGTATCCGCAAGTGAAATATTTTCCCCACTATCCGCTCCGCTAATTATATCAAGACCCACTATTTATCAGGTGGCCCATTGTTTAAAGACGTACAACACACTGTGGGAGATACCTCTTGCGATTTCAATTGAACGTTTGACGTGACGTCAAATTTAACGTCAAAATAAAGCGTCAACATGACGAGTAAAACGATCCCGATGTATTTCAATCATTAAAGAAAAATGGTTTATGGCTTGGCTATGATTATGCGTACCATACTCAATCAATAAGTATTTTTTAATTAACCCGATTAAACTCCGTAAAAAGCAAGACATAAAATACCATCCCTTAATGTTTATTTCATTTCATTCCATATACAATAAATTGTAAACTTGATCAAAGCGCAGCATTTTTTTTATTCCGGACATTTTATTTTACATTGCCGAAATTCTCATTATGTACAATTGGCTATATAACATTCCGATTAATTAATGGTCTTCATTACAAATTGTGCATTTACGATATAGATATTGATTTTCTTCTTCAATTAAATAAAACAACAATAAGCAAACAAAAAACTTTTTACAATGTAAAATCGATGTTGTTCTCAGACCCTCACTGATCAAAGAGGAACAACTCTGAAAATGTAATAGATGTTTATTTTCCTCCCTTTATTCACGGTTTTTCACAGAAATATATTTAGTATATTTACAGCAAGACCTGATAAATTCGAGAATTGAATACTATAGACTTCATATACACAATGTAAGTATAGAATTGAAATGAATTGTTTTCTAATACTGAAATTATCTGCATTTATGAATATCGGCTATTGCAGCAAATCGTTTGACTTTCGTCACTGCCAACAATGCAATGTCGGTTCGCATTTCCTCGAATAAAAACAAAACGTAGCCTTATAGATTTTTTAAAAATATCAATGTGCGATTTGATATAAATTGAAATAGATGAAGAGTTTAATGTTTGATATTTTGAAGTTAATGTGGACGAATACGGAATTTTCATTTTAACTTTAGAAGCAACGACATTGAAAGAATGCGTACAATATCATGTGGGTGTACATCTATGCAAATGTCGATGTATCCCCACGGCCACATACTGTCTCGTTTGAAATTATAATGTCATGAAAGAAACTACAATTATTCAATTTATATCACAGGAGAATTGAACATACACCATTTTTTAATAAATAAAATTAAAGAAATAAAATTAAAAATCAACATATTCAAGTTCAACATAACTTGAATTCGTATCTGGTTTCATGTGATATGGAATGCATAACGCGTACATATATAGAGAATATTTACATTTCCAATGTCTTTGTCCGAGATAAAATTACCAATTGTAAATGTAATTGATTTCCTCATGAATGTTTTGGCGCGGTTCCAAAAAAAACCACGTGTAGGGCGTGACAACACCTAGAGAGCAGCAGGCTTGGAGCCCGTGGATTGGCGGAATCAAAGCATGTAAATATAAGGAATAACTGTCAGATTTTCGAATTCATGAAGATGATCAATGGATTGGCTTGTGTGATAATTTTATGCATAAACGCCTTCGGCGTTTATGCAAATTATCACACAAGCCAATCCATTGATCACTTCATGAATTCGAAAAATAAGACAGTTATTCCTTAAATAATACATACCCTTTTCCATATCACATCCTGTATCAGCCCGAGACACCAATATCAGACAGAGGGCCGAAGGCCCGAGGGCTGATATTGGTCGAGGGCTGATACAGGATGTGATGTGGAAAAGGGTATGTTTTATTATATTTATTACATACTTAGTAATAAAGTACAGAACACATTAAGTTGAGAAGAAAAGAAATAAATAATCATGCACGGACTTCTTACATACATATACTTGGTCTATTGTCTCATACGATTTTGGTTTGTTTCTACTTCTATTTCAATGCACTCGATCGTAATTTAAAAATAATCTATTACATGTATTTGTAAATTAAGATTAACCTTATTTTCAAAAAGTTAAAATTAAAAGAATATGAACCCACCGAAAATTGTGTATGATCACAAGTACTGTTATTGTGGTTAATTTACTAAGGGTGTGATATTGACGTCACAATAGCCGTATCGGCCCTGCAGGGCTGATATGGATTTGCGGGGCTGATATAGGTTATCAGCCCTGCAAATGCATATCAGCCCTACAGGGCTGATACGGCTATTGTGACGTCAGCCATATCACATATGCAAAAAACCTGTATTTATTACTAAGTGTGTAATAAATGGACTTAAAACTAAAATCCTTCAGTAATTTTTTCCTGATACATATAAAAACAGTAGTCAATATTTATTCTGCATTCATTAATCTAAAAACTAATGCATACCTCCGGGATTTAAATAACGAAATACTAGTATATTTGCACTGTAAACGACGTTTCGTCAAACGCTAACAATGGTCTGCGACGCAAATAAGGAAGGGGTGGGGGTGGTAGGGGTATTCAAAAATTGCCTATAAATCTACATTTGAATTCGCTTTACACATGAGAACTTTTAAATTTGTAAGTTAATATATTTTTGAAGCAAAAACAATATTCCAATTTGATTTTTTAAAAATGTGTATTTGTAGATTCATAGCAAAGTGATCGACCCCCGTCTGAAAGACGCGCGGGAACGTGATTTATTGAGAAAGGGGGAGGGGGTAATTTTCCGCTAATAAATCAAAACTGGTCGTACAAAAATTATACAAAAAATTATGAAGATTATTTTTATTACCAGCTACCTAAAGAAAGTTTTTTACCAAAATTAAACGACAGGTTTTTTCACAAAAAAAATTTGAATTTGAAAAATACATAATTTTCAAGGCTTAGATAATTCATAGTTTTTCAGTCTAAGGTCTCTAAAAATTGTTTTGTTGATATGTATATCAAAAAGATGACTATGATTAGGAGTTAAATGGTTAAAGGAATAAGTCAATGAAATTTGACATTTATATCTAACCTGGCTTTTTTGAAAATCAAGGTTTAAGTAGTTCATTGATTAAAAATTTTCTCTCCTTGTAAACAACTAAAGGGGGGTAACTTTTGGAAGTTCCTGTCCAAAAACCACTCGAACGATTTTGTCCAAAATGTGCATACATGCAGTAGATATAGTCATGTACTAAATATTCAAAAATAACGAAAATTAAACGACAGGAATTTTCGGGGGTAGGTGTGTTGTACATCCTTAAGCCCTGATCCACAATCAGATATACCAACTGTTATTTTCTATTATGTGTGTATATATAATTGTAAATAGATTTGTGAACTATTCATTCTACTGTAATAGTTCTGTTTGATTCATTTTCTTATTTTCAATACGTCGATGTAAGGGGCATAACTTTTAATTTTCTTTTTACATGTATTTATATTTATTTATTGAGTATTCAGTATAACATATACTGAGCAAAATAAGTTTAGCAATTATTTTCCCATAGGTATAATTTACAAATATTTTTTTTTTTTAAATATTTATATGTATATTTTTTTCAATATTTTTTCGAAACCGTTTTATTTTGTTTTTACCTAAAATCAGTATAGAAAAGGGTTACAAAAAACACACGTCTTTTTTAACTTGACGCGCGGAAACCGCGTGGTCCAACATTGTGACAATTCAACAATATGCTCGAACGCACATGGTCCTGGAAGAATTTTTTACTTGAAAAGCCCTTTGAGCACGTTTGTAAAAGAAAACCGGTGAAAGATTGGAAAAACGTCATATTGGGAATTATATGATATTATATTATTTTCAAAAATAAACGTCAAATGACCATAGAGATGCTAACGCCGGTTGCTCACAAAAAGATGTTGCTGAACACTTTTCTTGTGCATCCGTAAACCATATGTCGACTTTTATACCCATTCCAAACCAGTTGTTCCTTTATCGAAACCCTGTTACACGTACATGATTTAATTTTTATGCAACTCATTTCTGTCTAATGATTTAAATTCCTCCCTTTTAGCTAAAATAATCCATATTTTAAAAGATTATCCAGCAATCGAGTGGCCGTCTTTACCTTTGATGTCAAAATATTGTGAACATGACCAATAGATGTCTCAAATGTGTTGCACATGTTTATATGTGTATAATAGTTTCAATTAATTTGAAAAAACAACAAATTTTATGTTTAGAATTCCTAATTAAGGCTATTTAAATGATCAACAAAATTTGAACATGCTTTTATTTACAAAGGAGATACAGAACTAAAAATTCTTCATAATGTTAACAAGGCTCGTTTCTATTTTTTGTTTACATTTAGAAAATATCATATCTATAACGGTAAATCATTAGAAACTGTCTAATAATATTTAGAATTAATATTTTTTTTTATTGCAAAATCTGCATATAAGTATAAATAACCTTTGCTAACAAAAAATGATATGAGGCTGGTTTAAATAACGAAGGTTTACAGCTCTAAATCGATCTTATGTCCCGATAACTGAGATTCGATATTTTGATAATCGTTGAAAACTCATTGGACAAGTATTTTTAAGCACAACAAATGGAAAAAAAAAATTTGAAAATGTTCAGCTTAAACTGTTTAACCGTGCCCCATTAATTAAAAAAAGGTAAATCCTATAAAAAAGCAGAGTTAAGAACAGGGAACAGCGACATTGGACAAACCAAGTGAAGAAGTTACGAGTAAGCACTTGCTATTGTTATCAGCATACAAAGTATTTCGTAATAAATATCAACCTAAAACAAATAGCTGCATAGTAATTTGTATGAATATTGTCCTTCGACAGTCGGCCTAACGAAAGGTTGCTTTGGCAAAGATAATCAATCATATATCAATAACATAACCAAAAAATGTAAACGATAGAAGAAAATACGTTTATCTTAATGTTATTTTAGACTTAAGTTCTGAGTTTGCTATTAATCTCTAGGATATCTTTATTCCAATAATTACACCAGTCTCATCAGTACTTTAATGTGTTTAAAAACTGTTAAATATCAAATTAATCTAAGATAGAAAGCGAATTCTGCTTCAAGGTTGGTTAATACATGTAGGCAGAATAAGACAAGAATTCTAATAGATCGTGTGAATTAAAAACTGATTTCATAACCACACCTAGACAATGATCGAGCTCTACTACAAGAGACAAATACAAAGATATTCCTGTGTGCATAATTACGAAAGCCGGATAGGCTCATTTCTGAAAAGATAAGAAAAATATTTAACTCGTTATAACGAGTTAATTATCTCGTTATAACGATTTAGTTATCTCGTTATAACGACTTAGTATCTCCTTATAACGACTTAGTATCTCGTTATAACGACTTAGTATCTCGTTATAACGAGTTAATTATGTCGTTATAACGACTTAGTTTTATCTCGTTATTACGAATTACTTATGTCGTTATAACGAGTTAGTATCTCGTTATGACGAATTAATTATCTCGTTATAACGAGTAAGTTATCTCGTTATAACGAGTTAATTATCTCGTTATAACGAGTTAATGATCTCGTTATAACGATTTAGTTATCTCGTTATAACGAATTAATTATCTCGTTATAACGACTTAATTATCTCGTTATAACGACTTAGTTACCTCGTTATAACGACTTAGTTATCTCGTTATAACGAGTTAGTTATCTCGTTATAACGAATTAGTTTTCTCGTTATAACGAGTTAATTATCTCGTATTAACGAAATAATAAGTTGCCCTTTTATTTCCAAATTGATAGCAATATAGGAATTAAAAATGACTGTAGTTTTAATGCTATTGAAGTTTAGTTGATAATTATCAGTCGTACTTAACTTTAAAATTGATAATAAAAGAGATGCAAATATAATTTGCAATATGGTTTTAATAATACTAATCCTGTTCGAACTACAAGTATCTTGCCGTCCATAATCACAATTTGATAAAAATAGCAATCTTTTAATCGAACAAATTTACACATTTATACGTGAACGTCTCTAAGTACACACTATTAAAAATATATGGCCAAATGTACTTGCTTCAAAGTTTTGCAATTTTAGTATAACAACTTTCTCCGATAAAACACACAATTTTTTTTAATATATGTTTAATTTTTGGATGACCTTATAGCTTCCATAATCTCTAATTTCTTAATTAATGCATAATAATGTCAAGCTAAGGCAGGCGTTAGTTACGCAACATATCTTATATACACTTACAGTGTGATATATATTATTTTTAGAGTCAGAAATGTTTTAAAGAAGGGGGGTATAGAGACATCAGCATTTAGGTCTTGGGCCCGCGTAAAATTTGGGGGCTACTGTCCACTCATAACACAACATCACGATGCAGTCATAAGGTTCCGTATACACGTACACGTATTTGTCTTAAGTTTGGTGTTTTTGAATAAAACAATACAAATCAACTGCATCGTTTATAATTAAACGAACTACAATCATAGAAACAACCCCTCGAAAAAAAAACAAAAAAAAACTAGTTTGCTGTTTTTCAATGAAATATTTATCATACATACTTTAAATAAACTTGATCGACTCGATTTTATATGCAATACTTCCTATTACTTACATATATCAACTTTAGAGTTTTTAACTCGTTATAACGAGAAAATTAACTCGTTATAACGAGAAAAATTAACTCGTTATAACGAGAAAATTTACTCGTTATAACGAGTTAATTTTCTCGTTATAACAAGATAATGAACTCGTTATAACGAGATAACTAAGTCGTTATAACGAGATAACTAACTCGTTATAACGAGATAACTAAGTCGTTATAACGAGATAATTAACTCATTATAACGAGATAATTAACTCGTTATAACGAGATACTAACTCGTTATAACGAGATAATTTTTTTATCTTCTCAGAAATGAGCCTATCCGGCTTTCGTACATAATATCTTATCAATAAGCCAAAAAGTCTTCAGAGATGAGGGTGCAATTCTGCATACTTTTTTTCCCGTATTAAAACATTCGAAACTAAAACATGTAAATACATTATAGTAAACATGGTAAAAGAAATGTGGTATCCTTTAGATAAAAAAACCTGTTGCACTCTTTAAAAATTCAGGTATTTAAAACGTAAACTATGACAAAACTTTACTTTTATACTGTATATTGTACAGACTTTAAGACTTACATGTCCGGTGGGGGGGGGGGGGCTGTCTCCAAATGAGCTAGCCCAAGTTCGTAGGAAGATTTATACTACCACAATAGGATTTTTTCATCTAAATGTTGCTTATTTCCTTTAATGTTGCAGTGATGTATATTTCTGTCATTTTCTTGCATTCAAAAAGCCATAAATTGGAATATCGTTTAGAGTAAGAGAAGATTTTTGATTTGAGTTTTGTTTTTTTCCCTTGTCATTCAATTCGGTGCCCCCCTTTCGTGTTTCAAAGATATAGTTTAGAATGGTTATTTTTATTATTACGATGAAAAATCTTAATTATTGAAATTTTTAAGGTAATCAAATCAAAAGTTTGAAAATACAAATATCATCAAATCATTAAGTAGCTTCACGTTATTTTACAGTTCTACGTTATGAAAATTCATGGAGTTACGCATGCATACACTGTACGTCAAAGTAAATATTCCGTCTTTGTCATGCGATATTTTATACATTTATACATTACAAAGAACTATATGTCATGTTATATATCAAATGAAAGAGAAAGAAAAACTCTACAAGAATCAATAAAAAACTGAAAATGTCAAAATTCTTCGTTAAGGGAGGTTTTTGCTTGGCGCGTCACATATATGTACATATATCAATAAAAGATGCAAATTTATATTGTCGACAAAAACATTTTAGCATGTTCTTAGAGTCTATTAGTCTCTTTGAAGAAGCGGACGTATCACTGGGTAGTATTTTGTCTGACATATTTTAAACGAATGTTTTGATGCTTAATTTTCCTACTGAATATTCCATCTACATGACAAATACATAAGGCTTACTGCGGGTGTGGTCAGGGTATTGTTTCTTCTCCTAAGCATCGGTCAATGTGTTATGCCCCGTTCAAACGTTTGCACAGCTTGTAGCTATTTTTAGTTAAATCACTACATCTATTATTTCCACCTTGTTCATTGTGAGAGAATCAAAATATTGTTAAGGTCAGACGACACGTTCCTCAAATATCTGTATTGTATCTCTTGGTATTCTATAAAAAATATTCATATTTGTCATTCTCATCTGATTTCTACATTTTTTTCAAAATGTTTTTGAATATAAGTACACCAAAAATTGTGATATTGGCCATTTAGAAGATTACCCATAAAAGCTATATAAGAAATATGACCTTATGGTATCTTGGCCAAATGACTGGTAAGGTACACTAATTTTTTGTGAGGAAGCTTGTTTAAGTATCTATACTTCAATGAAAAAATCTCAGGAAAAATATATATTTTTGAGGAACATGTCGTCTTACCTTAAGATAATAAACTCGTTATAAGATAAATAACTGTATATGGAATTATGTATATTTCAGAGTACGTTTTTTTAATTGAAGTAGGTCTTATCTGTAATATAACATGAATATCATTTACAACTGTTCTATATATACAATGTAGAGGTCATGCTTTGAGTGCTTTAGAGACCCATTTTTTTTTCAATAATATTGAAATCTATACGTAATAAAAGTCATTTCTTTAATATTCTTTAGTACAATACTTCTGCTTCTTATTTTTTTGGATGAGCTGAGATAAAAGATAGGTGAGTAGCAGAGCTAACACGGACCTTTAAAACATTAGAGGTGGGATCAGGGACCATGGAGGAGTGAGCGTCTTCTACCGACAGCTCTTGTCCGCCGTGTGCTCCTTGTCTTGATCAGGAAATAACGAAAAATCCGTCAACAATTCAGTGTGTAAATGATGGCCTTACAGTGAGAATGAAAAACTCGGTCAAATATTGAAGATAAGAAGGTTGGTCAGTCATGCATACCTATCTAATTTCATAGATTTTCCTATGTAAATCAACCATGCCTTAAAAGTAAACAGTTCTTAATTAAAGGCATACTTCATTGAAGAGGGATATAAACAGCACACAGTCAATAATTTAGTACATAATTAAAGAAGGATAAGAAGATAACACGGACCTCCGAAACATCATAGGTCTGATCAGGTGTCATGGAGGAGTGAGTATTCCCTACTGACCGTTCACACCCGCCATGTGCTCCTTGGCATGATCGGGAAATAACGGATAAATCCGTCTTCAATTCAGTGTTTAAATAATGGACTAAGAATTAGTATGAAAAACGTCAGTCAATGATAAATTGTATTTGCCAACAAGGTCATTGTATCGACCATAAAACTTCCAAAATGATGTCTTTAAACGAGACTGCTCATATTCTTGTTTCATCAACTTGCTTGTCAATAATTTACCTCGTTTTAGAAATTGTTCAAACGTAGAGCATGCTCTTGTGTATCGAATCAACTGAGATATATACACTCCGTATGCAGGTGATGAAAGTATATTGCTGCACAAGTAAGAGAAGTTGACGTTAAAAAAGTTAAAGTCATCATGTTTATCATATAGCTTGGTTGTTAGATTACCATTAACGTCTTTTTCAAGTAAAATATCCAAGTATGAAACAGATGTGTCAGACTCTGTGTTATATTTTATCTCAAGCTCACCAGGATATATCGTATCGACGTAGGAATGGAAATTACCATTGTAAATTGATAATACGTCGTCGATATATCTAAATGTCGAGTTGCAGGCCACAGCAAGTGTTTTCTTTTCACACATAAGTTTTTGTACAAATTCTGATTCATATGAGTATAAAAATAGGTCTGCTTATAACGGAGCACAATTGGTACCTATTGGAATTCCAATAGATTGTTGGAATACCTAGTCTCGAAAAACCATATAGATATTGTCAATCAGAAACTCAAGCATTTCTTTCATGTCAACTTTAGAGTACTTGTGTGTTGAATCAGAATGTGTTTTAACAAAATAATTTTGCAAATGACCAATGACAGAGAAAAACAGGGTTTTTTCTTTTGTTAGAACTCTGGAGCGCTAGCAACTATTTAGGTGCATATATTTGGAAACGCATGCTCGGCTTCATTTTCGTGTATTCAGGGAAAAACTACTGCGGAAAGACTGCACGATGAAAGTTTGTTTTGTCATTGCTACCGCTCTCGATAGCCTGGTTACATGTCCGTGTGATGCGCTTTTACTTGCAAAATATGTACGACAAAAAAGCAACTAAATGTTCTTCCTTTTATTCTGTCTACACTTGAAGAGTTCTATAACTCGTAAACACCAAAAACAAATTATAACACGAAAATGTCATGTACATTACAACCTCTGACTTTAAATTTTACAGAAGGGAGGCGAAGCATTTGTTTGCAGGTAAAACTTGCCTTGTACATTCTTATTGGCATGAAAACCCATTCTATTGCAGCCATTTGCACATGACTTGCACTTACCACTGTAGAAGTTCAAATAACTTGTACATAGGTAGGCTTTGAATTCACAAGAGGAATTAATGGACTCGGTAAAGTAGTCGATCGCCCGCATGTGACTGCATGCTATGTTTGATGAAGTCTCTTTGAAAAGAGAAATATGTTAGTGTTTATGATAAACTAATCACCCAATTACGACATCTTTTAAAATTAATTTGATATTCAAACAATAATTATATGTTTGAAGAAAATCATAATGCATTTTGAAGAAATTAAGTATAATGGATAAAAACTTTGGTGGGTATTGCTAAAAGTAGGGAACTTAACATACAAAAGCCATGATAGAAATCCACAAAGGACATAGAAAAAAGAAGAAACAGCAAGAAATATTGGTACGTACCTTCCATTTCTACTTGTAGGAAATGCAGAATGTTGCTCTATACACTAAGCTTACATCCGGGTTGTCTTGTACCCCCGTTCGGATAGAAGTCAACATGTCCATTTGGTGTCCTGATACCAAAAGCTATGAGACAGAAAGTAAGATCTAAGCAAATTAACATTCAATTTTAGATGCCCTCTTCATGAAGTTCGTTAGACTTGTTACATACCGATTTCCAGCAGAGAGCTCGAGGCACCATCGGTAAGAATGACGTCAACAAAATTTGCGTCAGTAGGATCAAACTTAACCTTGGTGTCATTTTTTTCAAAATATAATCCAGCCGGGTCTAGTCCTAAAATTCAAGACCAATTTCTCATTTTATCCCTTAGAGTAGACACTGTTACATACTTATTTGTGAAAAAGAAAAGAAAGAGTTCTTAAATAATAGAGGGTTGATCAACTACTTTATAACATGAAAAAAGACACACTTTATTTTTGAACACAAATCAAGAGCTGATTTAAAATAATTTTGAATATCTTCATCCCAATATGAATCATAATGATATAGCAGTAAACAAATAAATACATACCCGTTATTCTGCCAATTCCTCGTACCCAGTCCCCTGCGTACCCCATGATATGGGCACCGAGACTATGTCCAATAAGATAGACATGTCCCAGAGGTAAGCTGAAGTCATCTCGTAAAACCTTTATCATGTTTCCAATGGTGGCCCCCACCACGCGGGTATTCGTGGCGGACTGACTGTAAATTTTTCCTTGGGTGCCTTTTGACCAGTCAACAGCTATCACATTCATGTCTCCCTGAAAAAAATAAATAAAAAAATTATATTCTTAGTAATATTTATCTAAACTTTTTGCTTCTTGCCCGTACAAGGAAAGAACCGGTGTTTGGATTTGTCTCTGAATTTTCCAGACAGCTCGAAAAAATATATTTCTACGTAATAATAGGTTTAATATATTTCCCTATTTTGATTTGAGAGCACAATGCTAAGATATTTTTATGAGTACTTCCGGTTTAACGCAAACTTGTTATATCCATCGCTTAACAAATGGCAGGGTATATAGTGAACAGGATGCTTTGACGATACCCATCTCTCATCCGCAATTCTTCTTACACCACTGAATGAACTTTACTGATACTTTCAAAGACTCTTCATTACATAATGCCAATGTGTACCTCCTATTTTACGTTTTGATCTGACACTTATTTCGGGTCTCCCAGAGCAAAACATAGACTTTTACCATGTAATAATAACATGGGAGGCGGGCACCATTTAGTGAACCCAGTGCACACAGTACCTCCCATGAAATATTATTAACAATCATTAATATGAAATATTGCAGAGAAATACCAACATTTTGTAGAAGGGCATCTTTAATCTCTAGTGGCCATCCAGATTGAGCTGTGTCTGTGAATCCGTGGGTGATAAAAACAATATGTAGTTTGGGATCGAATTGTGAACTGGAGACGGTGTTTGCATCATAAGGATCAATTATCTGGGCGGTATCTTTGTTTTGTCTCGTGTATAGGCTGAAGGTGGTATCAATAGTTCTTGGTGACTGGGGCAAGAAACTATTTGCATTGTCGAACGGCTCTGCGTTGCTGAAACATCTTATGTTTGGGTAACAAACCTGCTTTGGATTCCAAAACCACAACCCTAGAAAAATATTCTTTTTTCATCAGATACTCATACATGTATCAAGAATGATCAAATAATTTTTGCTTATTTAGTTCTAATTTGACATACACTTGTATTTAGTTCTAATTTGACATACACACTGTATTTAGTTCTAATTTGACATACACTTGTATTTTTTCTTACCTTGTGTGGATGAAAGCAGAAGCAGAAGTGTTATGCTTTTCAAAATCATGAACGAATATGGAACAAACTGATCAACGATTTACTGAAAAAAGAAATAATAAATGCAAGTTCTAGCATCATTAAGCACATTACCAGAAAATATCAAGAATGCATATCTTTTATAAATATTTGTTCTGAATCCGCAGTTTGTCTCACCCAAAATCGGATATTTATATTCAACGAAAGTCGTTTCAATGCGCAGTTAATTGTGGACAGGATACTGCCATATTAAATCCCGGGGATTAATAAGTGTAATAAATATAATTTGTGAAAGAAATGTCCGACAAGCCCCGAAGTTGACTATCGGGTGAGGGAGGATTCTGTCCAAAAGTACCTGTGATTTTCTGTTTAGATACCAGCAATTGTTTAAGAGCTGCAATTGTAGACCTGTACTGGATACGACAGCACTTTGAAGTCTTTAAGCAGTAAAGTTAACTTTCCATTTTGTGCTATCATTCACAACTTGGTTTCATCTTAAATCCCACAGTTGGACATATGAATTATTTGCGACTACAGAAGGTATGATCTCTAACCAATGTAACCACTGAGCAACATGCGCGAAAGGATCCAAGTTTACTTTACGAACACATCCGACATTAAAGGTGGAATATTCTGCAAACATTTTGATATATAAAGCCGCTTCAATGACAAGCAATATTAAGCAGACATTATGGAAGTTTAGTATAAATCTATATTCAAGTAGATTGTTGAATTTGAACACATTTATTCTTTTAATAATTTATGTATTATTATAAAAAATATTGGTACCTGATAATTTAAGCGGTACAATGTAAGTTCAAACTTGAATTGAAACATATTAAATCTTAAGACAAAAAGACGACTTTTAATACTCACCTTTCTTTTTATTTCCTGCTTTGTCACACGCAAACCAAAATGAACGAATGTCACGCTTTTTCGGTCTTTTAAAATGGAAGCACGATATCACGTGTCTAACCGTCTTTTGCAAGGCTTTGAAAAGTGGGAGGGTATATAGAAATCGGGATGTCCGACTGTCTGTTACGCCTTGGTTTGCCCACCTCTTATCCACAATTTTAACATCCCTTTTACCACTGAATGAAAGAACTGCGAACGATTGCATTGTTTCCATGTCTTTTTTCAATGTTAACATATTTGAAAAATTGTACATTTATATAGATTTTTATATGAATTTTCATGAAACATCACGACCACACTTCACTTCGCTAACATAAACCACAATACATTTGTAAGCATTTTCAGCGCACTGTGAGATGATGCTAGGCTTTATTGTTTACACGCGATATGAACAAAGCAGTATAAAACATCTATCAATTTTTACAAAACTAAAATGAATACAACTTTTGAACTTTGCTTCCCTCGCCGCCCAGGAAAAACCAAAGATAAAAAACAACACTAATACGAGGGGTGATCAAAAAGTTCGCGAACTATCTCTATATCTACAAAACAACAATTCAGATTAGAATGAAATTCGGTACACACATAGCCATACACAAAATCTATAAATAGCATATGCTGAATAAAGTTTTTCTCTTTGTTTGTGACGCCACAATGTGAAAATGACGTCACTATGTAGGTCACTTGTGACGAAAAATGGTTGTCTCAGTCGAACTCGTTCTACAAACGACTGTACAATTTATTGTATATCTTAGATATCCCTCTGCAGTATCATATAATAATTTGTACACAGTTTATTAGGATAAATGAGTTTCTATAAATTCAATTAATAATTGGATTGATCGTTTTAGTGAAGGAAGGCAGATGGTTAAAAAAAAAGATGTCATTTTGCCCAGTGAAAGCAAGTTTGAAAAGATATGTGTTTTTAATTAAGCAATTTGCTATCAAAGACCTCTAATTTCCACTTTGAAAAATAGTTGAATATTTGAACACCAATATAACTATTTAATACCTACGATATGTTTACTTTAGATTTTAAACATATTAGATATGATAAAAAGGAGGCTTCTGTTCTCTATCCACCTTGAATAAAGGTCTCTCCCTAGACACAAGATTTGTGTTTTAATGGTCGCCATGCTTATTTTTGGAAAGGATATTCTTATCCACCCATTCTGTTGCCGAGATTTGACTATTTCTAACAAAAGAACTGTTCTTGTTATAAAAATTAACTCACATTGAAAGAAATATAAAACTTAGGAAAATCTTTCAACTTTTGTTACAGAACGCTACGGAGGGGGTCACGTGACCGCCAATATCACGTGATTCGCGCATGCGCGGAGCGGTGGTTGATGTTCATTAAAATCGGAGAGGATTGATTTAAAATATAATCAACATTGAAACCAAATATTGTTTCTTTTATGGAAGTTATTCAATTAGTTCACGAACTTTTTGATCACCCCTCTTATATATATGTTGGAAAAATAAGGAAACCTGTAAGTCCGCAGCAGTATTGTGAGGTAAACAAAATTAATGGCGGACTCATTCTAAAAAATCTTATGTATGAATGTATTTATTATAATGTTCAAAACTTTGATTTGCTCGAGTAGAGCGTGCTCTAGAGAATGAATACTAGAAATCTCTTTAAACCAGTCGAACACGTCATTACTTAAAACTCATTTCCATTGGCCATTACTCAGTACACAATTACCCGATATGAAACATCCGTTCCGACTCAAACACTTTGTTTACATGTCATTAGAATTATTATTTCTCGCTATACTTCGTAACGCGAGAAATTTTGATTATTTGGAAAAACAAAGAGAGGTAACTCTTTAATTAAGATAAAACTTGTGTGTTTTTACTACATGTATAAAATTCAATCGAAAACGGAAAAATATTTTTAAAACATCCTTCCCTGTGAAATAATAATTGTTTTTTACACGTAAAAATAGCTGTCATTTAAAAAATTCATACCAAAGCTATTTGTGTTTAACGGGGGGGGGGGGGGGGGGGGGGG
>PRKT01000149.1:190289-231707 GCA_003671525.1 Saccostrea glomerata | reverse complement strand
GGGGGGGGGGGCTGTAAAAAAAACTGAAGGATTTCAATGTTACTTACATATTATAGTAAACACCCTTTTTACTACACATATATTATTACCTTCCCGATTAAAGCCAAGGCAAAATTCTGAATAGGATGTAACAAGTGATGGAAATCAGCAGATAAATTACACATAATGGTGAAACTTGCCTTAATATACCTAAAATTAAGTTAACCATTCTGAAAGATAAGAGGGCATACAAACTGTGAATCCTTTGAAATTAAACTTGATACAAGTACATTATTGAGAGGCCGAAGAATTTAAATCCGCTAAAAATCAAAGGAATCTATTGAAATAGATGGAAAACAGGCAGCTAACTTCTGAGCCCAATGAAAAATATGTCCAAAGGCAAACCTGGCATACAAATCTGAACGCATTGCAAATACATAAAATCTAAGGACAGCTAACAGGCACACAATTCTGACCCTGTTAGAAATATAAGTATAATCTTCACTCATTATTTGACAGACTTTACCTCAAATAATACAACACTTCTGCTGTAAGAAAGGCTAGCTTAGTTGAGGCTGACATTTTTTAATAACAATAAATAACCAGCAGGCATACATCCATGTGTACATGTATGTGATCAATGAAGTAATGCAATGTTTTTGTTAACTATACGTTACATGTTATGCATTATATCCCTATCAAAGACATTAAAGACTGGCTAGAAAAAAAACATTCCGTGAACTTGTCGCAGATGTATTCCGGAATTCGGAGAATCGGCCATAAAAAGTCTTTTATGTTGAATTATTTTCGTCAATTCCCTAACCAAAAAAAACTATAGTTAACTATAGTTCACTAAAGTTAACTATAGTAAATCAAAGTGTCAAAGTTTTCGCCAAAGTTTTTCAAAGTGTCAAAGTTTTCGCCAAAGTTTTTCAAAGTATTAAAGTTTTCGATAAAGTTTTTTCAAAGTGTCAAAGTTTTCGCCAAAGTTTTTCAAAGTGTCAAGGTTTTCGCCATAGTTTTTCAAAGTGTCAAAGTTTTTGATAATGTTTTTCAAAGTGTCAAAGTTTTCGCTAAAGTTTTTTAAAGTGTCAAAGTTTTCGCCAAAGTTTTTAATTGCAACTATGTTCGTCTTATATTGCACTTGAGCCGCATCTTCTTGATGTCATTTCCAGAGTATTGTGTGTGCAATCAGAATCCTTTTTTTAACAAAATAATTTTGCAAATGACCAATAACCAGAGAAGTAAATTTACAAGTTCTATTTTTATTGAGAAAGCAGCTGTCAATGACATCAAAAAGCCTGGATTTTAATTTATCGTAGGGAATGGTTGTGTATAAAGTTGAAAAGTCGTAAGTTTTAAGCTGTTGATTTTGATAAAATTTTGAAATTCAATTGTCCAAAAGTTCTTTTGTATTTATTAGTATCCACACCTGATTCACAACACTTCTTAAATATATGGTTGCACAGTACTCTTGAAGTTTTTCCTTCACTATTGTCAAAATCTTATTTTTCAAAGTCTCAGTTTTTCAAAGTGTCAAAGTTTTGGATAAAGTTTACAAAGTGTCCAATTTTTTCGATAAAGTTTTTCAAAGTTTTAAAGATTTCGCCAAATTTTTTCAAAGTCTCAAAGTTTTCAATAAAGTTTTTCAAAGCGTCAAATTTTTTGCCAAAGTTTTTCAAAGTGTCAAAGTTTTCGCCAAAGTTTTTCAAAGTGTCAAAGTTTTCGCCAAAGTTTTTCAAAGTATTAAAGATTTCGTCAAAGTTTTCGATAAAGTTTTTCAAAGTGTCAAAGTTTTCGCCAAAGTTTTTCAAAGTGTTAAAGTTTTCGCCAAAGTTTTTCAAAGTGATAAAGTGATCACTATAGTTAATCAAAGTTTTCAAAGTGATAAAGTTATATCTATAGTAAACTGTAGTTAACTACAGTTAACTATAGTAAACTATAGTTAACTACAGTATTTTTGATTAGGGTTAACCTGTTCCTGATTTATTCGAATTCAGTTTTCAAACTCTCTTCTTTTAGTTAATTCTTAGCATCGGTTTGATAATCTAATTTGTGCATTAACATTGTAGTATACTTGTGTATTAAATATTTCGTTTGTAGTGATAAAAATAGTATTTGCTACCTGGTGTTCAACGAAATACGCGTTGACGGTTTATCTATTTTATCCCAAGGGGGCATGTAACACCTGGGGTCTAAGTAGATTTGGGGAGTGCCGAGCACGCGGTTTGGGCAAAACAAAGAAATCTTTATAGATAGACAGACGTAGTGAGATTTATTGAATGGGCATCGGTACTTGAGTTAGGAAGATCGGGGGAGTTCAAAACTCTATATTTCCTAGTATCTAACTTTAATTAAACAATAAGGTTGTTTGACTGTTTTGTCCTGCTTATTTGTTGATTCGTGGCCTTTTTGAGGGTGCTGGATGAATCGTGGCTATACTTGATTAAATGTATGACTGTCACTTTACGTTGTTTGTAAAGTGTGGGAACCTGTGTCTTGTTAAATTGTGGATCTCTCTGTGCGGTAGAGCATTGGTTTGGTTATTGCTTTCAGTTTCTTTGGCTTAATATGTTTTATACACGTTCCATGAATTGGTGGCAGCGGTGGGATATCGGGATTGTCCATAATATCTATTTGAGATATAAAAAAATCATACTTTTTACATATAACTGTACTGCAGCCATGGATGGATTAGAGAAAGAAATCACATTTAATGATAAGAAGTTGAATGAGCTACAAAATCGTAGTCTCGAAGTGTCTAGTGGGTTTGAAATTCGAACCCTAAGGAAGTACTAAACCCCCAGTCGAGTTTATTTGACTCGGAAATGGAGACAGCGAGACCGTCAATGTTTTCAAGAAAAAGTTCATCTTTGTTGCATGATAATCCTCAAGTAGAGAGGCAACCCCCTGCCCCAGACATTTTTTGGAAGAAAATATTCCTAGATAGACAAAGCATTGACCTATCAGACGATGAAGACTATTTGTCGTCTGGTATTACTATGGGGAAACCTTTAAGAATAAGGTTTTTATCACCGACACGCCTGAGAAAAACCTTCGCCTAAGGCAGCCACTGTAGCCATTAAGCCTGCTACATATGATGGAACGATAGTATGGCAGGACTTATGCAGTCACTTTGAAGCATGTGCCCAAATAAACGGCTGGAACGAGGAAAGTAAAGGTACCTACCTTGCTGTTTCCTTTTGTGTTAATGCCCTGGGGTTCTTGGGGAACCTTCTCAGAGGAAGAAGTCCAGAATATGAAGAGTTGGTGCGTGTTTTGGAAGAGAGGTTTGCACCACCAAGTCAGACAGAGTTGTATAGAGTACAGATGAGAGAGCGTCGGCATAAGCCAGGGGAAACTTTGCCAAAACTCGGTCAGGCTATACGTCGACTGAACAATCTCGCGTACCCAACAGCAGACGCAGAGATAAGAGAGACCCTTTCTAATTATTAATCTATTGACGGGCTTGTTAATTCCGAGATGAGGATACGAATAAAGCAAGCTAGGCTACCAAACTTAAATGAGGCGATGAGGTTAGCTGTACAGTTAGCGGCAAATAACAGGGCCGAGCGTAAAAGCCTTCTCAGGAGTGCAACGCCTGAAGTTTGCAATAGAGTATGAACATTAGGTGGGTGACCTAATATACCTGATTACGAAGCTCTCTGACAATTTTGTGAAGCTTTCTAAAGATGTAGAAGAAATGAAACAAAGGAGATCTCCGTCTTCCCCTGTTTGTAGTAAGGGTGGTTTCAAAGAAGGGTGTAAGAAAAGAGTTAAATGATTAGATTGTCATAAACAGAGTCACATGCGTAAAGACTGCCCAAATCTTAAAGCCAAAGGCATGGAAGCTGGTAGGGATGCTGCAAAAGGCAGCAGTTGTGATTTTATAAGCAATGGGGGACATTCTCCCATGCTTCTGTGGGGTCTAATACTATTGGTCTGGAGTTAGGTTTGTTTGTTAATGCTAAAGTCAATGGGTTGGATGCCAAACTTCTTGTTGACACAGGAGCGACTTTGACCCTTGTCTCTGCTGAATTGATGGAACGTATCGCACGCCAGGGCAGACCAGAATTATTTCCAATTTAACGGAATGTTTTAGACGCAGGTGGAAATAATTTAAATGTGATTGGGAAGGGTATGTTCACTTTTCAAATAAGCAATTTTCAATGTTCTGTTAAAGCTGTTGTTGAAGAACTGAATGTTGATGATATCATAGGCCTTGATTGATTGAAGTGTAGATTTGAGGAGCCAAGAGTTAGTTGTGGGACAACATAATAAGTTTACCATGAAAAAAAAATGTCAGTGGGTGCTTTAGGGTGGTAACGTTGAACACAGTGACCATTCCTGCAAACAAAGAGGTTTTTATACCTGGAAAGGTTTGTCTATCAGAGGGTGGTCAGCTGCCTTCTCGTGAAAAGACAATTCGGACTTGGGCTCCACCAATGTGATCGAACATAAAATTAATGTGAGGAACGCTAAACCTTTAAAAGAACCCCCTCGCCGTCTCCCATATCATGAAACTGAAATGGTTGACAAGCAAGTGAGGAAATGATGAGAGATGGAATAATAGACTACTTTTGCAACTACTTCCGCACCCAGAACCAATAATCAAAGTACAGTACAAGTAGACGATTCAATAGTATTTTCCTCTAACGGTTCAACCAAACTTTCACGAGACGGAATAAAAGAGCCATCATCCAGTCCTTGGGCTGCAGGGGGTGTACTTGTGAAGGAGGATGTTTCGACACATTTTTGAGTTGATTATCAGAAGCTAAACAAGTTGACGATTCAAGATGCGTATCCTCTTTATCGCATAGACGAGTCTCTCAACAGTCCTAGAGGCAACAAATGGTTTTTGACACTTGACTTGTTTTCCGGTTATTGGCAAATATCTGTCAAATCAGAGGAGCGTCCGAAAACGGCCTTTGTTACTCGAAAAGGTTTATACCAAATTAAGAAAATCCCTTCTGGATTGAGTTGCGCTCCAGCCACATTTCAGAGGCTCATGAAGAAGATAATGACGGGGCTTCAATCGGAGATCTGTTTGATGTTTTTCGATGATGTAATCATTGTCGGTAAAACATACGAGCAAATGATTCAGAATCTAAAGACCGTTTTTGATCGTCTCATTGCAGCAGGTCTCAAGCTCAAGGCGAAGAAGTGTACTCTCTTTGCAAAGGAAGTTTTATACTTGGGCCATGTTATATCTGAGGAGAGGGTTGCCACAGATCCAGAGAAAGTAAAAGTGAAACAGGATTGGCCAGAGCCTCGTCAATGAGGTCCGTTCGTTTCTTGGTCCTTGTGGGTATTATCGGTGTTTTGTTGAGAAACTTTCGGAAAGGGACAAACCTTAATCAAAGCTAACAGAAAAAAGGGGCTGCAATGTATTGGACGCAGGATTGTTAGGATGCCTTCTGGGATCTAAAGGGGCGATGCGATTATGCAAGGCCCGGATACTCGCAATGCCAGATTTTAATCATGAGTTCATTCTGGATACAGACGCAAGCAACCAAGCCATTGGGGCCGTTCTAGAATATAGATGACATTGAAAGATCAACTGCGTATGCAAGTTGCACATTGTCAAAATCTGAGCTCCAGTATTGCGTCACCAGAAAAAAACAGCGAAAAGTTATGGAGTTTTTGCGTGACTTTTGATCTCGGACAACTTTTCTTTATCACGTGTTCATATACATGTACATGTATGTAACTAGTTGTTTTTTTTTTCAATTTGCTATTACTTCATTTTAGTTAATCTTTTTAATATTTAGATATCATACCTTCATTGAAGTTTATAAAGGAAAGAAATTTTTAAAGATTGACCAAATTTTATTTATGTGTCCTGAACAGTAATTGAGATATTTTCGCTTACACGAATAAATCTAATATTAGCTAAGTTAATATATTTATTTAATTAATCAACATTCTAGATACGTTTCGGTCACATTAAGGATTGATTCGAGCCTTTCAATCATAACATTGACAAAAAATCTATCATATTCACCACTATGCGTTTACAGTGAAGTAATTCGTAGGGAGTAGTTCAATGTACATATTTTAAATTTTGAAGACTCCTATAACTATCCATGTTCTATATCTTTTCAAACGAGTTTTTATTCTTTTTTCACTAAAATAAGATATCAGTGATACTTACTTGCAATATCTCAAAAATAGATTGAGTACAATACTGTAGAGAGGAAAAGTGTTATCTAAGCTGCATGGAGAATCATTTTGTAGAGACGGTCTGCATTAGTTCCATCTCCTTTCTTTTACTTATGCAAAGCATAGCAACCAATTGTAAATCTTATAAAAACAATTGAAATTGTTTGGGTTTTTTTTGTATGTTCATTATTATATGTTTGTGCTTTTGATTACTTTCAATTTTGAAGAATTTGTTTTTAGTAAAATTAAAATTCTAAAATTTCATTCGGACATACAGTGTATTAAGACATATTTTTCAATCATGGTTGGTGGAATGATAAAAGATAGTATATATTTGTGAATCATAGAGATTAACCTCCAAACTGGTCAGATTAAAATGAAAATTAAACAAATTAAAACATAAATTTTGGAGATAAAAGCATACATTTTCACAGGTTAGAGTAAAGATTATTAAAGACTGAATGGTACAAATTACAAATTAAAATAGAAAAATAAGATGAAAAAGGATATTTTTAATTTAATACACATCTATCAATTTTACACATTACTATGTTAATTAACACCATGAATGTTAAATGCAACACAAACATGCATATGTTTAATCAAGTCAGACAATTTGGTTCGAAAATAAATACTTATCAGGAATAATATACAAGAATAGATTGATTAAAACATTGATATCATATTAAAATTACTGATAAGGAAAATTATTAATGCAGGAAACAGTTCAATTATTAATATCATTTATTCGAGTTCACGTATTATCAAATATATAAAACCATAATGCTACAGATCTGCAGCTTACAGAACAGCTAAATTAATGGTATATCGAAATAAGTAGTTAGTAGTTAATGATAAATTATCAAATTTTATTTAATAACAATAATAATATAATAATATTGTTTTTAAGTTTCTTTGAATGAAGTAACTTCATAGAAAAATTCTTTGTGACTCGATTATAATACATCAACGTTACGTTCTAAAATTTAAAATATAAAATTTAATCCCATGTTTATCCCCTTATCCCGTGGATATCAATCATTTAATATATTTTTGATATCCTACCTTTAAGTAGCTGCAGAACTGTAGCTCTCCGAAAAAAAATATATATTGATAGACCGGAGAGCTACAATGCCACCCATTGAAAAAAACTGTATATTTATTGCGCACAAAAGAGCACATTTCAAGAATTTTTCAAAATTTGACTTTTGTAGGGGCAAAGATATGCAAGATACCGCATATAGTTCTTTATACCTCTGAAGCGTGCGGCTTCCGAGCAAGAATTGTTTTTTATTAAATAAGCCAGCATAGGAAATATAAAAGATTTACTCGAAAGTCATTTCATTTTAGATAAACCTCTTTATTGAATGGGCCAAGATTTCATCAGTCAGTATTTGATTTAATGATTATTTGTTTTTGCTGACAAGGTCATTGTATCGAAATTATGAAATGATGACTTTGAATGAAACTGCTGATGTTTTTGTATCAGCAATTTGTCTGCCAATAATTTATCTCGTTTCAGAAATTTTTCATACGCAGATCATGCTCTTTTGTATCGATTCAACTGAGAGATATAAACTGCGATTGCGGGTGACATGATTACATGTATATTGATGCATAAGTGAAGGAAGTTAAGGAAGCGCATGTTAAAGCCATCGCATTTATCATAAAGCTTTTTTGTTAGATAACCAACCATGTCTTTTCTAGTAAAATAAATGAAAAAAAAATGTTTCAGATTCTGTGATATCTATTATTTCAAGCTCAATGGGATGTACCATTTCGACACGAGAGTGCACAAAACTACATGTATTACATGACAATACTACGTCTATACATCTTATGTCAAGTAGAGGGCTACAGCAAGAGTTTTCTTCTTTTTAAACGTAAAAGATTTTGAATAAATTCTGCTTCATGTAAATACAAAATGGGTCTGTTTTTAACGGGGCACAATCTGTACCCATGGGATTTTGATAAATATTGGAAGACTTTGTCTCCAAAACTACATAGGTATTGTTTATCAGAAATGCAAGCATCTTGCTCTTGGATATTTTTAGTAAATTATGTGCTATGAAATAAAGCAATGCGGTTCCCTCTGTTGGCAGCTATTCTTTAAATATAATTTTTAGCTTAATTCATGATTTGTACTGTATTAATATATCTTGTTGAAAAAAATTGTACTAAGAACTTTCTAAATTCAATATTTGCAACATCCTGCGTGATGTTATAGGACAAAACTATAATTCCTTTAGAAGAAGCTTAACCTTGACCCCATCCCTGGTAGCTGCCTAATTTCTTTTCTAGAAATGTTACCTTATTTATTGTCATAGATTAGGCTCTGGGTAATACGTTTTTAAAAAGAAAAGAAATGGAGCCATGGAAAACTCTGATGGCAGTACAAAAAGGCTTAATTATATATTCATTGATTTTCTTTACAGTGTTGTGCTTATCGGAGCTGCCCTTATAGTTTGTGTCGTGTTCATTCTTGCAGCAATACTGGTCTTAGTGTTCTACTGTAGGATACAAAGTGAGTGGTAATTACTATAAATAGAAATCTTATTTTATTCTAGGTTACTGGACACATTGGTGAAATATTTTTAAAATAACTCAATCCATACAGAGAATCCATTTTTTTTGTTCTTTCAATATTTATTCTAGAACTGAAGGAACGGATTAACGATTTAAGTGAAGGTTCAAAAGGTAAAATATATTCTATGTAATTCAACATTATCATTTCCATTAGACCTCATGGCCTAAATTTTTTTCGGACCTTATGTTTTTTTTTTTGATGTTTTCATATAACTGGAGCAGAATTTATTTTCTAACTATTTGTTTCAGATGGAAGTGAATTGAAAATATTGATTGATGGGGACCTTGATTTTGAAAACCAAGGTATTAACACCAAATAAAACATAGTTTTTGTTTTTATTCTCTGGTATTAAAGCTAACAAAACAACTACAATACGTGTGAATTTAAGTCTAAAACATTGTCTCTAGTATGTCTGTCGTATTTACAGGTGGTAAGGATGACACTTTTCAAAAATGATTTTGAGTTTTAGATTGTTGATATATAAATTCAAATTTATAAAATTCAAAAAACTCATACAGCTTTGGTATACATGTATTGAAATTCAATATTTTAGTTAAAAAATCAAATTTTAAAATTTCCAAACAACTTTTGAAATTTATATTTTTTCATAGCAAGAACCAAAAGAAATGATTTTGAATGACTTTATAAATATGTAGCATGCTCAGATAAAAGGAATTAGTTTTTGAGCTTGAATACGGTTCGTTATCTACATATATCATTCATGAGAATTCAAGAAGATAACTGAAGAAAAGCAAGGTGAATCTAACTTTAGTTTCCGTTGATGTCAGTAATCTTCATACTTAACTACGTACTGTAAGAATTTGATTGTTTGAATATGCAGTATTTTATTTACAGATCTCAGACTCATGAAATTGAAAATTTAGGTAAGATCTCTCTCTCTCTCTCTCTCTCTCTCTCTTACAGTACAAATTCTATTTCTAAATTTATTTTTAACCAAAAAATTTATGGTTTATGTTAGTTGAATTATTTTACAAAAAGAATATATATACAATTGTATTATTTATTTGTGATTTAAACCCTTGTCACACAAGGACTGCGTCCTCATGGCTATCCCACGGCGTCCATAAAAATGCAAACGCCGAGGTGATCGCAGTAGAGTCTCCTACAGCGCCGTGGCAACGCGGAGAGATCTCAACTGAACGCGGAAGGATCGCGTAGTGTCTCCTAGAACGCCAGGGGACGGCGATCACTTTGGGCATGCACAAATTACGCGCCGTGTGATCGCGGTCTGATAATTAAGAACGCAGTAGAAAAGTAGTAGGATCGCCGCAGCAGCGCGGTCGGATCGCCAACAACGCAATGGAAGCTCCGTGAAGACGCGCATGATCGCAGCATTATCGCAGTGATGTGATAGTAGACTGCGCTTCCACAGAGACCTCACGGAGACGTCGCGGAATCCTTGGAGATGTCACTGCGTTTCTATCGGCGATTTAAAAAAATTTTACAACGCCGTAATGACTCCGTGTGCACGCAGCTTGGTGTAAAACCCCTGTCACACCGGAGATGCGTCCTCATGGCGACTGCACGGCGTCCTCAAAAAATGCAAAACGCCGAGGTGATCGCAGTAGAGTCTCCTACAGCGCCGTGACAACGCGGCGAGATCTCCACTGAATGCCGTAGGATCGCGTAGGGTCTCCTAGAACGCCAGGGGACGGCGATCACTTTTGGCATGCACAAAGAACGCGCCGTGGGATCTCGGCCTGATGAGAACGCAGTAGAAAAGAAGTATGATCGCCGTAGCAGCGCGGTGAGATCTCCAACAACGTAGTGGGAGTTCCGTACGAACGCCTTGAAGACGCACATGATCGCGGCACGAACGCAGTGATAGTAGACTGCGCTTCCACGGAGACCTCACGGAGATGTCGTGGAGTCCTTGGAGATGTCTCTGCGTTTCTATCGCGTTTTTACGGCGCTTTAGCGTCCGTTGGCGATCACAATGCGCTTTCACGGCGTTGTTAGAGCCTTGTCAGCCAGATCACAAAACAAGAGCAATGATATCATATTTGATCAGCAATAATTCCAACGTATTTGTTGCACTAGGAGCATTTAAGTGAAAAAAAATGGAAGATAAAATTACACCAGAACTTATTCTGTTGTTTCAATTAGATTTTGTAGAAAACTTTTCAGTGTTATTTTTTTTTCTTCATTCACAATAAAATTCAAAGACAATCTAAGAACACATTTGAACCGATAAAATTGCAAAAAAGGAGTTTAATCATAACACTATTAATAATTTAGTACTAAATTATTTAAATAAAACATTTTTAATTATTAAGAATATTTCTTGGCATGATTAGAAGTCTTTTCATCGTGTAACTTGAATCTTTAAACAAAAATGTTTCACATTCCTTCTGAATATATATCAATGAGTATAGAACGCATTGTAAACGTATTGTGAACGAAGCCAGCGCAGTGAGAACGCCGTGAACAGGAGGTGAAAACTCCTAGCGCGCCGTGAAAAGTCCGTGGAAGCGCAGTCAATCGCCGAGAGATCTCCATGGGAACGCAGTAGAACGCCGCGAGATTGCCGTAGAATCGCGTCCGTCGCCGTAGGGACGCCGTGACATCTTCATAATGTAAAATTTTACTGAAATTTGTGCAATTTTCCTGCGATTCCACGGCGCTTTTAGAAATTTAACAACGTCGCAATGAATCCGTGTGAATGCAGCTTGGTGTGACAGGGCCTTTAATTACACCGCCTTTACTTATCAATTTCCTTTAAGATTGCTGTTGTTAAGAGATAGTTTTTTTTCGGAATCATATAATCAAATTTTAGCTGTTTTCAATAGAATAAATTTTGCAGATCTGAGCTTCGCTGTGTTCTGAATTTGCACATTTCCAGCCTAACAAATTGGTTATTCATTTTTAAGAGAAGAAACTGAATCAACTGATGACTGAATATTTCAGTCCTTTTTCTCTGTTGTAAACTATTTATTACCATACAGATTTCCATGACGAAACAAGACAAGAAGATATCAAAGGTTTGTGATTTTTAATAATAATATAATGCTGATAATATGAATTTTGTATACTTAAAAAAAAACCTCATCCTTCGTATATAGTTAATTCAAGTATCAAATTTTTCATACGGTAAATTAAAGACATTCATTACAAGTATTGTAAATCAAAACTGTTTTTCTCCAATTCAAACATGCACAATTTAAAAATTAAATTTAGCTATAACTTGTATATTAACAGATTATTTTCAAATGTTACATCACAGCTATCGAATTGAAGATACTTTCAGCGTTTAAATTTTACAAATCTTCCAGAGTAAAGTTTCATGGTAAAACAAAGTACATGCATCAATGTTTAACTGCAGTTAAATAAAGTAACCTATAGTTATCTAAGAATAATTTTTGTTAGGGGAGGTGTGATGAACTCAAAAATGTTCTTTATTTATCGTTGTTGTTGTTACATTTTGATATTCATTACAAAAAAAGCTTAAAAACAGCTAAACATTAAAAAATAACATGGTAAAAAGTCCCTATCTTTGTTAAAATTTTCTCTAGATTTTATTTACATTATTCAAACACTTGGTCCCCTAATTGTGCCTAATACCATTACCATTTTCTAAGTTTCACCACACCTTCTTGGTATTCAATCTAATCGAAATTAATTTGCATTCTATGAACCAAATTTAATGATAAAAAATCTGTCTAAATGACTGAAGATCATGCTATTTTGTATTGTTTCATTCGATTTGATTTTAAAAAGAATAAAATTGATTTGCTAAAAAGCTTTTTTTTGTTATTTACAATGCATTTTATTTTAGCTCAAGCAAAGGAACATCTTGAAAGTTATCGGGAATTTGACGAGTACTACGTCGAAACGTCCTTATATAAGAAAATACAGAACTGCTTCAAAGAAAATGGAGTTGTGATAATAGAGGGATCAACTGGTTGTGGCAAAACAGCAGCTGCAACACATTTGTTATTAAAGTATTACGAGTTGACAGGTATTGACATAATGTAAGAGTGAAGGGGCATCATCGGTCATTTTTCTAGTGGATGATTTAGTGATGATAACCCTGATATGCTGAAATGGAAAGCAGCTTTTGAGATGCTATACACAAAGATGAAAAATGCACGTGAGATACATCGCAGAGGAGCTCACAGAATTCGATTGGTTGTTACAGCGTTTCATATCCCATCGATATTACTAATATAACTCTCCCAATATTTTCAAAAAACTTTTTAATTCTTGAATCAGAATTTAATAAGAGGGAAAAAATTAAAATTTTGCGGAAACAAATGAAATACGCTAGTGAACATTTGAATATCAAGTATAAATCAATTAATAAAGATGTTCAGGAAAATGTTGAATCTGCAAGTAAAGTTGTTGGATATCCTCTTGCTGCCCAGTTGTACGCTAGAGAAGAAAAATATCGCAAGAAAGGAAAGGAGTGTTTCGAACGTCCAAAGGTATTTTTCAAAGATTCGTTGAAAGAGTATGTAGAAAACGACAAAAGCAAAAGCATACTCACAGCACTCATCATTGTTTACTTGCGTGAAATATATGACAGAAACGGAAATATACCAGACGATATAGCTGTAGCAAAGCTAGTCTTGCCAGAAACATGCAAAAGGTCCATAGATTCCCATATAGTCAATAGGCTGAAATTGAAATACGAGAATGTATCTAATTCTGCAATAAAGCTTCTTGGACTTTTCTTTTTGAAAACAGAGGAGGCCTAGGGCACCTATAAGTTTTGCCACTCGCTTGTTTTAGACTCGGTAAGTTCCTATCTTTTTGACGAGTACTTTGAAACTGTTGTTGAACATTTCCCTTTGGTTGTCATCGCATACGAAACACACGAATTTTCGGATTATACGGAAACAAAATTCTCTTTTATCAGCGACAGATTGATAAGGGAATTGGAAGCTGGAAATTTGGAAGACGTTTGTAGGTGTTCAATTCTGAAAATGAATCTATTTCAAAAATCATGAGTAGAAGATTAAGAAAATGAAACAACTTTGAAAAAAAATATTAACGGTATTTGACTGTCAGCATGGACATTTGCGACTTACATTTTGGGCAGGTCGATATGGACTGTTGAAATTTTCAGCCATGCTGTTAAATTTTGTAGATACGCACATCTTAAATGAGCCGTTGTTGAATCGATACTTTTTCGTTACTAGGAGAATTTTCTTTAAAGTCTCCAAGAGACCTGAATGATAAAATCCACAACATCAAAAATTCATCAGATATTAGAAAGATATTGTTCGCTGAAAGGCAGAAATTTATTCATGAAATAATTTCATCCAACAGACAAGATGGCGATGTCAAGGCAATCCTCGAACATCTTGTAAAGGACGGAATATCCATGGATACTCTTGACAGAAACAAAAGAACGCCATTGATGATTGCTGTATATTGTGACAAAGACAGGGGCTCAACAATTGACCTGTTGTTGGCAAAATCAGATTTGTCAAAGGTAGACAGCAAAGGTTATTCTGTGTTTCATCATTGTGTTGCAGCTGAGAAAAATGATCAAAAATGTTCTCTCATTCTTTCGAAACTTCTTGGTACTCACAACATTCCTACAAATGTTTTGAATCTTGAAAGCAATTCTGGTTTGACAGTTCTGCACAGAGCTGCCATTGTAACAAATCACAGCAGAATAATTTGCATGCAGATTTTGCTTGGTTTTGATAAAGAACTCTGTAAAAATGAGATGCTAGATAAAACAGGTAGATCTCCAATTTACAATATGATTAAATATCTCGATAAAAGGAGCGTATTTGTTGAACTGGAGAGATTGATTCGAGCATGTATACTCTTACTACATAATTGTTCCCCTTATGACAAGGCAGACAGCGATGAAAAAAGTGCTTGGGATGTTATTAAAGAAAACAAATCTGGTATTCATCAAAAATTATTTCAATTAATTAAAGTTAGTCCAGATCAAGGAGAAATTATTGAAATAATTTGTTCTGTACTCGACGACTTGCCACAGAATGCCGTAGGAAGTGATGTCCCTTTCGAAACACTTGTGCCAAAAGGACCGGAAATGTTTTCTGCGGGTTTAAGAATGCTCTTTAATAAAGCAGCTCAGTGTTTGTGTTCTAAAACGTTCAGTGAAGTTCAAACAATGTAATTCAAGGAATTGTTTTTAACCTTTTCATGGGTTTTTTTTTTAAATCTTGTGGAAAAACTTCCACAATTGATAACGTTACAATATAAAGAAAGTCAAATATATTTGTGTATTTAACGAGACCGAGTCTAATTCGAGTGCGCATGACTTTTGCGCAGCTTTATAATTTCATGCAGTCAAAAGTGCGACGATTCACCTTTCCCAAATATTGTGATTCTAATAAAAAATTAACATTATCTGTAACACCCACTTGTCTAAAAATGTGATGTGAAAATTTACGACAATAATTTGGGGAGAAAACGCTGAAATAGCTCTAACGACGTCACTGTTATCCGATTTTGTAAGCAATGCATGATGCTGAAGAATGATACATGACTCGCTTATATGTTCGCAGACGTCCATGGATATTATGCTAAAAACTGTTGACAGAACATCAAAGGAAGCATACTAGTAATCTAAATATTGCTATTTTTACCAATAGAATTATCTGCCCCGATAATTCATCTGCACCGATTGTATTTATACCACACTATGGCAATTTTAATGTATATATGGCATCGAAAAAATAAATTTTGTAATTAAGATCTAGACCAAACTAGATTGTCAACTTTTTTGCAATTTCACAATTTGGTGACTTTTTATATTAACTTTCATCTATATGACTGAAGAAGAAATCTCTAGCCTAAGGGCAGAAATACAAAAATATGGAAAAAAATGTGATAATTTGTCTCTTTTCCAACAAATTCCCATAGGGTACAATAGTAAAATTTGACAACTTTTGAGATGCTCCCCTAAGAAATCGGGGTGGTAAACATTCGATTTTAAATCTTTAAACAATAAATATAACAGTAAAAATTATCAAATAAAAATTTTTCAAAATCCCTAGGAAAGAAATAATTAGACTCGGCCTCGTTAAGAATTATGCTCCAGCAAGTAAGCTTAGTAATGGATAGACTGATTATAGTATAATTAACTGTTTAGATGTGAAATACGTAATTGTGTTTACCGTACATTTTTGTGCCATAGGTAACCTCATTGCATATATTAAACATTTATAGTTACCGTAGTTTTGTTACATGTGTCTCTGTATTTAACATAATATGTTTTATTCTGTTTGGTATAACCAATAATGTGATTTAATGTTCGCATATTGAATATCTAAAAATCACTAAAAGGTGGTTTTAGAAGAAAAGGATGAGAGAGCAGTACAATTAATCCCCTGGGATTGTCTTGCTTGCTGCAGACAATTATCTTTATCTGTCACATGAAGATTAATGAACACCTTTGTCTGCAACTGATGTTAGTTTTGATAATTATTATCATATGCCTTAGATATTTTTTTAATAATTTAATTTAGTCTAAATAGTGTAATTTGATTGGACCAGACAGTCACGTGACTTAGTTTTATGTAGTATAAAGAATGTAGGTATAGAGTCACGCCCCCTTGGCAACAGGGAACCGGAACTACTTTTACCATAACTTCCTGTTTACATTAGAGTTTATATTAAAATGTTAATCATTCAAAAGAAATAAAAAATATTTTTAAAGAAATTCTTTTTAATTTTTTGTGCCATTTTATAGTAAATTACACAATTATTATATAAATAAATAGCAAGGCCCTAATAAGATAGAACTATATGAGTTGTAATTTGTTGTCGTCTGCACAATGGCAGATTTTGACATGCTGGGGGTAGGAGAATATGTTGAAATTGAAGAAATTGATTGTGAAACTCTTCATCAAATCTTTGATGGGGAACTTGATGTATCAACATCTAGAAAGGAGGCTGAGGAAGATATGGAAATGGTTTTAAATCCTATAAAAACAGAGGAAACCATGCTTAGAGACCCAGACTCAGACTGCAGGAAAAAAAGATTCAAAATTGTTAATGAATCAAAGCTGCAGGAATTGAAAGAAAAAAGGCAGTCAAAAGCTACAAAGTTTAATACAAATTGGGGAGTAAATTTGTTTCAAGGTAAATGCATGTTTTAACTTTTATAAATGTAAATTATATCAAGTCATCAACATTTTTAATATCCAGATTTGGACTTGAACCCAAATTTCCAACAAAATTGCATGGTTGTTTTACCATTAAGCTTTCTGGATTGATATAAAATATGACTTGATAAGTTGATAAAAAGGTCCCCCTTTTTGTAGAATGGAGTGTTGAAGATTTGGGACTGCCATCTGATTTCCACAAAATTTCCGCTACTGAGCTGAATAAACAACTTGAAAAATTTTATGCAGAGGCTACACCTAAACCCAATGAAAAAAAAATCACAATCTATGACAAAAGAACAAGCTACAGAATATCACAGTAATATATACAAGAGCATAAGATCAGCAAATAATCGCCATGTCCACGACATTGGACGTCAGTTTGACATAGTGCGTGACACAGAATTTAGGGGTAACAATAATGTCTTAGACGGAAAACTAAAAAAAATTACAAGAAGGGCTCTCTTGAACAACAAAGCACAAGGCTGTTATTCCTAAAAATGATCTTGATAAAATTTCAGCATACCTTTATGGAGATTCAACTTCTGTGTCTTTCAGATACCGCTTCTTGTTTTTAATCGCCATTCAGTTTGTCAGCAGGGGACTTGAGTTTCACGAGAAACTAAATGTCAACTCAATTGAGTTTCACTTCGATGAAAATGGACACTAGTACGCTGTTTTGTCTCATGAAACTAAACAAAAAACTGGCAACGGGGGCATAGATGTGTCTGTGATCCCTAAGGAAAAAAGAATGTATGCAGTACCAGATGCAGGGGAACACTGTCCAGTCAACTCTATAAAGCAATACCTCTCAAAGATAGACCCTACTGCAACATTTCTTTTCAACAGATGTTCAAAAGAAGCGTTATCCTCTCCAACTACAGAGGAAATTTGGTACATTAATGCTCCTATCAAAAAATACCAATTCACACGTTTTATTGCTGACATTTGTAAAAACGCAAAATGTGAAAATTCTTACCCTGCACGCAGCTTACGTGCAACTTCCATCAAGGCATGGATGATGCAGGATTCGAAATGCGACACATAATGTACATGAGTGGCCATAAAAACATACCAGAAGGACACAATGAGTAGAACTTTGTCCAATCTGATCGTCCCACAAACGGGAAGAAATGATACTGTTCAGGTTTCAGGATCCAGCCATGTCGTCACATGTTAACATCTTGACGTCTCAGCTCCAATAACAACATCAGCAGAAATACCGATTGCTTTCCAGTCATCGACCTTCTCCTCTGGATTCATATCAAATTCTGCTTTTCACCTATGTGTCTTTAATTTCACATCCAAGTAGATAGCCTACACTACAGAGCTTGTGTTGTTGACGAAAAATGGGGTGGATTGAAGCTCGTCGATCTCTAGATCACCTCCTAGGATGACGTATTCTTACGCGATTAAATTACAAAATAAAATTTGTTATTTTAAAACATTAATTGTTGGAAATTAAATTATAAGGAATGAATTATTAATTTTTTTTTATTTTATACGATATAAAATGGTTTGGGGCTGTTAACTCTTTATAAACCACGAAGCAGTTGATTGATTGATTGATTGTATACTGTTTAACGTCCCTCTCCAGAATATTTCACTGATATGGAGACGTCACCATTGCCGGTGAAGGGCTGCAAATTTAGGCCTATGCTCGGCACTCAGGGCCTTTGAGCAGGGAGGGATCTTTATAAAGCGTATAAAATGGTTTGGGGGCAGTTTACGCTTTATAAACCGCGAAGCGTAAACTGCCCCAAACAATTTTGTATCGTATTAAATAAAAAGAAATAATAATATATTCCTTAAAATAAATGACCATTTAAATTCCGTTTTTGGATTTACATTTAATTTGTTTCAAACAGAGCGTCTCATCATCAGGAACATTGTATCGGTGTAGGATCGTACATCTGATATACACTATGTGTTTTGGATTCTGCCCTAAAATAAACTTGTAAGTTATGTCAATATTAACTCCGCTTTTGACAGTCTTTTGCTACCAGATGTACATTTATCGAAAGATAAATCTTTAAGAAAGACTATAATTGAATAATTTGATAATTTCTAATTGTTAAAAAAAACAAAGTATTACACTTATTCCCTGAAATGTCAACTTTTGTTGATACGTCATAATGCAATGTTTAACAGCTCCCTTTTCGATCATCTTCTGCAAAGGAAATCCTAGCATTTAAGTCGTTGATGCCAATGAAAAAGTCAAATCATCTATTATTTCGCATATTACACTATTAAAGAAATAAAGTTATGTTATGAATAGTTATTGCTGTGCAGCGCAGTTCATGAATATCTGTTTTATGCTTATATGTGTACATGCTTTCTATAATGTTCTCAAGAATAACAATAAGGGAAAGACAAAACTTTTATTAAAAGTCAATACCTAAAATAAAGAATACTGAGTATATGAAAAGAATTAGCTGATCAGTACATTAATCGGTAATTTAGATTTAAATCACCATGGTTCTTGCAGGTCAGGGCTCTACAAATAATAACATGTGTATGGAGCTGAGAAACAACGTTTTTTTCACTTTTATGTATACATGTAGTAAATTTTAAACAAAGCTTAATTGATAATCTACGACTCATATCGAGTTTTTACAGAGTCGGATGTCAGTTGTTCATCAGGCCTTAAAACTGAAGAAAGAACATGTTCATGTATAGTGAACATATATCTTTTTATAAGGTAAGCAGTAAAGTGGAAAAGTATTCATGTATAGTGGTCGGGATGTCCGTCCATCTGTCTGTTACACTTTGGGGTACCAATTTCTTATCTTATCGACTGAATGCAATTAATTGAGATTTTTACAGAATCTCCGTTACAAAGTGCCATTGTTAACCTATTATTTTTTACTTTTGATCGGACACTTACATTGTATTTTGGGTTTCCTAGAGAAGAACAATAATACAAAAATTCTTTTTTTTATATTATTAACAAAGGGTACCCATCTCTTATCCGCAACTTCTCCTATACCACTGAATTAAATTTGATAGATTTGCAGATTCTTTATTACATAAAACTACTATACACCTTTTATTTTGCTTCTTGATCTGACTCTTGTTTTGGGTTTCCCAGAGTAAAACATGGACTTTGCCATTATAACCATATAGGAGGCGGGGGGCTATCATTTTTATCGCTCATTATATATACCTCTTGTTTCTATTGCAATTTATAATATGCAATAAATGTCATTATAACACACCACCCCCGAATGAAAAGTGGGATAGTAGTGAAATAAAGTAAGATTTAATAAGACTTTCAAAGATTCTTTCTTACATAGTGCCATTGTAAATATTCTTTTTACTTTTTGATCCGACATATAGTTTGGGTTTCCCATAGCAAAACATTCACACTGCCATGCTTTAATAATACTGAAAGGTACCCATCTTTTATCCGCAATTCCTCCTTTACCACTAAATTGAATTTAAAAATACTTCACAGATTCATTAGTACATAATGCCAATGTGTTACTTCTATTTTACTTTTTGATCCGACACTTGTTTTACCCCTAGAGCAAAACTTGCAGTTTGCCTTTAAAATCAAATGCGAGGCCGAGGTATCATTTAGAGAGCTCAGTGCTCACAGTACTTCTAGTTTAGAATGCAATTGGTTATTAAGAGGTTAATGATGTACACCCATTGGTCTATATTTAATGACCTACAAAATGTTATCTTGTCATTCAATCAAAGCCAAATTGTACAATTTTTCCTCGGGTTGTTTAACGCCTACATACAATGACTCGTGAACAGCATAGTTTTTTTAGTCCAAGAAAAAATTAGATAAGTACAGCAAACGATCCTAATGATAAAATTCGAAGCATTTTACAGTTACATGTAGATGTAAAAATGTAATATTGTGTGGTAGACTCACAAAAAAAAAAACGTTAACATATCATAAAGTGTATTACAAAATTAATTATTTTACCAATTACGCTGAGCCTTCGATCATTTTCTTATCACACCACTCTTCTTGATTCGCTGAAATCAAAAAAGAAAACCCAATTTCCCTTTGCAAAATATAAATTCATATTTTTTTTTTAGAAATTTTATTCCAACGAATCAACTTTAAAACAACCCGTATATTGGCATTTGAACAATAAATATTATTTAAATAAAATGAATTGATAAATACATTAAATCTCACACCTGATTATATTCAGGACAATACAGTAAAATGAACGTCTCCGTGCTTTTAGTCCTTCATTTCCATTAAGGAGAAAGAAACATTATATTGTCTTTTTCAAAATTTATCCTCTTTTTAACTGGAATATTTGTATTCATTGCATTGCACAATGTTTGAATAAATAGAAGGCAATCCAAACAGTCCGATTGTTTCTTCTCTTGATTTGTCTTTTCTGCATTTTGAAGTAAAATCATTCAATGATGTTTCATCTCCTCTCTCCTGCTGTAGAAGAACAATGATCTGGGCACTGATATTTGGGAGAACTATCGCCATGCCGACCAGATTCTTTTTTCCTCGCAACAGAAATATTTGCTTGGAAGATGTTATATTTTCTATATTCTTAGAGAAAAATATGAAATGTCTTTTTCGGCGATGAACATTGAATGAAAACACTAAAAGAAAGTATTGAAGACAATTCTTTCAACGAAGGCAGAATTTCAGCAACTTGATAAAATAAGGGTACATGTATATTATAGGAAAGCTTTGAAAAATCAATTTTGTAAACTTGATTTTCTGAGGAAATAGTGTGCTCCTCCGTCATATTTATACGGATACATGTAACCTGCGTTGGTGCTCCCCTGCGAAGTTTTAGTAAACTTTCTGAATGAAACATAAAGTCGCTCACAATGGCGTTATCTTTACTACATCTGATTACAACGAAGGAGACATTGTTTTGGTTAAAAAAAAACCACAACCCTGGTAAGACCACCCACAATATGTCTGGCTTGTCGTCTGAAAGTCAAGCAGGGCGCAGAATACTCCTGAGTAACTTCAAAGTTCCGCTGGTTTTGTTTTATAGTAATTTGATAGCCCCCTGTCGAAAGACAGTGGGAGGAATACAGCCATACATCTCATTTCGCAGGAATTTCATCAACATGTATGCATATGGACAGCATATATATTTAATTAATAAATCTCTCTCTCTCTCTCTCTCTCTCTCTCTCTCTCTCTCTATGAATAGATCAAACGGAGAGGTCAGTGGACTACCGTAATAACATACTCGTCATATTTATCATTCCTCTGCTTTACGTTAATGTTTGTTGATTGAACCCAAGAAATTTTTTTTACAAAAAAATTCATCTTTAGTCTCGAGTTAGGACGGGGACAATTTTTTCGGGAGTGTATCGTTGAGGATTTTGCCAATGTTGTTCTCATGAGTGTGTAAATTTAAAATATAACCGAAAACACACCCCTTCCCAATTTATCCTATTGCTATTATCTCATTATATATGGACACTCTATTGTTTATAACCAAGGACCATTCAGTTCATCGTTGAAAGTATACCCATAATTTTTAGTTAGCCATTTTCGGCCTTGATTTGGCGGATCATTGCTATAATACCATAATTCTAGATCCTACATGTAACGATATGGGTTAGAAATGAGGTCTCTTAGTTTGATAGTCGTTTGAATTTTTGATATTCTTTTTCTATATATTAATATACAGTGTATCGTATTAAAAAACAAAGTGTAGATTAACTTCAGTTATTTATTTTTATTCGAGCATTTTTTAATTTAATATTTCAATTAATATTCTATATATTTAAATTAGAAAAAATCGTATCAGAAAACTTTTGAAAGCCAAGTTATCGAATTTGAGATTATAAATCTCGTAAACTTTTTTTAATCAGTAGTTATATTTTGATTAATTTTACTTTTTTCAATGTGCATATTGTCAATTAAAATAAACCAATAAAAGAAATCAATTAATCAATAAAAATGTTAATTAACCAATTGAAATAAGCAAAACAGAAATGAAAATTAAAAATATTACATCTGACCACAGAAATATATATCAATCCATTCTTTGAAAAATTCAGTATGTCATTATTTATTACTGGGAAGAAATAGTTGAGGGTGAAATCATGTCTTCATATTTTGATGTACATTGCAAATATTAGAACAAACTTCAATTTTACATGGCCATCATAACAGTTTTATCATCCGCTGACTGTTTGATGCTTTGTAAATAAGCATATACTAGTATATGAATTGACTTTACAGTGGATGAATCGAGAGAGTCGGTTGGATCACTGTCCACTAAATTGTCACGTGGTAGATTTCCTCCTAGGTTATCCTACCTTTGACTTACTTAGCCGCGTCTGTTGAATGGTCGAAATTCACGGGCTAATGGAGTTAGGCGCGGATCTACAGTTGCGCTTTGATGCCCTCTCGTTTAGACTCTTTATAGTGCAGGTATAATATTTTCCGATTATCGTTTATTTCCTTGGGAAATTGTTCGAATACACTGAATTATGGGTTGCCTTGATTGCGCGGACCGCCTCGTTCCCGAAGATCAGTGATCACCGTTATTGCAGCTTTTTGGACCTTTTCACGATCCTTAAAATTTTCAAATTTTGGCCACAATTGCCCGAGATTTTGCCTCTTGCTTCCGGCTCATACGATGTACTCAATGAAATGGAATTTCATCCGTTATTCCGAGTTTTTCAGATATGAACGCTTGTAATGCTTGTTCACACTGTTCTGATGTTTCATCTTTTGGTTCATTAATTCCCACAAATATAAGGTTATCACGCATGGACCTTGCTTGTAATTCGTTTTGCTGGTCTTTTAGATCTAACATTTTATTTGTTACGATAGTCATTTGTTCTCTAAGTGCCTCACTCTCTTTTTCTAAATTCTCATGTATTTTTTTGGATCTCTTCATTTCTGCCACTATCTCTTTTGATGTTTCTTCATTCTTATCTAATTTATCAATAGTGAATTTAATGCTTTTTTCAATATCTGACATTTTTGTTTTCAATTCAAGCACGTCAGTTGTGACAGTATTCATTGTTGCTTCACATTTGCAGATTCTGGATTCAATTTGATCAAGTTTATCCAATTTTTGGCAAACTTTGTCCAATGTTTGGCCAAATTTTCTATTTTATTACCATAATCAATTAGTTGTAATCCACCCTGATATTGTTATACCTGTTGTACGGGATGAACAGGTCCTACAGGTGAGAAACTGTAATTCATTACAGGCACTTGTGACATTTGTGGAATTTGGTATGTATTATATTGATTATTCTGCATACTCTGTATACTCTGTTGATTATTTAGTGGAGTTGAGAATAACGGTTGCGAGATTCTTTGTGTGTCTACATTGTCGTGGGACGTACTCATAACACTCACTTTTCTTTGTTGCGCTTCACTGCTCAAATCTGGGCCTTTTTTTCTTTTCTTCCCTTTCTTAGACTTATTTCCATTAGAACAACTGGATCCACCTGCAGATGTTTTAGGCCTCATAACACGCAGTTGAAATCATGAAGATAAATCTCTCAAAGTTTTTTTTTAAACAAATTAACCACAAATAAACCACCAGATTTAACTAATTTTTTTTAGATACGGTATCTTTAGTTTTCAACTATCATTTGGCAAAGAAAAAATTCATATATTTTAGCTTTAAAATTTGATCATTTTTGTATATCTTTTTATGAAGCTCTTCTTTTAAAGGAAATAGAAATAGTCTGAAAATGGCTGCCACCCCACAGCCTCTTTAAATAGACAGGGATACAAAGGGCTTAATTTCTCTTGTGAAGCATGTACTAAGTATGTTGTTAAACTTTTCCTTCGCCATTCGATTCGGTCCCTCGCTTCGCTCGGCCCCAAATCTCTTGGTTCTCGGGAAAAGTTTACCAACATATACTTGGTCCCCTTATTTTGATAGAAACATAAGTCTATCAATCCTGAAAAAGTTGTGTATTAAAGATATCCTCTTTCGGTTTCCTAATCATTACAAAGCTTTAATACAGAGTGCCCTTCTCTTTATTAGATCTATGAATTAACCATTTGTATTTTTGGTGTATTATAAGTAATTATCTCGAAAGAATAAGCAATTCAGAATGGCAGTATCTGTCATGGCTTTATTTTGTTTAAGATAGGTTATTACATAATAAATCAATGGTATCAAAACAATGGACAATGATAAAGTATTATTGCAAGTGTAAATGAGTAAGCGCCGATCCTCAATCTGGCAATTGGCGCCTTCGGTTTGCAGAAACGGAGCCATATGGTGCTGACAACCCTGGAGGGTAAACAGAAGTTGCCAGCGATGGCTTGTTGCAAAATTCTGCCAAGTGGATTGCTGTGCACGAATTTCGAGACAGCAATCCATCCGCCAACCAGTGGCGGACAATTTGGCAAACAAGACATCATGTCTTATGCAACGCAATGATTCTCAAAGCAATTCAAAAAACAATATGCAGGGTATCATCAATGAATAATGTGTCAAAGCAATATAACACAACATATCAAAGCATCAAACAACATAACTGGGGGGAGGGGAGAGGGAAGGATGCAATGCAACTCAGTGCAATTGCGACTACTATCATGAATATGGGATGGTGTGAGGGTGTTTCTTTTACAAGCCATGCACAGATACTGTGTTTTATGGGAGTGTGGGGAAAACCTTTTGACTGGAAGTCAGAAACTTGGACAATGCCGTTTGAATTGTAGTTGTAAAAATAGAATTTCCAAGATCTGATAAATGAACACAATCGAGGAATAATTTGGGCTGATCAATTCTAATATCTGGGTAACGAATGAGGGCCTCATTTAACTTTTGCACAACAAAGCAACCAATGGAATTATTGATTCTTTTTCTAGATTTCTCTGCAGCTTCGCTCGAAATCATGTAACGCCAGTATTTGCGAGGAAGTATATTTGACCATACAAGAAGAGTGTTTGGTAATTTTTTATGAAGGGAGGCTAATAATGATTTCATGGCTATTTGTAATTTTTTAAGGGACTGAATGCCAATACTGTTGCCACCACAGTGAACTATTAGAACTTGAGGAATGATTTCATTATGGCGATTTAACAAACTAGCAATGTGTTGATCAAGTTGCTCCCATTTTAGTCCCCCAGATCCGGACCAGGTTACATCTATGTTTAAGTGCTCCAGAGACAAGTTTTGGCCAATTGGTGAACGTGTGCAGTAATCTTCAGCTCGTCTGATGATGGAAGATCCAACAATCCATACCTTGCAGCGAGTTCCTGCAAACTTAGCTTACAGTTAGTAAGACTGACTATCTACAAGACTACAGTATTAGGGCGAACATATGACTTAAAAGCGTTGGATTTCCATCTACCCATGGTTTTGATTTCTTGCTCTTGAGTACCTTGCATATACAATGAAGTTGCAGCCCCTATGCGAAATGAATGGGATTTGAATGTTGATAAATCAAGTTTGAGGAGTGATAGAGCTTTCTTTAGTATTTGATTGAATTGATAGTAAGTAAAGGGTGAGCCATCCATGTTGCACAGAAACTGTAATGTTTGAGTTTGTGATGGTCTATGGGTCGCGTACTCTAGAATGTTGTGGAATAGGACTTGATTTTGCTTTGTACTGTTAATGTGCATTGTTGTGCCCTTGCCATGCTGATCTGTTTTAGTTTTTCCTAATGTGATCTGAATGGATGATTGGGATATTGATACATTTTCTATTGATAATGGGGAACTGTGGGTATTTGCCCTAGTGGTGGTTATTTCACCAACTCGAAGTAAAGCAAAGAATGCGAGCCCATATGCTGAGGAGAACAGTAATTTTTCATAATAATTGCGACACACATGTTGCAGCGAGTCTATTAACTTGACTAATAGGGGAAATGTTATCGGGCTTCTTGAATCTTTTCTATGTTTTAGTTGTTTAAAGCCATTTAGCATTTTCTTGACTATGAAAAATTGGCATGGGTCTGGGAAATTACCAAGTTTTATGTTGAAGCTTAAGCCAGCTAGGTAGGTTTTGGCTGTAGAGTATGTTGTCCCCTTTGAGGATAGGTAAGCAATATAGTTAATTAATTGGTCTATGGGAGGGGGCCATACTTCTGTTAAGTTAAATTTTTTTCTAAATTGTGCAAATGAGTCAAGACCTTTCTGGTATATTTCTTGAGTGTTATGAGAGACTGATGCTGAGAGTAGCTGTTCTACTTCCTGCTCAAATGGTTCCAGAATTCCAGAGGAACTTGGCAGGGATAATAGTCTGCATGGGGGGCCAGCTTCCTGAACTTTTGCCACTGAAAACGAGATATGGCATCAGCTATAGAATTAGAATGACCTGGTACATGTTCGCAGCGGACTTGGATATTGTATTTTAATATTTTATAAAGAAAAGGCCTGAGGAGGGACATAACTCTTGGTGACTTTGATGTTTTTTGGTTGATTATCTCGACAACAGCCATGTTATCAATATGCAAGATTATTTTTCTGCCTTGTAGTTTGTGGCCCCATATGTATATTGCAAGGGCGACTGGGACTAACTCCAGATAAGTCAGATCTCTACAATCGTGTTGTGACCATTCTGAGGGCCATTGTAGGTAGGACCATTGTGTACCAAATATGACCCCACACCCAAGTGAACCAGAGCTATCAGAGGATATGTGAATAGTGTCTTTATCTGACCAGTGAATATCTGGGAATACAGTTGTGCCATTAAAGTCAGACAGGAACTCGAGCCATATATCTACATCTTCGCGAAGTGCCCTTGAGATAGTGATATAATGGTGTTGTTTGTATCCCTGTGATAGGCTGTCATAAAATCGCCTACAAAAGGCTCTCCCTGCAGGTATTGCCTTAGAAATAAATGCCAAAGATCCAACTAATGATTGCATTTCTTTAAGAGTAATTTTGCGACGCGAGGCAACGTTTTGTAGTTGGGCTTTAAGGGCGTCGACTTTATCTTTAGGGACAAATATAGTTTGGGTGATGGTATTAATCCCTAACCCTAGAAATGTTAAACATGTTGTAGGACCTTCAGTTTTTTCCTCTGACAGAGGAACGCCGAGCGTTTCACAAGTTATGTCAAATGTTTGCATGAGGTTTTTGCACACAAGGGTGTTTGCAGGGCCTGCAAAAAGGAAATCATCAAGGTAGTGTACTAATGTGTCAATATTGGCTCGATCTTGAACAATCCAATGGAGGGCTGTTGCAAATTTTTCAAATGTGGCACATGCTATAGAGCAACCGAATGGGAGGCACTTATCGAAATAATAGTTGTTAAAATAAAAACCAAGCAAGGAAAAATCTTCGGGGCGAATAGGAAGGAGTCTGAATGCACTAGAAATGTCTTTTTTCCCTAACAAAGCTCCCTTGCCTAGTTCTTTTATCATTCTTACTGTCGAGTCAAATGATGTATAATGAACGGTGCATAGATCTGGGTCTATAAAGTCATTAACACTATTTCCCTCCGGTGCAGATAAGTTACAAATCATACGCCACCCCCCTTGCTTTTTGGGAACAATGCCTATTGGGCTACACTTGATATTTGACATGGGGATATTCTTGAACGGCCCAGCTACTCTACCTAATTTAACCTCTTGATCAATTTTTTCTTGGAGCTGCTGTGAATTTGTTTGTGCAGATTTCATGTTTTTAGATTTTTGATATTCCCGTATACCCGAATAACAAATGTTGAAACCATATTGAAAACCATTGATTAATTCATGAGCAATATGTTGCAAGGGGTAGTCTTTTAGCATTGATTTTAGGATGTTAACGTTGACTGGGGTTGGGGCCAAGTCCCAGAGGCCTTGGTTGGTTTGGGGGGAACCCTCTACTCTGAAATCTGCTTGGGGGCTGGCGGGGATGTTCGGCTTGGGATGGGCGAAAGTTTTCTGTGCGAAATGCCTGACTGTTGTGCCAGCGGCAGTTTATGAGTGGGTGATTATTGGAGCATTTAATGCAAGCGTGTTGATAAGTGCAGTATGGTCTTCCACATGTGCCTTTGTAATTGAAGTCAAAGCATTTTGGAGATTTAGATGTATAATTTGGGGTTTGCTGTGATAGGGTGTTGTGGCCATGTGACACATACAAGAGCCATAATTCTGCGTCGACACACCCCCAGTCGAGAGTATGGTTCCTGGAGCGCTTTAGTCTAAACTGTATGTCATAATTGAGCCAGTTTAAGTTTGATGATCGCTGGGCAGCAGTGCGTATGATGTTAATGTATTTAAGGATTGATTGAATGTGTTCAGGGAACTTAGTCAAGTAAATGCTGCTGAAAATGAGGAAAGCATTTGTCCATGTTTCGATTGAAGTTATTTTGATTTCCTTGTGCTTAGCCTTTAACACTAATTCGCCAGCGACAAATGCGAGCTGTTGCTGGGGCTCGTCATTTGGTTTGAGAGGAAGTAATTTATGCAAGTGAATGAATGCATTATCATATATGTTTTGTCTCAGGTTATCTGGGACATGCACGCCCAATGCGTCTGAAACGCTACATAATGAATTTGGTGTTGTTGCACTTGAATTAGATAATGTATTAGTGCTGCCTGAAGTACCTGGAGAAAGCATTGTTGGCGATGCCTCAAACTCTGAGGGGTCAGGGATGTCTATTCCTGAGGAAGTTGAAGGCTGGTTTGATAAGGCTGTAGGTATGGCGTCAGGAGTGACCTGGTTCGGTTGAGTCACGGTGCTTGTAGCAGGGGTGACCTGGCTCGGTTGAGTCACGGTGCTTGTAGGCCTGGATGCTTTGGCCTTTTTGGTGGCAGCTGGAGCTCGGCCGGGCCTGGCATATGGAGACTTTGTAGTCCTTTTTGCACGGAGCATGTTTAATATAGTAATCCACGTAATGGGTTGCAACTTGGAGGTGATTTTTCTGTTGATGCTGTCTGATCAAAATCGTCGAGCGGAGAGGATGTGTGCGCAAGCGCATTTAAGACTTGGGGCTATTTTGGAAATTTGGTTGAGGACAGGGGAGTTATCGCGCTTAGGCTATTCTTCTTCGATAACTGGCATTTACCGCACATGGCGGTAAATGCAATTAATTCAAATAAGTTTTCTTTTTTGATAAATGAAGTTTTTTCAACTTTAACTCATCATGGCGTACTTAATATTTGGCGGAGTACCATTAAATGCATTTATTAGCAAAATATTAGTATGTCCTTTTTGTTTATCGATCATCAATGTCAATAAAAATTTGAAAATCATACAATTATATTATTATATGCATGTATCCATACTAATATCAAATGGCAAATATAAGAATTTTTACTTACAAGGACCCTGATTTGAATATTTTGATTTTTAAAATCAAAATATTCAAAAACATATAAAAGTAAGCAATCTATATACTCCAATATTCCATGAGTGTATCTTAAAAATGTAAAGAATAAAAACTCAAAGAACTTTTTTTTATATAAAAAAGGCTTCTGATGAGACCAGTCTCTAAGGCTAAGGGTACTAAAGCATGCATTACATCACAAATATACCATTACCCTCTCTGGCTTCTTGAATATATCTTATATACTTATATACTCGGGGGTTTAATTCTATACGCAATTGAAATAAGCACGAAATCATTTAAAATCTTTTAATTCAAGACACAAGTTAAGAAAATATCTCCCTGATAATTACTTGTTTACAATATATGATGCAGGGGGTGTTAAAGGTTTGAAAAGAATCATTCTTGTTATTATTCACTTTGATGGGAAATGTCCTCTTATATAATCTCTTTTTATCATTATTTCCATAATAAACGAAAATGCTTTTTCTTTTCTGTATCAATTGCTTGGATGACTAGGCATTTAAAACTTAAAATCGCACTAAACGTTAATTAAAAATTTTCTCCCATTGTGAAAATGAATAACTTACACGTTTTATTTCCCGCCGATCTCTTTGTTTGATCACTTAGACAGATATAGATCTTTGGGAGAGTTAGACCTATATTTTGGTCCCATATTCACATCGGTACATGTTAGCATTATTATTATTGAGACGAGACCTCAGGACAGAGACTGTAAGTTGACATCTACTTTCTCATACTTATTCTAATTCTATACTTACCGATTATTTATCATCTTTGATTTTTAATGTAAATTTACGAAGATATACATACTGCGTTCAACTTTATTATTATTTACTGAAGCTTAAAGTATAAATTCTTTGAGTATGTAAATAAAACCCTCAATTAATTTATGCAGAAGTGTATTTAGAATGTAATTATTGTTTAATAGGAGATTATATCAAGACCCAGTATTTATCGGGTGGCCCATTGTTTGAGCCCTGATCCACAATCAGTTAAACCAACTGTTATTCTCTGTTATTTGTGTATGTACATATTATGGTAAATAGATTTGTGAACTATTCGTTCTACTGTAATAGTTCTGTTTGATAAATTTTCTTATATTCTATACGTCGATGTAAGGGGCATAACTCTTACTTTTCTTTTTACATGTATTTATATTTATTTATTGAGAACTCAGTGTACATAGTATAACATCTAATATTTTTATGATTATAAATGCAATATATTTTTTTTTCTAAATACTTATAATCTGTGATTGATATTTCAGGGCTTAAATTGTTAATTTGCATTTAAAATCAATACAATAAATTATGAGAACCTAAGCCTCAGGGGTTGTTCCTTTATCGAAACCCTGTTACACGTACATCATTTAATTTTTATACAACTCATTTCTGAAAAATAATTTAAATTCTTCCCTTTTAGCTGAAATAATTCATATTTTAACAAATTATCCAGCCATCCAGTGGTTGTCTTCACCTATTATGTCAAATTATTGTGTACATGCCAAATAGATGCCTCAAATGTGTTGCACATGTTTATATGTGTATAACAGTTTCAACTGATTTGAAAAAAAAAATGTTTACAATTCCTAATTAAGGCTATTAAAATGATCAACAAAATTTGAAAATGCATTTATTAACAAAGGAGATACAGAACTAAAAATTCTTCATAATGTAAACAAGGCTCGTGCCTATTTTTTGTTTACATAAGAAAATATCATATCTATAAAAAACAACATTCGGTAAATCACTAGAAACTGTCTAATAGTATTTATTAGATTTAACTTTTTTATTGAAAAAATCTGCATAATAGTATAAATAACCTTTGTCAACAAAAAGTGACATGAGGCTTGTTTACATAACGAAGGTTTAGAGCTCTAAATCGATGTTGTGTCCCGACAACCGAGATTCGATTTTTTTTATATAAATCGTTGAAAACACATAAGATAAGTATTTTTAAGCACAGCAAATGGAAAAAAATAATTTTGAAAATGTTCAGTTTACACTGTTTAACTGTCCCATTAAACTAAAAAAGGAATATCCTATAAAAAAAAAGGAGAGTTTAGAACAGGGAACAGCGACATTGGATAAACAATTGAAGAAGTTACGAGTAAGCACTTGCTATTGTTATCAGCATATTTCGTAATAAATATCAACATAAAACATAATTCGTACGAATATTGTCCTTCAACGCTTCGCCTAATGTAAGGTTGCTTTGGCAAAAATAATCAATGATATACCTACAACATAGCAAACAAAAGTAAACCATAGAACAAAATTAGCATAATATTTTTACTTTATGTTTATTTTAGACTTAAGGTAGGAGTCTTCTCATCTTTTTTGTATTTAAAAATAATGAAATTTTCACAGAATCAAGAAGACAATATTAGTCAGTCATAGTATCAGTGAAAAATAAATTGACCGTTTTATATAAGAGGCAAGGTCAGGTCAAGGTCATTATCTTTTTCCTTGCCATTAAGAATAAAAAAATACTGTTGCCAATCATGTGATGTCTACTTCTCTTTCAAAAGTTTAAAGATTGTTCTTTTTGCCTAAAAAGATATGACTATATCGGGTCTGTAACATGATATTACCAAATTTTCATAAATAATTTAACTAAACTGGATATTGGCTAATCCGAATTTTCTCTGTTTTCTTAACTTTTTAGGATATATTAGTTATTTTCGTATGCTTCCTATATTTAACTTTTTCTTATTTTCACATGCAATAAAGTAGTCTTATAAATATACAAAATGATACAAAAACAAAAAGTTTTAATCGTTTACTAAGAGAGAAAAAATACTTTTCATGGATTAATGGTTCATATCTGTACTTTGATTGGAAGCGTTTAAAACCTAAAATAATTCTAGTTTGTTTGAAAAATCATATTTATTTGATATATTTTGAAAGTTTAGTCCCTTATTATTAATTCAACTTACATTTGAAAATTTCTTGAAGTCTTTGATTGTTTAAAAATTATAACTAAATGCATTGTTCTGTAATAATTTTGAGAGGCAGAAAAGAAGATATTTTCATACGCCACCGTTCCGCCAAAAATATAGTCCCTGCTAGTTTTCAAGCGCAGTTTACCATTTCTATTTAAAGTTGTACAATTCAGATGAGGAGAGAAAAAGGTGGTCTTGTAAATCCCTTACACCTAAATATATAAGACATATAAGCAAATATACTTTGAATGTTTCATCTAGTCAGAAACCATAGAAGAATCCAACCTTAAGGACATACGCAACGTACCTCACCTACTGATAGATTTCAAAGATATTCCAAATTTAAACTTAATATTATTACATGTTCATAGACAAAAAATCAGCATGCCTTACCAGAGGTTTTGAAAAGATATCGAATTTTTAAAATTTTTGCAGAATTCTAATAAAAATGTACAAAAATTATAAAAAACAAATTCCAGATTTTAATTCATCAAAACTTGTTTTAGAAGAGGTGTACAAATCCATATATAGACATTAAAACTATTGCACACAGGTCCTTCATTTAGTGGAACTCTTCAACTCCAGGGAAGAACCCCAAAAAGTTCAAACTACGTTGCGTATGACCTTAAGTTCTGAGTTTGCTATTAATCTCTAGGATATCTTTATTCCAATAATTACATGTACACCAGTCTCTTCAGTATTTTAATGTGTTTAAATACTGTAAAATATCAAATTAACCTAAGATAGAAAGCGAATTCTGCTTCAAGGTTGGTTTATTCATGTAGGCAGAATTAGACAAGAATTCTAATAGATATATGTACAGACATCAATAAAAGATACAAATTTATATTGTCGACAAGAACATTTTTGCATGTTCTTAGTGTCTTTTAGTCTCTTTGAAGGAGCGTACGCATCAATGGGTAGTATTTTGTCTGACATATTTCAAACGAATGTTTTGATGCTTAATTTTTCTACTGAATATTCCATCTCCCTGACAAATACATAAGGTTAACTGCGGGTGTGGTCACTATACACAGAGGATTGTTTCTCCTCCTAGGTACCTTAATCCAACTCTTGACTTTCCACGGGTCAAAGTGTTATGAACTGTTCAAAGGTTTGCACAGCTTGTAGCTATTTTTAGTTAAATCACTACATTTATTATTTCCACCTTGTTCATTGTGAAAGAATCAAAATATTGTTAAGGTCAGACGACACGTTCCTCAAACATATGTATTGTATCTCTTTTTATCATATAAAAAAATATTCATATTTTTCATTCTCATTTGCATTTTTTCAAAATGTGTTTATATATAAGTACACCAAAAATTGTGATACAGGCCATTTAGAAAATTACCCATAAGGGCTATAAAAGAAATAAGACTCTATGGTATCTTGGCCAAATGCCTGGTAAGGTACCATAATTGTTTGTGAGGAAGCCTGTTTAAGTACCCATACTTCAATGACAAAATCTCAGTAAAAAATATATTTTTGAGGAACATGTCGTCTGATCTGAAGATAATAAAACTCGTTATAAGATAAATAACTGTATCTGCAATTATGTATATTTCAGAGTATGTTTGTTTAATTGAAGTATGTCTTATCTGTAATATAACATGAATATCATTTACAACTGTTCTATATATAAAATGTAGAGGTCATGAGTGCTTTTGAGACCAAAATTTTTTTCAATTATATTGAAATCTATACGTAATTAAAGTCATTTCTAAAATATTCCGTAGTACAATACGTCTGCTTTTTATATTTTTGAATGAGCTGAGATAAAAGATAGGTAAGGCATAAAGGTCGCACTATGAATGAATTATTTAATTATTAATGTATTTATGCAGATAACATTCCAGTTCAAAAGTTCATTTAAACAATATTCAAATTAAAGGAGTAGCAGAGCAAACACGAACCTCTAAAACATCAGAGGTGGGACCAAGGACCATGGAGGACCGCTCACTCGCCGTGTGCTCCTTGAAATGATCAGGAAATAACGAAAAATCCGTCAACAATTCAGTGTGGAAATTATGGCCTTACATAAGTATGAAATCTCAGTCAAATATTAAAGATTAAAAAGTTGGTCAGTCTTGCAAACCTATCTAATTTCATAGATTTTTCTATGTAAATCAATCATGCCTTAAAAGTAAACATTTCTTAATTAAAGGCATACTTCATTGAAGAGGGACTTAAAGCAGTATACAATCAATACTTTAGTACATAATTAAAGAAGGATAAGAAGATAACGAGCAGTATTCAATATCAAAGTCCATAAACAATACAAAATAGGAGCCGAGCAAACACGTACCTCCGAAGATCAGAGGTCGGATCAGGTGTCATGGAGGAGTGAGCATCCCCTGCTGACCGGTCACACCCGCCATGTGCTCCTTGGCATGATCGGGAAATAACGGGAAAATCCGTCGTCAATTCAGTGTGTAAATAATGGACTAAGAATTACTATGAAAAACGTCAGTCAGCATTTGACTCAATGATAAATTGTATTTGCCGAAAATGTCATTGTATCTACCATAAAACTTACAAAATGATGACTTTAAACGAGACTGTTGATATTCTTGTTTCATCAACTTGCTTGTCAATAATTTACCTTGTTTTAGAAATTGTTCATACGTAGAGCATGCCCTTGTGTATCGAATAAACTGAGATGTATACACTCTGTATGCAGGTGATGAAAGTGTATTGCTGCATATGTAAGGGAAGTTGACGATAAAAAGTTAAAGTCATCAGGTTTATCATAAAAACTTGATTGTTAGATTACCATTAACATTTTTTTTTCAAGTAAAATATCCAAGTATAAAACAAATGTGTCAGACTCTGTGGTATTTTCTTTATCTCAAGTTCACCAGGATATATCGTATCGACGTAGGAATGGAAATAACCATTGTTAATTGACAATACGTCGTCGATATATCTAAATGTCGAGTTGCAGGCCACAATAAGTGTTTTCTTTTCACAAATAAGATTTGTACAAATTCTGCTACATATGAATATATAAATATGTCTGCTAATACCGGAGCGCAATAGGTACCCATGGGAATTCCAATAGATTGTTGGAATACCTGGCCTCCAAAAACCATATACATATTGTCAATCAGAAACTCAAGCATTTCTTTCATGTCAACTTCAAAGTACTTGTTAGTGCAATCAGAATGTGTTTAAAAAAAATAATTTTGCAAATGACCAATGACAGAGAAAACAGTGTTTCGTATTTTGATAGCACTCTGGAGCGCTAGCAACTACTTAGGTGCATATATTTGGAAACTCGTGCTCGGCTTCATTGTCGTGTAATCTGGGAAGAACTACCGCTCTCGATAGCCTGGTTACCTGTCTCTGTGATGCGCTTTTACTTGAAAAATATGTACGACAAAAAGCAACAAAATGTTCTTCGTTTAATTCTGTCTACACTTAAAGAGAGCTATAACTCTTAAACACCAAAAACAAATCATAACACGGAAATGTCATGCACATTCCAACCTCCGGCTTTAAATTTTACAGAAGGGAGGCGAAGCGTTTGTTTGCAGGTAAAACTTGCCTTGAACATTTTTATTGGCATGAAAACCCATTCTATTGCAGCCATTTGCACATGACTTGCACATACCACTGTAGAAGTCCAAATAACTTTTACATAGGTAGGCTTTGAATTCACAAGAGGAATTAATGGACTCGATAAAGTAGTCGATCGCCCGATTGTGACTGCATGCTATGTCTGATGAAATCTCTATGAAAAGAAAAATATGTTAGTGTTTATGATAAATTAATCACTTCATTAGGACATCTTTTAAAATTAATTTAATATTCAAACAATAATTATATGTTTGAAGAAAATCATGTTGCATTTTGAAGAAATCAAGTAAAAAGGATAGAAACTTTGGTGGTTATTGCTAAAACTAGGTAACTTAACATACAAAAGCCACAATAGAAAAAAGAAGAAACAGCAAGAAGTATTGGTACGTGCCTTCCATTTCTCCTTCTAATAAATTCTGAATGTTGCTCCATACACCAACCTTACATCCAGGTTGTTTTGTACCCCCGTTCGGATAGAAGTCAACATGTCCATTTGGTGTCCTGATACCAAAACCTATAAGACAGAAAGTAAGATATAAGCAAATTAACATGCGATATCAGATGCCCTCTTCCTATATTTCGTGAGACTTGTTACATACCCATTTCCAGCAGAGAGGCACCATCGGTATGAATGACGTCAACAAAATTCGCGTCAGTAGGATCCAATTTTACCTTGATGTCATATTTTTCAAAATATAATCCAGCCGGGTCTAGTCCTAAAATTCAAGACCAATATCTCATTTTATCCCTTAGAGTAGACATTGTTACATAATTATTTGTGAAAAAAAAAAGAAAAATCTCTTAAATAATAGAGGGTTGATCAACTACTTTATATAACATGAAAAGAGACACACTTATTTTTTAACAGAAACCAAGAGCTGATTTGAAATAATTTTAAATATCTTCATGATCATCCCAATATGAGTTATAATGATATAGCAGTAAATGAATCAATACATACCCGTGATTCTGCCAATTCCTCGTATCCAGTCCCCTGCGTACCCCATGATATGGGCACCGAGACTGTGTCCGATAAGATGGACCTGACCTAGAGGTAAGCTGAAGCTATCTCGTAGAACCTTTATCATGTTTCCAATAGTGGCTCCCACCACGCGGGTATTGGCGGCGGACTGACTGTAAATTTTTCCTTGGGTGCCTTTTGACCAGTCAACAGCTATCACATTCATGTCTCCCTGAAAAATATAAATAAAAATTAATATTTGTAGTAATATTTATTTAAACGTTTTGCTTATTGCCGTACAAGGAAGGAACCGATGTTTGGACTTGTCTCTGAATTTTCCAGACGGCTCGAAAAAAAATATTTCTACGTAATCATAGGTTTTATATATTTCCATATTTTGATTTGAGGACACAATGCTAAGATATGTTAAATGGGTACTTCCGGTTTAACGCAAACTTGTTATATCCATCGCTTGAGAAATGGGAGGAAATATAGTGATCAGGATGCTTTGAGGATACCCATCTCTCCATCTTCGCTAGCCAAGGGTTTCTGATAAGCTACTCTCCTCATAAACCCTTGGCCTACGGTGTTCATAGAAATTGGGATTTTTTTCCAGAGTTCTGATTGGATTTCAGTACACCCAGGTCGACCAATCAGCAATTGTTTTTTGTAAATGACAATATCTGCGTTCGGGATACATCTTCACTCTTTAATCTCGGAAATGAAAAACGCGAGTAAACAACTATCCGTAAGATACCATTCAATTCTATGAATAGCCATGGTGTCATCCAATATCTTCTAAATATGTGATTAGGAATCTATATTGAAGCTTCAGATTTGTTCTATAAATAATGAATAAACATAACTCAATTATTGCTTCTTAATTTATCTTGAAAAAACTTTGATTTAATTTTTTTAACACGTGTCTTTATTTCTGGTGATGACGCAATCTGTGCGTACCTGATAGATTCGAGATCACGTGACGGAAAACAATCCCATCTTTTGACTTCACCGTATGCCAAGGGTTTATGAGGAGAGTAGCGTATCAGAAACCCTTGGCTAGCGAAGATGCCATCTCTCATACGCAATTCTTCTTACACCACTGAATGAACTTTACTGATACTTTCAAAGACTCTTCATTACATAATGCAAATGTGTACATCCTGTTTTACATTTTGATCAGGCACTTATTTCGAGTCTCCCAGAGCAAAACATGGACTTTTACCATGTAGTAATAATATGAGAGGCGGGGCATCATTTAGTGAACCCAGTGCACACAGTACCTCCAATGAAATTTTATTAACAATCATTAATATGAAATATTGCAGAGAAATACCAACATTTTGTAGAAGGGCATCTTTAATCTCTAGTGGCCATCCAGATTTAGCTGTGTCTGTGAATCCGTGGGTGATGAAAACAGTATGTAGTTTGGAATCAAAGTGTGAATTGGAGACGGTGTTTGTATCATAAGGATCAATTATCTGGGAGGTATCTTTGTTTTGTCTCGTGTATAGGTTGAAGTTTGTATCAATAGTACTTGGTGACTGGGGCAAGAATTTATTTGCATTGTTGAACGGCTCTGCGTTGCTGAAACATCCTATGTTTGGGTAACAAACCTGCGTTGGTTTCCAAAGCAACCACCCTAGAAGAATATTCTTTTTTCATCAGATACTAATATATGTATCAAGAATGATAAAATAATATTTGCTTATTTAGTTCTAATTTGACATACATTTGTGTTTAGTTGTAATTTGACATACACCTGTATTTTTCTTACCTTGTGTGGTTGAAAGCAGAAGCAGAAATGTTATGCTTTTCAACATCATGAACAAATGTGGAACAAACTGATTAACGAGCGACTGAAAAAGAAATGATAAATGCTGTTTCTAACATCATTTTGCACATTACCAGAAAATGTCAAGAATGCATATATTTTATAAATATTTATTCTGAATCTGCAGTTTGTCCCCCCAAAAATCGTATATCTATATTCAACTAAAGTTGTTTTAATGCACAGTTACTTGTTGACAGGTACCCCCATATCCAATCCCTGGGATTAATAAGTGTAATAAATATAATTTGTGAAAGAGATGTTCGACAAGCCCCGAAGTTGACTATCGGGGGAGGGAGGGTTCTGTCAAAAAGTACCTGTCCTTTTCTGTTTAGATACCAGCAATTGTTGAAATGCTGCAATTGTAGACCTGTACTGGATACGTCAGCACTTTGAAGTCTTTGAGCAGTAAAGATAACATTACATTTTGTGCCATCACTCACAACTCGTAGGTTTCATATAAAATCCCACAGTCGGTCAGCAGGGGATGCTCACTCCTTCATGGCACCTGATCCCACCTTTGATGTTTCGGATGTCTGTGTTTGCTCTGCTCCTATCTTATATTGTTTTACGGACTTTGAGATTGAATACTGTTCGTTATCTCCATATCTTTCTACATATGAATTTTTTGCGACTACAGAAGGTTTGATGTAACCACTGAGCAACATGCGCGAAAGGATCCAAGTTCACTTAACGAACACTTCCGACAATTAAGGTTGAATATTTAAAAAAACACCCTGTTTTCTGTTTATCAAACATTTTGATATTTATAGCCGCTTCAATGACAAGCAATATTAAGCAGACATTATGGAAGTTTAGTATAATTCTATATTCAAGTAGATTGTTGAATTTGAACACAATTATTCTTTTAATAATTTATGTAGAGATAATGAAATATATTGGTACCTCATAATTTTAGCGATACAATGGAAGTTCAAACTTGAATTGAAACATATTACATTTTAAGACAAAAAGACGACTTTTAATACTCACCTTTCTATTTTTCCTTCTTCCTTTGTCAAACGCACCTAAAATGTACGAATATCACGCTTTTTCGGTCTTTTATAATGAAAACACGATATCACGTGTGTAACCTTCTTTTCCAAGGCTTTGAAAAGTGGGAGGGTATATAGAAATCGGGATGTCCGTCCGCCTGTTTCGCCTTGGTTTTCCCACCTCTTATCAATTTTAGCATCCCTTATACCACTGAATGAAAGAACTGCGAACGATAGCATTTTTCTCCGCCTACCTCCATGTCAATTCTCAAAGTAAACATATTTGAAAAAGTACATTATTAAAGATATTTATAGAATTTTCATGAAACATCACGTCCACATTTCACTTCACTAACATAAACAACAATACATTTGTAAGCATTTCAGCGCACTGTGAGATGGCGCTAGTCTTTATTGTTTACACACGATATGAACAAAGCAGTATAAAACATTTATCAATTTTTACAAAATTAAATTGAAAACAACTTTTGGACTTTGCTTCCCTCGCCGCCCAGGCAAAACCTAAGATAAAAAGCAACACTTATTTATGTTGGAAAAAATAAGGACCTGCAAATGATAAACCTGCAAGTCCGTACCAATATTGTGAGGTAAACAAAATGAATGGCGGTCTCATTCTCACAAACCTAATGTATGAAATTGCCATTTAATATAATGTACAAAACTTTGACTTGCTCGAGTAGAGAGTGCTCTAGAGAATGAATACTAGAAATCTCTTTAACCCAGTCGAACACGTAATTACTTAAAATCATTTCCATTGGCCATCACTCAGTACACAATTACCCGATATGAAACTTCCGTTCCGACTCTAACAATTTGTTTACATGTAATTAGGATAATTATTTCTCGCTATATTTCGTTACGCGAGAAATTATAATTATTTGGAAAAACAAAGAAAACGGGAAATATTTTTAAAACATCCTTCCCTGTGAAACAAAAATTCCTTTTTACACGTGAAATGAACTGTCATTTCACAAATTCATACCAAAGTTATTTGTGTTTAACCGGGGGGGGGGGGG
>PRKT01000149.1:134971-190282 GCA_003671525.1 Saccostrea glomerata | reverse complement strand
GGGGGGGGGGGGGGAGGGGGGGCATATGCTCATAGTCACTTTAAATTGTACATAGATACACAACTCCTTTTCAAAATTTTACACAGTTATCGCGCTTTGTCACACGCATGTGCTTTACCAAACCAAAACCTGAACAGGGCTGGTTTTAATAAAGAACAGTTTTATTGGTTATTTTTCTGCAATTTAATCATAAACTCAAGGCAAGTTTATTATTCCTTTAACTTTTGTTTTTATTTTCGCGAGATGGTTGCTTTAGCTTTTGTGCACAAAGTGATGCATTGTGGATTCAACTTACTGCGGAAAAATTCTATCGAATGAATTTGTCGTTAGAGCGCGCAGTGACGAGCGTCGCTTCGCGACGCTCGCTATCATGTTATTCAATAGGGAGACCAGAGGTAACCTTATGTTGAACATCAAATGGTATCGAAGAGTTCATTTACATTTGTCGCATAGTCATTATTATATTATTGTACTCGTTTATACAGTAATAACCGCGACTAAACCAATGGACACACAGCTGTTATCACCAATTTATGTCCCCCTTTTTGATAGCTACAGGTTGTTTTAATGATCGTCTTTAAATAACAGTGTATGAAGTAAATGATAAAAATCTAGAAGTCCTGAAAAACTGTGTTTTAAAGATATCCTCTTTCGATTTCCTAATGATTACAAAGCTGCATTACAGGGTGCTCCTTTTCTTTATTAGATCTGTGAATTAACCATTGGTTTTTTTTTTGGTGTATTTTAAGTAATTAATTAAAATAGATTTTCTTCTTTGATAAATGAATCATTTTCAACTTTGACTCATCATGGCGTACCTAATAATTTGCGAAGTACCATTTGTTATGTTCTGGGTTCTTTCAAATAACAAGACCCCAAATGTGCGAGCCATGCTATCGACATTTGTAACAATATTTTCAACAACAAACAAAACTATGACTAGATTTTACTGACTAGAAACTTTCAAAGAACATTACCAATTAAAATTTATCTAATTCAAAACATGCAATAGTCAACAATAAAACAGTTAAGAAATAAACAAGTCACAAGTTCAGTCTCTGGACTGGCTTGGACACTCTTACTAGATCTTGTGATGCACGAACTTTTTTGATCGATGCACACATGTTTGTTATTTACATTTGTCGCAGATTGGTTTTGGCTTGCGCACGACAACTTTTCACCACACACATTTTCAGACGGAGGATTTTTAAAACAATGTACATTCTTATCTTGACCGAAAGAATCACTTGCGAATACTTCATTCTTCACCATAGTGTCTGGTTCCAATTGTCTTCCATTCCAGCGAATTGGTCTGTTGTCCGTTTCAATTACGTAAGAATCGTCACTCTGTTGTGTCCTGGCCTTGACTGTAGCAGTTGTTTCTCCTCCTTCTCCCTTCATCCAAACTGTTTCTCCGGCATTCAACTGAGATGACGGTCTAACTCTCCTAAACTTGTCAAAGTTAAGTTTTTGATTCTGACGATAATGTTCTTCCACTTGACATACTATTCCCAAGTATGGCCATTTCAGGTAGTAGTTTCTTGGATTTTCTGGCAAAGTCGTCCGAAGTTTTCTCCCCATTTAGAGTTCGGCTCGGCTGCTTCCATTCTTTAATGGCGTTGCTCTGTATGCCAGTAATGCAAGATACAGATCAACTGCGTTTCTGATTAAACATTTAGTGGTATGTATGGTATGTTTGGCTTCACCATTTCCTTGTGAATGGTGAGGGCTACAAGTTTGATGTCGAAATCCATAATCCTTGGAGAAGGTCTGAAAGACTGAGCTAGAATACTTTGGTCCATTGTTTAGACACCAGAATATCTGGTATACCATGTCTAGCGAAAATCGATTTAAGATGATTTACAATTGACTGTGAATTAGTGCTTTTCAACTTGGTCATTTCAGCGTAGCGAGAGAAATAGTCAATGACAAGTAGGTAGATGTCATTTTTTCAGATGGAATAAGTCTATTTCTAACATCTCCCATGGTGTGTCTGGAAATGTGGTTGGTCGTAGAGGTTCATCTTGATCATGTCCGTTTTTCACACATATAGAACAGCTTTTGACTGGGTCCTCTGTCTCACCATGTTTATCACAATGTTTATCCCTAGCCACCAAATTGAACTCCTGACTCGTTGCCGACATTTCAGTATCCCTTTATGTCCTTCATGAGATATTCTTTGCAACATCTTAGCTCTAAGAAGTGTAGGAATGACAATTCAATTCCCTCTCATGAGTAAGCCTTAACAGACGGAAAGGTCCTCTCTTATCTGCCATAATGGACGAGTGACAAGGTCTATCGATGGATACTCATAACCATGCCAACCCTGCTCACGGTACTTAGTGATAATTCTCAGAGCAATGTTCTCATGCAGTTTTCTCCGAATTTTTCTAAGAAGTGACTCACTTGCAGGAAGAGTTTTTACGATGCTGTCTACATACGCTTCTGCTGCTGTCTGTAATTCCCCTTCTCTTCCAATTTCTCGCCGTGGTGATCTAAGGAGTGCATCCGCTGTGTACAGTGTTTACTAGGGAGAATTATATCTCATAATCGTATCTCATGAGTCGCATGCGGAAAAGCTGTACTCTCGGTGGTACATGACAAATAGTTTTGGATCCTAGCAGTGCTATGAAAAGATTGTGGTCTGTTTCTATGCTGAATTTCATACCAATAAAAAATTCGAGAATTTTTCACAGGCTCATGTTACTGCCAGTGCCTTTTTTCGACTTGGACATATCGTTGTTCTGTAGGGGTCATAGATCTTAACGCATAGGCAATTGGCTTCGAATTCCAATTCGCTTGCAGAAGTACGGCTCCAAAACCATACGACGACGCATCTACAGACACCTTTGTGGTCTCCCAGACACAGTATTTTCAACACACAGATGTGATAATGAGGTGAAATACAACATCAAACTTTATTGGAAACAAAAGTGGTGCATAAAAAGCGCCTCCGAAAAAAAAAATCGGTTAATTAAAAAAAATGTTGAGGATGGAGTGGAGGTGGTGGTTGTTTATTTGTCCACACAAATTTCATGGCGGCACTCCGATTAAGCAGAGAAGTGTATAAAAAGGATGTCTTGCGTGGCAATCTGATTAGCTGAGACAGCTAAGGCCTTAATACAATTCATGAACCCGATAAAACCCGATCACAGAAAGAATCGGGTTTACAAATTAAAGGTTTTGTAAAATAACAAAAACACATATACGAAATATTTAACATAAATCGCTTTATTTGAAAATAAACCTTATTTGATGTTAAAACTTTACTGGCAGACCAAGGCAACAAAACAGCTCTGAATGTTTCAAAAATTCATAACAGAAGACGTGTTAAGTGTAAAAAAAAACTTGCCATTTATGTAAATTACGAAAAATGAAATGCATTTATAAAAACAATTACAAAAGAATTTGGCTGGGAGGCATATCAGAATCATGGAAAGCTTGACCAGAGATGCATTTCAATAAATGATTACAAAACAGTGGTCTCCCAGCTACAATACTGTTACAATACACAGATGTGATATCGAAGTAAAGTACAACATCAAACTTATTTGAAAACAAAATTGGTGCATAAAAAGCGCCATCAACCCAAAGGGTTGAAGCACCACTCACGATGTTGCCTAGGTAAAACCTAACATATTATATAAAATGCTAAATTGTTAAAAAGATGGGTGGTGATGGTTGGCTAAGCTAATGAACATGGTGCACATACGAACGGATTATTTACTCAAACGATCGGGGGGAGGGGGGGGGGGTGCTGTAAAAACAACTGAAGGATTTCAATACACCTAACATATGATAGTCTCAATACATGTAAACACCATTTGTACTACACATATATCATGACCTTACATAAAAAGGCCAAGGCAAAATTCTGAATAGGATGTAACAAGTGATGGAAATCAGCAGATAAATTACAAATGATGGTGAACTTTGCCCTAATGCACATAAAATTAAGTAAACCATTCTGAAGGATAACAAGGCATACAAATTTTGAATCCTTTGAAATTAAACTTGATACAAGTACAAAACTGAGAGGCCGAGGAATTTGAACCAGCTAAAAAATCAAAGGGATCTTTGAACATAGATGGAAAACAGGCGACCAACTTCTGATCCTTATTAATAGCCATTCTCTGTAATCATTTAAACTCTTATATAGGGAGTGTGGCACGCATGGGTCTTGGATTTTTATGAAACTTGGCATGCATTCCTATATTAATGTATGTAACTAAAATTCATAATAAAATGGTTGCTATGGTCCATGGTTACCATGGCAACCAACATACATTTTTCATGGCCTAAAAATCGCTAAGTTTTGATGAAAATGACCCTTTATTGACTTATCTAAAGTCTTTAACGGAACAAGCTATAAACATGACTTAATTTTTTGCCAAAATACATCATTTTACAGTGCTTTAGAAAATGTTTAGTATTTCGGTAACTTTACCTCATAGAAAAAATATCCCTCGTTTATAGGTAGGATTTTTCTTGGGGAAAATTGTAGATTTTAGGCTCTTTTGAAAAGCCTGGTATAAATTTTTGCGGATAGTTGGGAAAAAATGATTACATTGGTTTGAAAGTCCATACATAGTTTTAATACAAACTGCGAAGTACCACTTGGTATTCATATTTAGTTTTCATGCTACCATGGTTACAAACTTATGCTTTTTTAAAAAATCCTAGAAAAGTACGATACGGTAGATACAATCAGGATCCATATAATTGCCTGAGTATTTTAAGATGGATTAAAACAAATTTAGATATTTGGTAAACAATAGCAAAAACAAAGAGAAAAAAAATCAATTTTCATGACTCAGGGTCAAAGGTCAAGGTCAAAATGGCAGATTTAGATAGATATTTAAGGAAACTCAACAACATTTTTTCTGTGTCATAACTAAAACTTGTGTTTTAAACAACAAATGAAGAAACAAAATTACAGTTCTGGTCAACAATAACTAGCATCATATGAATGTGTGCCCATATGGACAGAAGGTCAAAGCTCAAGGTCAACAATATATAAAGAACTACGCACGCTAATTCTCAATTCCCGTCTTCATTTTGCGACCATTTTATTAAGAAAAATAATGATAATTTAGTAATAAAATCTTTGATTAATACAAAAATCAGTTCAATGTTATTTGATTCATTATTTTAATACCGCAGTCCTAAATAGTACATTATCCCTTATTCCAACTCTTGAAATAAGGGGGGGGGGACGTAGTCGATGATATTTTCCATTGAAATCAGACTTTCAAGCATCACCATATTTTGAAAAAAATCTTACAATGGATATAAATAAATGTTCCATACATTTTTTTCTCATGTTTTACGCAAATAAGTAAAACATACGAGTATATACATTAATAAAATACACTGTTTTAGCCGTAAATCACTTTGAAATTTGGAGACAATAAGCATTTATTTTCGTTTTTTGTCCATAGAAATATGTCTGTTTTAACATTTTATTATCGTGGGATATCTTAAGAAGCCTACGATTTTTTTCAATTTGAGCTTACACCATAACTCACTTGGGCTTAAAAAGACCCAGATTTATTTCTAGGTCAAAAAGTCAAGGTAAGAAAAAACTTTATTTGTATGTAAACCTCTCATTTTCGAGCGATATCTCAAAAAGCATTTAGGTAAGCTTTTTTATATCATAACTCCCTATGGTCACGCCCGCCCCTCGTTAAGTGTCCCATCCCCTACCCCCCCCCCTTCCGCCCCCCCACTACTTTTTAACTACACAAGTTCTTATCTTCTTAAGCAGGGGACACATATTCTTTGAATTAGCTTTTTAATAATGCATTTATACTCGGGTATTTGGAATACTGGTACATGTTTTGTAAATGTTGTATCCTGACCTCTATCCCGTATATTATATGTATTTTATTGAAACTGGTATTACACTCTCCCTTTAGCGTGATGCATAATGTGAAAATGCTTATAAGTACGGTTTTCTTGTCTTATTGATATAAAGGTATGCAATTAAGAATACTGAATGACTATACACTTTCCAAATTGAGAGCAAGACTTCTTGTATGTAGAGAATTGAGCTACAAGCATGAAAAGACACTCTTTTGTTGTTTTAGTAAACTAATTCCTTGCTCCAAAATGTATATTTTTTAAACCATATTTAACAATCCGAACTTTTCAAGTGTCAGTCAAAACTGTATTTTCCAGTGACTTTTTTTCAGAGAAAATGACGGAAAAAATCTAATTTACTTTGCAATATCATTCTTGAAAAAATTTAATTTTAGAGATGTTGATGGTAAAACTTTGGAAATAGCAGGCCTGGGGGCCATAAAACTTAGACGAGCTCTCTTTTGATCTCAGTCTCACTCTTCCACTATATATTCCTTTGAAAAAAGTGAGACTGAGATCAAAATTGAGCTCGTCTAACTTTTATGGCCCCCAGGCCAGATCTTTTGTGCAGATCCAGGCATTTCAACTAAAATATGCCTGGATCTACGCAAAAGATCTGTTATTTTCAAAGTTTAATCAATAATAATCTGTTGTAAAAATCTGCTGGACCTGTTCGAATAATCTGCTTTTGTGCTTTAATGAATTGTTTGGTGTTTTTTTTTTGGGGGGGGGGGGCGTCAGAAAATTATTTTCTTTATTAATAACTGTTAGACAGATGTAATATTAATTGTACTGCTATAAGGTTAAATCATAATGTATCTTAATAGTTCAAAGAAATGATAAACCGTTAACTTTAGATTTGATTCACAGACAATCTGTATTTCTATGCAACTCCCCCAATCATCAAAAGTACTTTTTTGACGGGTTAACAAAACATTTTTATACTTGTTTATCCTGTTTAAAAACTTCATAATATGACTGCGTTTACTATGGGTTAGGGAACGACCTTTAATCTAGAAAGGGGGGCAATTTTTTTTTCAAGTTAGGTTTTTTTTCATGGCAGGACATATTATTTATTTCCAAGATGATCTTTAGGGGAAATTATTAATTTTCTTCTTCACAGAAAAAAGTCCGAAGAGGAAACAAAAAAAACCCACTAATAATAAATAAAATGCCCAAACTCTTTTTCATTTGGAAAGGGGGGTGAGGGGATAACGAACTATGGATGGGAATTGTAGCTATTATTCAGTATAGATTTTTTCTCCTTTTAGCCAAGGACATATTATTCAGTTTTAAAAGATTATTAGACTCCATAATCACATTCACTTTAAAAAATCATTTACTCTCTAAACGCTGTATTCATTGCAGTCCTACAGTATATCACTCTGACTGATCGTGAGACACAGTAATTCTTTCTAAAAAACCAAATTCATAATTAGGTCTAGTAATTCTGATACAGGCACGTAGCATCGATTTTGAAAGTTGGGGGGGGGGGGGGTGCAGCCACAGAAATTTTTTTTATACTTACCAGAAAAAGTTGACAAGAAAAAAAGGAAAATTGCCTAAAGTCGAAAATCCTATTTCTTGGGTGGGTGTGGGGTGTGGGTGGGTTGAGGCAAACTTTTTTCACTACCAATTCATTTTTTAAGCTTGCAATTACACGTACTATATTTCCTTCATATTACCTTACTTTAGTATAAAGTAGGGTGGGGGGGGGCAACCAGCCTTTCAATGAAAATTTTCAATAGTAAAAGTAGTGTTGGCCAAAAAATTGGGGGGGGGGCAGCCCCCCCCCCCCCCCGTTGCTACGTGCCTGTGATATTTCAAGTTTATCTTGAATCCCGCTTTGAAACTCCTTAGACATTGAGGCTAATGCTTATGTACAGAGCTCATTTCCTGTACTTGTATTCTTGTACATTTCACCATTTTTCACATATAAAAATTATTCTTTTGCAAGTAGGAAATAAACAGAGGCTAAAATTTGAATGCACATTAAATAAACAAGAAAAAGCAGTTGATTTTACTTTAATTGCAGGATATACAGAACTGTTTGCTGACAATATGTAAACAACTTCCAGTCATTTTTGTACAATGATTTTTTTTTATCATTCTCACTGAAGAGCTCATAATTATCAAAGGAGAAAATTCAATTTCAAAATTAATGTCTGCTATTTTAATCAAAGATTTCTCATATTTATAGATAGAATACCAACAAGGTTTTAACATGCCTTTTAAAATTAGATGTTATATTTCTTATTTTTTCGAGTAACATGAATTTAAGTAGCCGCATTTCATTAAAAAACTTTCCTGCATTTTTTCAGAAAAAATCAACTTTAGACACCGTTTCCATGGTAACTACTCAACATTCATATGATCTAACAATATTTTTTGAAGTAGTTTATGAGGTGGAATTTTCCAGCCAAATTTGAAAAAAAATCTGTGACTATGCGTGCCACAAAAGTTTAAGTGGTTACAGAGAATGGGTATTTAAAACATTAAAGATGAAAACTATGTCCAAAGGCAAACCTGCATACAAAGCTGAACGCATTTCAAATACATAAAATCTAAGGACATAGCTAACAGGCACACAATTCGGACCCTGATAGAAAAATTACAGTATAATCTTCACTAATTATTTGACAGACTTTACCTCAAATAATACAACACTTCTTCTGTAAGACAGGCTAGCTTAGTGGGAGCAGCTGACATTTTTATAAAAACAATAAATAACCAACAGGCATACATTAATGTGTATGTGATCAATGAAGTGATGCGATGTCTTTGTTAACTATACGTTACATGCTATGTATTATGTCCCTATCAAAGACATTAAAAACCGCTAAGGGAAAAAACATAGAAGAGTAACTATGGAAAACCTGTGCAAAACACATTTGTGTAATCCTAGTGATCTGGCTAAGGTATCGCAAAGGTTGAAATATAACGATACAAAATATAATGAGTGAGAATTGTCATTTATTAAATGATAATAAGAATATCAAACAAAGAAAGTGAAGGGGAGATCACCGCCATATTTCCTGAGTACAAAGAACAATAAATTTGGCAACGGTATCTCCCCTGTTGCAAACATTTATCAATTAGACAAAAATATTTTGATAAATAAAAAGTAAATAAACCACAAAGTTGTTAAAACAAAAAAGCTGCCACCAAAAGCAAACCGCTATAAAAAGTTGTTTGCAAAACACAACGACAAAAAGGTATGAATAAACACATAGATGTACATGTACAACAAATTTAAAAAATGACAATAATATTGTTAATATTATCTATTTTGAATATAGATTAAAAAAAACACGCGTGTGTTCTGCGGAGCACTGGCTTAGAATGCTCCAACACCTCACAAAATAATTTCTTCTCATTGGCCTTTCTTTCGCCACGTCTACCATAAACAGGCATTTCCAATAAAATATGTTTCTATGTTTTCCCACTATTCTACGAAACGCAGAAAAACTCTAGTACAGAAATGGTAACAGGCATACAAATTCTGACCCTGTTAGAAATATACAATACTGGCATGGTAACAGCCATACAAATTCTGACCCTGTTAGAAATATACAATACTGGCATGGTAACGGGCAAACAAATTCTGACCCTGTTAGAAATATACGATACTGAAATGATAACATGCAGACAAATTTTGAATCAACATGTACTAATGTGAAGTCATTTAAACTCTAGCTACACAATAAATGTTAAATTTGGGATGGTGAGTCAGCAGCTAAGGAAAAATTAACTGGAAGGTGAAATTAAATTGTGTAGGGAATAAATGCGAATGTATTTTGTTCATCATCTGGTTTTCATCTGCCTTGATTTTGGATTTTTTGGATTGAGAGAGACCTAGATGAGCTACTTCAGTGCCTACACCTTTTTGAATGTTGTAGCCTTTATATACTGTTTGGAGTCTGTAAACTGACATTCTTGCAGTCTTCCTGGCACCAAAAAGAATTACACATTTCGGGTAGGGGTTGATGTCAAGCCAAGGGAGAACGCTAGCTAGGACTGATGCAATTTTTAAAATTCTTTATCACTTCCAAAACAATTGTTCACGACTGACAGTATATTGAAATTGTCTGCAGGATCAGCTGCTGGGGAGGCCTCAATGGTTGCTTGCGTTTGGGAGGCTGAATTACTGTCTTGATTAAGGATGCCGGCAGATATCTGGATTTGCGTGTGCCGGTGACTTTCTCCATTTGAAAAGGGAGGAACACAGGCAAAGTGTATACAAATAAATAAAAAAATAACAAAAAATATCCTTAATGTTGTGCCCATTAAAAAAAGATTTTTATTGGATTATATATGTATATATATTTACAGATACATGTATAATCTTTTCATACTACTATTGATAAATGAATAACTAAATCTTGTGGTAGTTGAAATATATAATAATGCTCAATTCTAACTGAGGGTACAACTATAGATACTGAAACAAATAGCTAAGTAGATGTAGAGAAAGGATCTCCAACTGTAAACATAATAGTGAGTACATTCCAACACAAATAGATTTATGTTCCCTAGTTCTCCTACCAAACGACTGAACTTTTTTTGTTAAAAGCAGGCAAAAACAAATAACTTTATGTAGAAATGAAATATGTCATTTTTATATTAAAGTAAATGACGGAAAAGTAAAATACAGTTAATAAAATAGGGGGTCAGAAAAAGGGGATTCAAATATAGAGTATTAAACATCTTAGGCAAAATATTACACAATCTGACCCCTAGCACCATAATGACATTGTAACATGGTGTACATAGGCAAAAGGGGGGGTCAACCAGACTAGAATAATCATTCAAATCCTGTAATCTTTCACAAGGTACAAAATACATGCATTTCAAGTTGACCCCCTTATAAACATCATAAGGTTCGAAGACATATACAAAATGCTCTAAACTGCTGCCTGCCATCAAAAAAGGTAGGAGAGCAAAATAACAAACAGCTAATAACAATTCAATTAGCTAAACATTAAAATGAACACTACTTTATATGCTTCCCTTGCCGCCCAGGAAAACCATAGATGAACCATAGATGAAAATCAACACTGATTTATGTTAAAAATCTTATGAAAACTTGTGTTATGCTGCAATATTGCGAGGTACACAAATTGAATCAATCATCACAAAACGATAAAATATTGTTACATCCTCTTTTCTTTAGTTAGAATAATACAATAATACAATAAACAAAATCATCTTGGCATCTACTTAAGTTAAAATGTCTATCAACAAATCATGATTTAACATAGTTATTGTATCTAACCGGTGGTGTCAATTCACGTCCAGAACGAGTAACGGTGTTCTTAGAGTCAGTTCCTAGCTTTGAAAATTCGGGTGCAACTTCTCTGGCCTAATTTGTCTTGATTCGCACAAATGTTTTCTATTACTCGTATAGTTTGCTCCGGCCTCGGTCGTTACCTTATATGATCTCCTTTCTGGTATTGCCTCCGTAACCGTTTCTTTTTCTCCTGGTCTTTTAAGGGGTTTGACTCGGACAGTCTCACCAACTGATAGTTGATAATGGGTGTTGTAATACTCTGCCTGTTTTTGTTTGGCATTGTCGATCTTCTCTTTCTCAAATGGCGCATCTTTCAGCTGTAATAACTTTCCCTTCGTGGGTAGTAGTGTTTTTGTTCTCCTTCTCATAAGTCTCATGACTGGACTTGTTTCCACATGCTGTTTAGGTGTGTTCCTGAAATCCAACAATGCAAGGTAAGGATCAGATTTTGCATGTTTTGCTTTCTTCAGAATTTGCTTGGCACCTTTCACTGCTTGTTCGGCTTTCCATTGCTTTATGGGTAGTGCGGTGAAGATGTTACATGTTGGAATTCCCACAGTTGGGCAAACATAGCTCAAATTCTTCAGAGGCAAATTGAGGACCGTTGTCCGACACACACAGGTCTGGTATTCCATGTCTCGGAAATTTTGCTCGTAGTCGTTTGATGATCTCATGGGATGTCATACTGTCCAAGGCATCAATCTCAAAGAAGTTTGAGAAGTAATCAGTTACTATCAAGTAGTTACCTCGTGATGTTGTAGAGGTTTTTCCTTTGGTTGATGTCGAAAGTGCAGCATGTTTCACACTTTTGTATGAAGTCCTTAACTTCAGTGTTCATTTGTGGCCAGTACACAGATTCTTTGGCTCGTCGGAGGCATCCCTCAATTCTAAGGTGTGATGAATGTATCCTAGTCAGCATATCTTTGCGTAGTGCTTCTGGAATAATTGCTCTGTCTCCTTTAAAAATGACTCCATTTTAGATAGACAGTTCATCTCTGATCTCAAAGTAGGGAACTATGAGTTTTGGAAGTAAGGTTTTGCAGTTTGGCCTCCCATTTCTGATGGATGCGCCTACATTTTGCAGGGTATTATCCTTTGCAGTTCCGTCCTGAATGTCTTTCAGTCGGTTTGGTGCAATTGGCAGGGAATCTAGCATATTAATTGCTTCTATTTCTGACTTGGCCTTTGATGGTTTCTCATTGGGCAGATAGGCACGACCTAAGGTACCAGCTAGCTCCATGTTCTTTCCAGGACGGTACTTAAGATGTACTTCATACTTCTGCATCCTGAGCAGCATGCTCTGGAGACGCTTTTGCACTTTGTAAAGAGGCTGATTCACAATCATCTCCAAAGTTTTGTGATCTGATTGGACAGATACCGGTCTCCCAAATGTGTAAACATTGAAACGTTCAAGCCCGAATATCACTGCTAGAAGCTCCTTTTCTATTTGTGCATAGCGAGTTTCAGTTTCGGTCAGGAACGGCTGGCAAAAGCAATCGGTTTGTCCTCCTGCAACAAAGCTGTTCCAAGTCCTTTCTCTGAGGTGTCGCATGGTAGTGTAAGTGCCTTTCCTGGATTGAAGTACTGTAACACAGGATCTGTTGTAACTAGATTTTTCACTTGTTTTACAGATTCGTCATGTTGTGAGGTCCAGTGGCATTCAACATTTTTCTGTGTTAACTTACGCAGCGGCTCACAGATGTCACTAAGTTTTGGTAAGAATGTTGCTAAATATGACACAAATCCAATAAATCGTCGGACTCCTGCTACGTCAGTTGGATTTGGTATTTCCAGGACTGCTTTGACCTTTTCGGGGTCTGCTTTGAGTCCTTTATTAGTGATCGTGTGTCCTATGAATTTCATTTCTGACTATCGAAACTTCATCTTGTCCTTATTGAGTTTGAGCTGCTGATCTCTACATCTCATCATAAGTCTAACGAAGTTTCTGTCGTGATCCTCTTGAGCTTCTGCTTCTGTTTTTCCTTCTCCAAACACCAGTATGCCATCATATATACTTTTGACTCCAGGTAGTCCTTCCAATACTTGATGCTGGCGACGCTGAAATTCCTCTCGCGCAGTGTTGATACCGAATGGCGGAATCTGCCAAACGGACTGTTAAAAGTAGTCATAAGAGAGATTTCGTAGTCCAGCCGAACATGCCAAAATCCATCTTTTGCATCTAAGACACTGAAGTATTTGGCATCTGACAAATCTGGCAGGATGTCCTCAATTGTAGGCATAGGGTAGTGCGCTCGCTGCAGTCCCTTGTTCAGGTCTTGGGGGTCTATGCAGACTCTGAGTTTTTCACTTGGCGTCCTTGTTACAACCAAGCTGGAGACCCAAGATGTAGGCTCAGTAACTTTCGCTAGAATTTCCAGTTGTACGAGTCTTTCCAGTTCCTTTTCTAAGTCATTCTTGATTGCTAGTGGAATTTTACATGGAGCGTGAACAACTGTTTTGACACTTGGATTAATCTGGAGGCTGTAATCTCCTTTCAGGTGTCCTAGGCCAGTAAACACACCATGGTATACTCTGTAAATATTCTCCATCGTTAATGGTTGTTTTCTCACATTGTTTATAAGGATGTTTTCGTTCTCGACCTTGATCAATTTCAAGGCTTGTGAAGCTTTGGAACCAAGTATTGGTTGACATGAGCCATCCAGTGTGACGAAATCCCCTTTGTATTTTCCTCCATTCTTAGGATTTTTGAATTTTAGGTCACACTTGCCCAGTGGTTTGATTGTCGTGTTGTTATACATGCTGAGTATAGGTCTGTCTCTTTGATGGCATTGTTATCTGTCAAATACTTTCTCGGGAGTATGTTGCAGGTCGCCCCACTGTCCACTTGAAATTTCACATCCTGTCTGTTGACCGACAAAGTGGCAAATACCTTGTTTACAGTAGCTTTGTTAATTTCATTTACTGACTCACTGTTGTTTTCTGAGATCTATGCTATATATAGAAAAGTAATCATCAGAGTCTGATTCGGCACTCTCTTGGATTTAACGAACCGTTGACTTGGTGGAATTGCAGACATTTTCAAAGTGATGAAGTTTGCGACACTTCCTGCACTGGTGGCCATAGGCTTTTCAATTTCGCTTACCTTTGGCATGGCGACTTCCACAGTACTTGCATTGACTGGGTTCTTGTCTCGCTTGAAGCTCTTCTTGTGCGAGTTTACTGCATGTACAGATATTCCTGCAGCCTGTAATTTCCTTGTTTTGCTCCTTGGCTTGGAAACTTCAGTGGCTCTACACACATGAATGCATTTCTCCAAGTCAAATGTGTCACCTGTTTGCTGTTTCGACTATAGAATTTATGCCTCTCGACCGTTTCGTTTTTCTTGGGGTCACAGAGCTTGTCAAATTCTGCGAGGAGAAGTTTTATCGTAATGTTTTTCTCTTCTATATTCACTTTGTTCCCATTCTCATCGGTAGTTTGAAACTGCTTTGTGCTATAGATTTCTCTCCCCTTGCGTCCCGGGAGCTACAGCAAGAGTTTCACCTCTTGTGGCTCTGGCTTTTTTTCCATGATGATATAGCAAATTGAACATCAAACCCGATCAAATATTGTTACAACACTCTTAACTGTGAGGTTAAGAGATCAAAATTAGGGTGCAATGTAAACAAGAAAAATCCCCATCTAAATGTTTTTGACGAACATGCAGAGTGGCAGTTTAAATGCTTTAAAAATACTCCCTAGTATATTTTTCAATTGAGATTTGATTGAAAATGAACACCGTCTACTGCCAAAAGGTCCATAGAGGCCCAAATTCCACAGTGTTTACAGAAGGAGATGACAGACGGTCACAGGCTGAATCAAGTTCCTTGTACTCAATTCAAATTATTAGTGTTGAAGAAAGCAGTCGAGCTTTGAGAGCTCCGTCCGAGAATTCGGCGAATTGTGACTTGTTTAACTCCGCAACCATTCGTTAAATATTACGCATATTCAATCAATAATGTCTTTAACTATCTTCAGAATGTTCGGAGTGCTGCAGACTAGGTCATTTCCACCAATGTATATAAATACCAGATCCGTAACTGCAACTACCCAGCATTCTTTTTTAAACAGGAATATCTTAAACAGAAAAAACTATCAATCATATATGTCACTTTTCTTTCCAATCTACATGTACGAGGGTTGTTCGAAAAGTTCATGGACAATGTTAATCATCTTTATATTACTCACTTGAAATTTGAAATAAGCACATTAGAATATGCTAAAATATTTGTTTTGTTGATGTATGAAGTTTTATTTCATTCGATTTCACAGAAATCAATTTACTTCATTTTAAAATCAACATGTTTTGTACCCGCGGAGCACACTTAACGGCAATGTAACGTCAAAACATAGCGTCGAGAATTTCTACATAATACTATACCTATACATTTCACACAGTATAATACATTACCTATTCATTAAATCCTTTTTCTAATACGTGACATTTATTTCTTTAGAATTGCTCTCGTTGTATAATTTCCTTTGTTAAGTTATTAATTCCTTTTATAACTTAAATCTGCTTTGACATGATTAGCAACTCTGAAGCGCCTATGTCTTTCCTTGACGTTCCAACTTTTTAAAGTTTTGTTAAGATTTTTGCAGTTAAACCGTTTCTTCAAAGATCATCCTCATCCGATACTTTGTCACTCAAATACTGCCCGTACTATTGGTACACACATGCATTACTTGATTGTGACATAATTTTTTGATTCCTCCAACATTTGTAGAGTTTATTTAAGATTTTTCGTGAGTAAAACACAAAATTGAATCGTTATCAACTGTTCCGTGACGTTCTAAAACGTCATCGTTTTTGTCGAACCTATCTTCGCAAGTTGATTTCTTTTCAACAAAGTAAAATATAAAACCAAAACGTCCATAAAGCACACCAGTTTTGAAGGGCGCTAAATTCACATCAAAGATTACCGAAATAAACAATTATGAGGAGGAAAATTAAAAAAAGGAAATATAAGTATTGAATTCATATTTTGGGATGTCTTCGGTCCTATAACACACCTGGTCCTGCCGACAAATGATCATACCGCGCTAACGCGCGGTATTCAATTTGTCGGCACGGCCAGATGTGTTATGGGACCGAAGACATCCCAAAATATGAATTCAATGCTTAATTGTACACGGTTTATCATTTGAATTTTAGTCTGTACCTTGGATGCAAACTACCTGATGGTTACCGTGTAAAAAATGTTCCAATAAGGCCATTCCAAGTTTTGGTCTGTGTAGCGTCCACCCATCTTTCAAAAACCTACGTACCTATTCGCAAAAAACACACGAGCCAAAACATAAAACACAGGCTTAAAAGTCATAAAAATGACGCCCTTCAGATGATTTGATCTAACTAAACTGCTTTTATAGAAGAAATATCTATTCTTAAGCAAAAACAAGGGATTAAATGCTTAAAATACACCCAACATAACTTACTGTACAGAATTATTTGGAGAAAAAGACAAAAAAAATCGACTATATTAATCAATTTCAGGACTCCTGATGTTGGGTGTTTTTTCTTATATGGGGTGTCAAAAACCAAGGCGCACACGGACGCTAAACATAGAAAAAAACTTGGAATGGACTAATCTTGATACATCTTAGATGTTAGATAACTTTTCATAAAAATTTTCGCTGCCCTATTTCCTTTCATTTTTACTAACGTCGCTGTAGTCACATTGTGACGTCATGTTAGCGCGAGTTTCTTTGTGTATATTTCTACTCGTGAGAATACATAAAAATGGTTGAAGGATTCACTGTCTAGGTAGTATAGGATGCAAGTTATGCATAAATTATTCCATGTTTCCCACTATCGCTGATGTCCCTGGCATACTGTACTAACTAGACAGTGATTCCTTATATTTCCATTTCAGTGTGAAATAAAATTGTAAATTTAGACTTTAAAAATGTAGACATAGAATTAAATTACACGAAGACTACCATGCCAATTATAATAGCCCTCGCTAATTGACGTCAGCACAAAGGCAGCCGCATGAGATTTGCATGCATATTTGGCCTCCTTAGCGTCTGACACAAAGAAAAGTGCGCAAGAGACGTGCATGCATATTAGGTCTCCTTAGCTCCTGACCTATTAACCTGTCTTATTTACATTCAGGTAGAATTATTAAGAAATTACAAAAAATAGAAATGGAAAGATATTCAAATGTATTTCACTGCTGGTTTAGCAGAAAAACACAACAAATGTAAATATTAATAATAATGTCTATTAATTGATTACATACACAAGAGCTCTACGAACGGACCATTTCTAAATGTAGGCAAGCTATTGTCAACCAAAATTGTTAACATTTAGGAGTTTAGCACATCTCTAAACAATACATCGTTTGGAAAGGAACGTCCGTGTATTGAATTCTAAAATCGCTACTTACAGTATATATTTTCATACATTTATATTTGTAAAGACATTTGACGAAAACTTCCCAAAAAATGCAAATTAAATGTTCTGTCCGTCATTATACTTCAATATCGTGATGTTAGTCTAATTGATTACCTTTAATGTTTTACACATGTCATTAAATTAAATAAACATAATCTACTGTGATTAACGTCTCCACCTGTTAATATTAGAGAACCCGTTATAGCCAGTGGCTGTATACTTGTTTATACATAAATTACCGAGACCAAATCAATGGGCACACAGCTGCAATCACCTACATGTATTTTGGTCCCCCTTTTTCGACAGATGTTTTAATGATCATCATTTGAAAATAGACCATAAAGTAAATAACATAAGTCTATCAATCCTGTTAGGTTTCCTAACTAATTCAAAGCTGCATTACAGAGTGCCCCTTCTCTTTATTAGATATGTGAATTAACTATTTGTATTTTAGTGTATTTCAAGTAATCAATTTAAATAGATTTTCTTTTTTGATACATGAAGCTGTTTCAACTCTTACTCATCATGGCGTACCTAATAATTGGTAAAGTACCATTACATGCAATTTTTGATGCAAAATATTTGTATGTCCTGTTTGCAATTGTTTATCGATCATTAATGTCAATAAAAATTTGAAAATCATACATCTATGTTATTATATCACCAGCAGTACAAATTCATTTATGCATACATCCATGCTATAACAAATGACAAATGATAGAATTTTTTATTGCAAGGACCCTGATTTCAATATTTAAATTTAAAAAATGAAAATATTCAAAAACATATAATCTTAAACTCCAATATTTCATGAGTGTATCATAAAACTGTAAAGAATAAAACTAAAAATACTGTTTTACCGGTATAAATAGAGGGCTTCTGATAAGACCAGCCTGTGGTACATCGATCTTTTGTTGTTGCTTAATATGTTTCTCTAGGCTAAGGATACTGATACATGCATTACATCACAAATATACAATTACCCTCCCTGGCTTCTTGAATATATCTTATATACAATTTACTCAGGTGTTGTAATTCTAAACCACAATCATTTAAAACTTTATATTTCAAGACACAAGTCAAGAAAATACATCCCCGATAATTAGCCTTTCATAAAATTTTAAATCCAAAAAATATTCAAAGCGTACATGATTTGATTTATATACAACTCATTCCTGACTAATGATTTAAATTCCTCCATTTTAGCTGAAATAACCCATATTTTAACAAATTACCATCCATCCATCCATCCAGTGGTCGTCTTTACCTATGATGTCAAACTATTGTGTACATGGCAGATGCCTTAAATGTGTTGCACATGTTTTTATGTGTATAACAGTTTCAACTGATTTGAATAAACAAAAAATACTATGTTAACAATATTTAATTAAGGCTATTCAAATGATCAACAATATTTGAACATTTTTTGATTTACAAAGGAGATACAGAACTTAAAATTCCTCATTATGTAAACAAGGCTCGTGCCTATTTTTTGTTTACATGTACATATAGAAAATATCATATCTATAACAAAACAACATTCAATGAGTAAATCGCTTGTCCAGAAATTGTCCAATAGTATTTAGAAATAACTTCTTTATTGTAAAATTCTGTATATTAATATACATGACCTTTGTAAACAAAAAGTGACATGAGGCTTGTTTACATAACGAAGGTTAAAAGCTCTAAATCTATCTTGTGTTCTGACAACTGAGATTCAAATTTTGGATAATCGTTGAAAATACATTTGATAAGTATGTGTAAGCACAAAATATGGAAAAATTATTAGGAAATGTTCAGCTTAAACTGTGTCTATGACCTTTAAATTAAAAAAGGTAAATCCTACAAAAAAGCAGAGTTAAGAACAGGGAATAGCAACATTAGATAAACAAGTGAAGAAGTTACGAGTAAGAACTTGCTATTGTTATCAGCATATTTCGTAATAAATATCAACATAAAACATATAGCTGCATAGTAATTTGTATGAATATTGTCCTTCGACACTCGACCTAACGAAAGATTGCTTTGGCAAAGATACTAGAAATCAATTAAAGATATGGAGATTACGAACAGTATTCAATCTCAAAGTCCATAAAACACTACAAAATAGGAGCAGAGCAAACACGGTCCTCCGAAACACCAGAGGTGGGATCCTGTGCCATGGAGGAGTAAGCATCCCCTGCTGACCGGTCACACCCGCCGTGTGCTCCTTGTCATGATCGGGATATAAGGGAAAATCCGTCGTCAATTCAGTGTATAAATAATGGACTAACAATTAGTATGAAAAACTTCAGTGATAAATTGTATTTGCTGACAAGGTCATTGTATCGACCATAGAACTTACGAAATGATGACTTTAAATAGACTGTTGATATTCTTGTTTCATCAACTTGCTTGTCAATAACTTACCCCTTTTTAGAAATTGTTCAGACGTAGAGCATGCTCTTGCGTATCGAATCAACTGAGATATACCTACAACATTACCAACAAAAGTAAACGATAAAAGAAAATTAATATAAAATGTTCATCTTCATGTTTATTTTAGACTTTATTTCTGAGTTTGCTATCAATCTCTAGGATATCTTTATTCCAATAATTACACCAGACTCTTCAGTAACGTGTTTAAGAATTTCAAAATTTATCAAATTAACCTAGGATAGAAATCAAACTGCTTCAAGGTTGGTTAATACATGCAGGAATAAGACAGGAATTCTAATTGATAATTACAGACATCATAAAAAATTCAAATTGATATTATCGACAATTACGTATAAGCATGTTCTTAGAATCTTTTAGTCTCTTTGAAGGAGCGAACGTATCATTGGGTCGTATTTTGTCTGACATATTTCAAACGAATGTTTTGATGCTTAAGTTTACTACAGAATATTCCATCTCCCTGACAAATACATAAGGCTAAATCACTATACAGGGTATTGTTTCTCCTCCTAGGTACCTGATTCCAACTCTGACTTTCCAAGGGTCAATTTGTTATGCCCTGTTCAAAGGTCTGCACAGCTTGTAATCATAAGTTTAAATATTTAATGAAATAGACTTTGTTGATGACCCTGCATTTTTCTCTTATATCTACAATTTCAGATCATTGGGGGTAAAACTTAAGGATGAAAGGGGAAAAGATGGGACTAAAGCTTAATATCAAGAAAACATATTTATTGGCCATTAACAAGAAACGAGGAAAAGTTATCATTTTACTATGCTGACAAAGACAAATGGATTTAACGTGGGTATTGAAGCCAAAATAAGCAACTTTTGATTGGTATGATCAGTATGAAAATAATCGGTATCATTTGAGAATACTGCTTTTTTATTATCAATGTAAAATCGGCATTTTTGAATAGTGCAAAACTCTTACGTCTACAAAAGAATTATGAAATCAACAACGAGTGCTAGGATGTGGACTTTGACGGGTACCACGGTAAACAGTAGGAAGCTTGTTTTAAATATGGACCAACCAAGACCTACCAGGGAAAAAGCCTAAAACTCCAATGCATAAATAAATAACACTCTAAGAATACTTATCAATACTACATCAGGCTGTTTCAAAACTTAGATTTTCAGGACAATCGGAAGGACATGGCTAGATATACCTAGAAAAGATCAACAATGTTTAAAATTAGAATAAATTAGAAGATGGAAAGCATTCATAATAGTGGCAGGTTGATAACGATTGTGAAAGCCATGTGTCTGGAAGGGACGAAGAGGGACAAGTCAGGTAACTTCATTAAAGTCAATTTCACCAGATGTTTACTATCTCCCTTTGATTCACTAAAAGATTCAAACTAAATATTTTTTGTTCTACACATACGTTTCTAACAGTTCATTCCTAAGTATACAGTAAAAGTCTTTCTCACTTCAATGGAATACTATGGCTTTTATTGATTTTACATATCGATAAAGAGTAAAAATTGTGGATTAACTTCAGAACAAAGGGAAAAAAAGATAACACACAGTGATCGATCTAAAAATAAATCTACAAACATTACATCATTTAGAACAGTTAGTGCTTAAACATGAACTCCTTTTAAAAAAGATTGGATCTGGTGTCTATGAGGAGCATACATATCCAATCGGTTACATCCGCCGTCAGTCTCATGTATTGATTAGAGAAACGGACATTACGTAGTGAAAACCCAGTGTAAAAAGAATGACCCATCAATTGGTTCCTAACACGTCAGGCAATAAACACACTAAGCAAACATATCGCACAATTAACTAAGTTCAAATTACCGGTTTTCAACTTGGAGTACATTTTAAAATGAAAAATAATACTTGGTCAGGGTAGGATCAAAAGATCAATGTCTATTTATAAAATATATCCTCAGAGTTTTCATCAAACAATCATATGTCCTCCTTATCCCTCTTTAGATAAATTATAGTGAACGTGGATTGAAATTCGGAAACTTGGTATAGAAATTATCAAAAATGAATTTTAAAAAAAATTATTGAATAACAGCAATAATACGAATAAAGAGTTTTTGCGTGACTTTTGATCTCGGACATCTTTTCTTTAATTATCACTTGGTCATATATATGTAACTGGTTGAATTTTTTGATTTGCTATTAGATCTAGTATTTAAGCTCATTTTTTAAGATTTAGATATCACCTTCTTTGAAGTTTTACATAAGAAAAAATTTTAACAGTAAGGCAGGTATTTCCGCTTACACGAATAAATCTAATATTAGCTATGTAAATATAATTATTCAATTAATCAACATTCTAGATACATTTCGATCACATTAAGGATTGATTCTAGCTTTTCAATCATTACATTGACAAAAATCTATCATATTCACCACTATGCGTGTACAGTCAAGTAATTTGTAAGGAGTAGTTCAATATACATATTTTAAGTTATGAAGTCTTCTATAACAATGATAATCTCTATATTCATGATACATATTTTTTTCAAAGTTGTTTTTATTCTTTTTTCACTAAAATAAGATATCAGTGTTACTTACATGTATTTGCAATATCTCAAAAATAGATTGAGTACAATACTGTAGAGAGGAAAAGTGTATCTGAGTTGAATGGAGATATATTTTGTAGAGACGGTCTGCATTAGTTCCATATGCAAGGCATAGCAACCAATTGTAAATTTTAAAAGAACAATTGAAATTGTTTTGGTTTTTTGTATGTTCATTATTATATGTATGTGATTTTGATTATTTTTTATTTTGAAGAATTTTTTTTGTAAAATTAAAATTCTGAAATGTATTAAGACATATTTACAAATTATGATTGGGGAAATAATTAAAGATAATATTTCTTTATGAATCATAGAGAATATCCTTTGAACTGGTCAGATTAAAATGAAGATTTAACAAATTAAAACATAAATTTTGAGGATGAAAGTATAATACATTTTCACAGGTTAGAGTAAAAATTATTAAAGATTGAAAGGGACAATCTACAAATTAAAATAGAAAAATAACAGATTAAAAAGTATAAGCAGTTAGTAGTGAATGATAAATTATTTTATTTTATTTAGCGTATTGTTTTAAAAAGTTTCTTTGAAGGAAGTAACTTCATAAAAATTTTCTGTTGACTCGATGATAATACTTCAACGTTACATTCTAAAATTCTAAACATAAAATTTTATCCCATGTTTATCCCTTTATCCCGTGGATATCAATCATTGAATATATTTTTGATAACCCGACTTTAAGTGCAGTTAGCGTGATGAGGTAAAATAAAGTGGAATTCTACATAAAAGTGTAAAACATTGATTGTGAATCAGGAAAAACGGGATAACAAAAATCTCCCATGATTTGTGGTTGGATATGAATCAATTCATTTCCTTGTGTGTTTTTATGAAATAAAAAATACACAAGTTACATGTAGATAAAAATCTATCCAACTACAAATCATGGGAGACCCTCTGTTTACATCATGACCGTATATCAGCACCTATCAAATTAATATACCTAACTCAATTTGAAAGTATTTGAGAAATATAAGCTAGTGATGGTCGCTCTTTTATAACAGTACATGTATCTCAAAGTCTACAAAGTTTCACATATCCTAAGTATAAGGCAAAATAGGTATGATCACGAGATAATTTGGCACAAAAGCCTTCATACATTACAGCGGTAAGATAACAATTTGCTAAGATGTTCAACCCGCAAAATTCATCGATAAGATTATTTTCATCATAAAATAAAAAGGAAACATTCCAATTTCTCATAGAATCTCGCCTTCTATTATCGAGTTTGACTACTGTTTGCCTCGGCTATTTTGTCCATAGCCAAAATGTTCCTACAACTCTATTCGATGCTAAATGAAGATAATCTTACTTTAGTTAGTTGGCCCTCTTAAGCATTCTTGTTGCAATAGTGGAAGCAGAATGGCATATTTCAAAACCAATTTCAAAGACATTCACACGGTACAAATGGGCATATGTGAAAACCCTCAAAATAACAGAGAAATTCCATATTTAATTTTTATTCACCTTTTTATTTTTACAAATACAGAAAAGAGGATAAAAAATTATACAATTTTTTTTTATATATTTAATAAAATATTCTGGTAAAAACATGTACATTCAATGACATTCAATTAAGGCAACAAAGCAAATGAGAAATGAATATCGTATACAGTATGTATTGTAAATGTCTAAACATTGAATACAAGAAGAAAATATAAACAAAATGGCACCATATCACAGTATAAGGTATTTTAATAATATATGACAAGATAAAACTATCAAGTGCAATACACATGTAGTTCTGGATTTTGGTCTTTCTTTAATAAACCACACCCCTGACATTGCTTCCGCTAATTTTGATTGATTCTCCTTTAACTACTGTTGGTTCGTAGCCATTTCGTCTGTTGTCATGAGCATGCGCCTAAATACAATGAAATATAAAATAGAGACAGCTTTGTCAACTAAGCAAAATCTACAAATATCATTTTAGCCAAATCAAAAGTCAAATATTTTGAAGTTTTGTTTTTAAAACAATGTCTAAGCTACATCACGACTATTGCATAACAAGCGAGATCTTTCAATGACGCTTGAGACATTTTTAGCACAAAACACAAAGGTAGTACAACTTTTGTGTGACAATAATTTGCATGTCACTCTGTCATTATAGAATCAAATTTCTAATAACGAGCAACAACCTTTTCACTAAAGTTCGTCTTCCTTTTATGTCTGCACACACAGAAGACAATGAGAGCGATGATGATGATGAGGAGCAGTGCCCCGCCCACCGCCAGTCCGGCCACTGCCTCGGCGGTCAGGGGGCATGGCCTTGTACCGTCCCCACAGTGGTCCAGTCCGGAACAGCGCAGATTCTCGTTGATACACCGCTGATTGTTACAGGTGTATTCATTGGATGCACACGGACCTAAATTAAAGATATTTAATATTATAAAGGCGCAAAGAAATGAGCAATTGTTTGTGTTTGATTATTCTTTGAACTGAATTTTTTTTTTCTCTAGCATAACTTGTTTGAATTCTTATACTTTATTTGTTAATTTCACTTGTAAGATTTGAAAGAATCCAAGAGATACATTACAAGATGAAAGAAGTATCCTGTCTTATTTTGTCGCAAACAACATATAATGAAGGATATAGGAGCCAGTCACTGACATTAATGTATCTTTATGGACATCTTATCATCTTTCGACAGCATGCACTAATGGATAACTACAACATTGTACGTCAATGTACGTTACAAAATGCACTTACCATCTTTGTAGGCAGTGATGAGGAGGTCAAATCCCCTCCGTGCTACGTTGGTTTGACCACTGACAAATCTCAGAAGAAGGGGACCCTGCTGGGTCACGAAAGCCTGGGCAGGTCTGGACTGACCACAGATCTGCTGAGGTGTACCTATAAAGGAAAGAATATGTCGTTTATTTCTAAAATTGCAAGTATGCAACCTAGTTATCCATATTTTCATGGCTCTTTGTAATATTTTTCATTAAGAACGCGTGCCTTTTTTGTTGGTTATTTTTATTATGTTGCAATATCCTCATTCGAAGTACCATTGCAGGTACAAAATCTGATTCAGAGATTACAGATCAAAATATGTCTTTAAGGAATTACCTTGGAGAAGTCTAGCAGATTGGTCTTGACCATCAATGGCAATCAGAGCGTCCACACACTGTCCAGTCTGCAACTGCTGGATGTCTACTTCATTGAAACGGACGACAAGTTTTTTGCCCGGTGGAGGCTGAATGACCATAATACAGTTGATATTTCGGGTATAAGCAGGGTTTCTTGTGAGGCGAAGTCGGACTGCTTCGTGAGTTTCCGTGGCCAGATTTATAATATTGTTGACATTGCATCTCTCTTCCATATAATCTATAAAAGAAATATAGACTCAAAATCAAATTTGAGACACATTAAAGCTAACGTTGACTAGTTTCAAACGAAATAATTTATATGACTACTCCTCGATATATATATCTAAATATCGAAACTTACATTCTGGAATAGCGTTGATAAATGTAAAGCTGGTTACAAAAAGCACTATTAAAGCCTCCACAACACAAAGCATCTTCTTTGATACAGCAGACATATTGTTATTTTTTGAAAGCACTATATATCTCACAAATCTTATGGTAAAACAAACGACGATTAAATGTTAAAAAGCGCACAATTCCTATTCCATAACGAAAATGATTCTGAAAACTCAGTGGTCTTAGTGTTATACTTTCTAAGGTCGAAACTTTGATACCGGGTTATATTTTCAGGTGGACTTATATATGTACATTATATGACTAATCTATTTAGAATTGATGGATGCGTAATGCAAGGAGCTACACTAACGGCTTATTCATTTTCGATAAATTGATCTGTGTCAATCAACATGTGAATGGAATTCTGGCGATGAGAGTTACTACAGATTTGTAATCAGTTTAAATTGTTTTATGTTATTCGTCAGACATTGAACATGATACTTACGATGAGCAAGTCTATTACAATTTCAGGTCAATGTACTACTATGCATAATATTGTCAACAGAACCCTTAGGCAATGGTATCAGTAGATAAAACATGTATTTTTACAGTCATGTATTTTTTGTAAAATTTGTTCAAAACATACCTCGAGGCACATTTTTTCCACTTCAAGAAGTGTGAATTAAATATTAAGAATATGTTATTTTCTCAATATCGGTGGGTTGTTTTGTGCGAAGAGAATAAATAAAAATTTGTATGATTTTCAATATCTTTTATTAAAGTTATGCTCATTTACAAAGCATTTAACAGTTCACTTATGATAAAACCGTTATGATTGCTATGATAGCCCGATAACAATCTAGTAAAATATTTTTTACGGCCAATCCTTTGTTTATTTTTTTTTTGCGATGAACATATACATCAAAGAATAAAGACATGATTTCAACTTCAACTTTCTTTTCCCAATAATAAATAACAACATACTGAATTTTTCAAAGACTGGAAGGATTTCTATGGTCAGATGTAATATTTTTAATTATTATTTGAATTGATTAATTATTTTATCATTGTCTTATTAATTTCATTTATTGTTTTATTTTTTATTGACAATATGTGCACATTTAAAAAAAAATAAATTAATCGAAATATATCTACTGAATAAAATAAAGTTTACGAGATTTATAATCTTAAATTCGAAACTTGGCTTTCGAAAGTTTTCTGATACAATATCTTTAAATTGAAATATATAGAATATTAAGAAAGTTTTAATTGAAATATTTAAAAACCAAGTGCTCGAATAAAAATCATCCATTGCAGTTAATCTACATTTGCATTTGAATACGATATGTAAAGATAAAAATATAAAAATTCAAACAACTATCAAACTCAATTACCTAAATTCTAACCCACATCGTTACATGTAGAATATAGAATTACGGTATTGTACCATTGATCCGCAAAATCAAGGCAGAAAATGGCTAATTAAAATTGATTGGTACACTTTCAATGATCGATGAACTGTATGATCTTTGGTTATAAACAATACAAAGTCCTAATTTCATGAGAAAATAGAGCAATATGGTAAATTGAGGAAGGGAATCCGATGTCTTTTCGGTTTTGTTTTGAATTTACACGCTCTGGGCAACAACATTGTCAAAATTCTCAAAGATACACTCCCAGAAAAATTGTCTCCGTCCTGACTCGAGACTAAAAATGGATCTTTTTTGTTTAAAAAGTGCTTGGGTTAAATCAACAAAAATTAAGGTAGAGCGGAGGAATGATAAGTATGACGGGTATTTTATTGCGGTAGTCCACTGACCTCTCCGTTAGTAATCAGATGTATTCATAATGAGAGAGGGAAAGAGAGAAAGAGAAAGAGATTTATTAATTAAATATATATGTTGTCCATATACATACATGTTGATGAAATTCCTGCGAAATGAGATGTATGGCTGTATTCCTCCCACTGTCTTTCGACAGGGGGCTATCAAATTACTATAAAACAAAACCAGCGGAACTTTGAAGTTACTCAGTAGTATTCTGCTCCCTGCTTGACTTTCAGACGACAAGCCAGACATATTGTGTGTGGTCTTACCAGGGTTGTGGTTTTTTTTTAACCAAAACAATGTCTCCTTCTTTGTTATCAGATGTAGTAAAGATAACGCTATTGTGAGCGACTTTATGTTTCATTCAGAAAGTTTACTAAAACTTCGCAGGGGAGCACCAACGCAGGTTACATGTATCCGTATAAATATGACGGAGGAGCACACTATTTCCTCAGAAAATCAAGTTTACAAAATTGATTTTTCAAAGCTTTCCTATAATATACATGTACCCTTATTTTATCAAGTTGCTGAAATTCTGCCTTCGTTGAAAGAATTGTCTTCAATACTTTCTTTTAGTGTTTTCATTCAATGTTCATCGCCGAAAAAGACATTTCATATTTTTCTCTAAGGATATAGAAAATATAACATCTTCCAAGCAAATATTTCTGTTGCGAGGAAAAAGGAATCTGGTCGGCATGGCGATAGTTCTCCCAAATATCAGTGCCCAGTTCATTGTTCTTCTACAGCAGGAGAGAGGAGATGAAACATCATTGAATGATTTTACTTCAAAATGCAGAAAAGACAAATCAAGAGAAGAAACAATCGGACTGTTTGGATTGCCTTCTATTTATTCAAACATTGTGCAATGCAATGAATACAATTATTCCCGTTAAAAAGAGGATAAATTTTGAAAAAGACAATATAATGTTTCTTTCTCCTTAATGGAAATGAAGGACTAAAAGCACGGAGACGTTCATTTTACTGTATTGTCCTGAATATAATCAGGTGTGAGATTTAATGTATTTATCAATTCATTTTATTTAATTAATATTTATTGTTCAAATGCCAATATACGGGTTGTTTTAAAGTTGATTCGTTGGAATAAAATTTCTAAAAAAAAATATGAATTTATATTTTGCAAAGGGAAATTGGGTTTTCTTTTTTGATTTCAGCGAATCGAGAAGAGTGGTGTGATAAGAAAATGATCGAAGGCTCAGCGTTTAATTGGTAAAATAATTAATTTTGTAATACATTTTTTGATATGTTAACGGTTTTTTTTTGTGAGTCTACCACACAGTATGACTTTTTTACATCTACATGTAACAGGGAAATTCTTCGAATTTAATCATTAGGATCGTTTGCTGTATTTATTTAATTAATTCTTTGACTAAAAAAAAATATGCTGTTTACGAGTCATTTTATGTAGGCGTAAAACAACCCGAGGCAAAATTGTACAATTTTGGCTATGGTTGAATGACAAGATACTATTTTGTAGGTAATTAAATATTGACCAATGCTTGTACACCATTAACCTTTTAATACCCAATTGCATTCTAAACTAGAAGTACTGTGAGCACTGAGCTCTCTAAATGATATCTCGGCCTCCAATATGATTTTAATGGCAAACTTCAAGTTTTGCTCGGGGGGCTCAAAACAAGTGTCGGATCAGAGAGTAAAATAGAAGTTACACACTGGCATTATGTACTAATGAATATGTGAAGTATCTTTAAATTCAATTTAGTGGTAAAGGAAGAGTTGTGGATAAAAGATGGGTACCTTTCAGTATTATTAAAGCATGGCAGTGTGAATGTTTTGCTATGGGAAACCCAAACTATATGTCGGATCATAAAGTAAAAAGGATATTCACAATGGCACTATGTAGGAAAGAATCTTTGAAAGTCTTGCTAAATTTTACTTTATTTCACTATATACTATTCCACTTTTCATTCAGGGGTGGTGTGTATAATGACATTTATTGCATATTATAAATTGCAATAGAAATTAGAGGTATGTATTGTGAGCAATAAAAATGATAGCCCCCCGCCTCCTATATGGTTATAATAAGAGTCAGATCAAGAAGCAAAATAAAAGATGCACAGTGGTTTTATGTAATAAAGAATTTGCAAATCTATCAAATTTCATTCAGTGGTATAGGAGTGGTATAGGAGAAGTTGCGGATAAGAGATGGGTACCCTTTGTTAATAATATTAAAGAAAGAACTTTTGTATCCATGTCTCTAGGAAACCCAAAATAAGTGTCCGATCAAAAGTAAAAAATAATAGGTTAACAATGGCACTGTGTAACGGAGATTCTGTAAAAATCTCATTTAATTACATTCAGTTGATAAGAAATGGGTACCCCAAAGTGTAACAGACAGACGGACGGACGTCCCGATCACTATACATGAATACCTTCCCACTTTATTGCTTACCTTATAAAAAGATATATGTTCACTATACATGTACATGTTCTTTCTTCAGTTTTGAGGCCTGATGAACAACTGACACCCGACTCGGTAAAAACTCGATATGAGTCGTAGATTATCAATTAAACTTTGTTTAAAATATACTACATGTATACATTAAAGTGAAAGAACGTTGTTACTTAGTTCCATTCACATAAATTTATTACTTGTAGAGCCCTGACCTGCAAGAACCAAGGTGATTTAAATCTAAATTACCGATTAATGTACTGATCAGCTAATTCTTTTCATATACTCAGTTTTCTTTATTTTAGGTATTGGCTATTGATAAAAGTTATGTCTTTCCCTTATTGTTATTCTTGAGAACATTATAGAAAGCATATACACATATAAGCATAAAACAGATATTCATGAACTGCGCTGCACAGCAATAACTATTCATAACATAACTTTATTTATTAAATAGTGTTATATGCGAAATATTAGATGATTTGAATTTTTCTGCACTGGCATCAACGACTTAACTGCTAGGTTTTCCTTTGCAGAAGATGGTGGAAAAGGGAGCTGTTAAACATTGCATTATGACGTATCAACAAAAGTTGACATTTCATTGAATAAGTTTAATACTTTGTTGTTTTTAACTATTAGAAATTATCAAATTATACAGTCTTTCTTAAAGATTTATCTTTCGATAAATGTACATCTGGTAGCAAAAGACTGCCAAAAGCGGAGTTAATATTGACATAACTTACACGTTTACGAGAAATTTTTTTTTTATGGCAGAATCCAACACATACAGTGTATATCAGATGTACGATCCTACACCGATACAGTGTTCCTGATGATGAGACGCTCTGTTTGAACCAAATTAAATGTAAATGAATTTTTGTTAAATGGTCATTTATTCTAAGGAATGTTTATTATTTTTTTTAATTTTATTCGATACAAAATGGTTTGGGGCAGTTTACGCTTCGCGGTTTATAAAGCGTAAACTGCTTCAAACCATTTTATACGCTTTATATAAACCGCGAAGCGGTTTATAAAGCGTTAACTGCCCCAAACTATTTTATATCGTATAAAAAAAATATTTAAAAAAATAATTCATTCCTTATAATTTAATTTCCAACAATAAATGTTTCAAAATAACAAATTTTATTTTGTAAAAATAATACAATTTTAAATTTAATCGCGTAAGAATACGTCATCCTAGGAGGGGATCTAGAGATCGACGAGCTTCAATCCACCCCATTTTTCGTCAACAACACAAGCTCTGTAGTGTAGGCTATCTAATTGGATGTGAAATTAAAGACACATTGGTGACAAGCAGAATTTGATATGAATTCAGAGGAGAGGGTCGATGACTGGAAAGCAATCGGTTTTCCTGCTGATGTTGTTATTGGAGCTGAGACGTCAAGATGTTTACATGTGACGACATGGCTGGATCCTGTAACCTGAACAATGTCATTTCTTCCCCTTTGTGGGACGATCAGATTGGACAAAGCTTTACTCATTGTGTCCTTCTGGTAAGAAGCGCATTCTCGGCTATAACTCCTTACAGAGGATTCGTTTTATGGCCGCTCATGTGCATTATGTGTCGCATTTCGAATCCTCACATTTTGCGTTTTTACAAATGTCAGCAATATAACGTGTGAATTGGTATTTTTTTTATAGGAACATTAATGTACCAAATTTCCTCTGTAAGTGGAGAGGATAACGCTTCTTTTGAAAATCTGTTGAAAAGGAATGCTGCAGTAGGTTCTATCTTTAAGAGGTATTGCTTTAAAGAGTTGACTGGACAGTGTTCCCTTGCATCTCATACTGCATAATTATATTCTTTTTTCCTTAGGGATTACAGACATATTTATGCCCCCTTGCCAGTTTTTTGTTTAGTTTCATGAGACAAAACAGCGTACTAGTGTCCATTTTCATCAAAGTGAAACTCACTTGAGTTGACATTTAGTTGCTCGTGAAACTCAAGTCCCCTGCTAACAGACTGAATGGCGATTAAAAACCAGAAGAGGTATCTTAATGACACAGAAGTTGAATCTCCATAAAGGTATGCAAAAATTTTATCAAGATCATTTTTAGTAATAACAGCCTTGTGCATTGTTGGTCGAGAGAGCCCTTCTTGTAATTTTTTTTGTTTTCCGTCTAAGACATTATTGCTACCCCTAAATTCTGTGTCACGCACTTTGTCAAACTGACGTCCAATGTCGTGGACATGGCGATTAATTGCTGATCTTATGCTCTTGTATATATTACTGTGATATTCTGTAGCGTGTTCTTTTGTCATAGATTGTGATCTTTTTTCATTGGATTTAGGTGTAGTCTCTGCATAAAATTTTTCAAGTTGTTTATTCAGCTCAGTAGCAGAAATTTTGTGGAAATCAGATGGCAGTCCCAAATCTTCAACACTCCATTCTACAAAAAAGGGGGACCTTTTTTATCAACTTATCAAGTCATATTTCATATCAATCCAGAAAGCTTAATGGTAAAGCAACCATGCAATTTGTGTGGGGAATTTGGGTTCAAGTCCAACTCTGGATATTAAAAATGTTGATGACTTGATATAATTAACATTTATAAAAGTTAAAACATGCATTTACCTTGAAACAAATTTACTCCCCAATTTGTATTAAACTTTGTAGCTTTTGACTGCCTTTTTTCTTTCAATTCCTGCAGCTCTGTTTCATTAACAGTTTTGAATCTTTTTTTCCTGCAGTCTGAGTCTGGGTCTCTAAGCACGGTTTCCTCTGTTTTTATAGGATTTAAAACCATTTCCATCCCTTCCTCAGCCTCCTTTCTAGATGTTGATACATCAAGTTCCCCATCAAAGATTTGATGAAGAGTTCCACAATCAATTTCTTCAATTTCAACATATTCTCCTATCCCCAGCATGTCAAAATCTGCCATTGTGCAGACGACAACAAATCACAACTCATATAGTTCCATCTTATTAGTGCCTTGCTATTTATTTATTTATAGAATAATTGTGTAGTTTACTATAAGATATGGCACAAAAAATAAAAGAATTTCTTTAAAAATAGTTTTTATTTCTTTTGAATGATTAAGATTTACTATAAAATCTAATGTAAACAGGATGTTATGGTAAAAAGTAGTTCCGGCTCACTGTTGCCAAGGGGGCGTGGCTCTATACCTACATTCTTTATACTATATAAAACATAGTCATGTGACTGTCTGGTCCAATCAAATTACACTATTTAGACTAAATTAGATTATTTAAAAAATACCAAAGACATATGATAATTGGTTATATCAAACAGAATAAAAAACATATTATGTTAGATACAGACACACATGTAGCAAAACTACGGTAACTATAAATGTTGATGATATTATGCAGTGAGGTTACCTATGGCACAAAAATGTACGGTAAACACAATTACGTATTTCACATCTAAACAGTTAATTATACTATTATCAGTCTCTCCATTACTAAGCTTACTTGCTGGAGCATAATTCTTAACGAGGCCGAGTCTAATTATTTCTTTCCTAGGGATTTTGATAATTTTTTGTTTATTAATTTTTACTGTTATATTTATTGTTTAAAGATTTAAAATCGAATGTTTACCACCCCGATTTCTTAGGGGAGCATCTCAAAAGTTGTCAAATTTTACTATTGTTCCCTATGGGAATTTGTTGGAAAAGAGACAAATTATCACATTTTTTACATATTTTTTGTATTTCTGCCCTAGAGATTTCTTCTTCAGTCAACTAGATGAAAGTTATCATAAAAGTCACCAAATTGTGAAATTTCAAAAAAGTTGACAATCTTTTTTGGTCTGGATCTTAATTACAAAGTTTATTTTTTCGATGCCATATATACATTAAAATTGCCATTTTGTGGTATAAATACATATCGGTGCAGATGAATTATCGGGGCAGATAATTTTATTGGTAAAATTAGCAATATTTAGATTTCTAGTATGCTTCCTTTGATGTTTTGTCAACAGTTTTTAGTATAATATCAATGGACGTCTTCACCATACGTGATTTATGCGTCACTCTTCAGCGTCATGCATTGCTTACAAAATCTGAAAAAGGTGACGTCGTTATAGCCATTGCAGCGTTTTCCCCAAATTATTGTCGTAAAATCACATTTTTAGACCAGTGGGTGTTACAGATTATGTTAATTTTATATTAGAATCACAAAATTTGGGAAAGGTGAATCGTCGCACTTTTGACTACATGAAATTATAAAGCTGCGCAAAAGTCATGCGCACTCGAATTAGACTCGGTCTCGTTAAATACACAAATATATTTGACTTTCTTTATATTGTAACGTTATCAATTGTGGAAGTTTTTCCACAAGATTTAAAAAAAACAAATTAAAAGGTTAAAAACAATTCCTTGAATTACATTGTTTGAACGTCACTGAACGTTTTAGAACACAAACACTGAGCTGCCTTATTAAAGAGCATTCTTAAACCCGCAGAAAAGATTTCCGGTCCTTTTAGTACAAGTGTTTCGAAAGGGACATCACTTCTTTCAGCATTCTGTGGCAAGTCGTCGAGTACAGAACAAATTAATTCAATAATTTCTTCTTGATCTGGACTAACTTTAATTAATTGAAATAATTTTTGATGAATACCAGATTTGTTTTCTTTAATAACATCCCAAGCACTTTTTTCATCGCTGTCGGCCTTGTCATAAGGGGAACAATTATGTAGTAAGAGTATACATGCTCGAATCAATCTCTCCAGTTCAACAAATACGCTCCTTTTATCGAGATATTTAATCATATTGTAAATTGGAGATCTACCTGTTTTATCTAGCATCTCATTTTTACAGAGTTCTTTATCAAAACCAAGCAAAATCTGCATGCAAATTATTCTGCTGTGATTTGTTACAATGGCCGCTCTGTGCAGAACTGTCAAACCAGAATTGCTTTCAAGATTCAAAACATTTGTAGGAATGTTGTGAGTACCAAGAAGTTTCGAAAGAATGAGAGAACATTTTTGATCATTTTTCTCAGCTGCAACACAATGATGAAACACAGAATAACCTTTGCTGTCTACCTTTGACAAATCTGATTTTGCCAACAACAGGTCAATTGTTGAGCCCCTGTCTTTGTCACAATATACAGCAATCATCAATGGCGTTCTTTTGTTTCTGTCAAAAGTATCCATGGATATTCCGTCCTTTACAAGATGTTCGAGGATTCCCTTGACATCGCCATCTTGTCTGTTGGATGAAATTATTTCATGAATAAAACTCTGCCTTTCAGCCAACAATATCTTTCTAATATCTGATGAATTTTTGATGTTGTGGATTGTATCATTCAGGTCTCTTGGAGACTTTAAAGAAAATTCTCCTAATAACGAAAAGTATCGATTCAACAACGGCTCATTTAAGATGTGAGTATCTACAAAATTTAACAGCATGGATGAAAATTTCAACAGTCCATATCGACCTGCCCAAAATGTAAGTCGCAAATGTCCATGCTGACAGTCAAATACCGTTAATATTTTTTTCAAAGTTGTTTCATTTTCTTGTAATCTTCTTCTCATGATTTTTAAAATAAATTCATTTTTCAGAATGGTACACCTACAAACGTCTTCCAAATTTCCAGCTTCCAATTCCCTTATCAATCTGTCGCTAATAAAAGAGAATTTTGTTTCCGTGTAATCCGAAAATTCGTGTGTTTCATATGCAATGACAACCAAAGGGAAATGTTCAACAACAGTTTCAAAGTACTCGTCAAAAAGATAGGAACTTACCGAGTCTAAAACAAGCGAGTGGCAAAACTTATAGGTGCCCTCCTCTGTTTTCAAAAAGAAAAGTCCAAGAAGCTTTGTTGCAGAAGTAGATACATTCTCGTATTTCAATTTCAGCCTATTGACTATATGGGAATCTATGGCCTTTTTGCATGTTTCTGGCAAGGCTAGCTTTGCTACAGCTATATCGTCTGGTGCATTTCCGTTTCTTTCATATATTTCACGCAAGTAAACAATGATGAGTGCTGTGAGTATGCTTTTGCTTTTATCGTTTTCTACATACTCTTTCAATGAATCTTTGAAAAATACCTTGGGACTTTCGAAAAACTTCTTTCCTTTCTTGCGATATTTTTCTTCTCTAGCGTACAATTGGGCAGCAAGAGGAAACCCAACAACTGTACTTGCAGATTCAACATTTTCCTGAACATCTTTATTAATTGATTCATACTTGATATTCAAATGTTCACTGGCGTATTTCATTTGTTTCCGCAAAATTTTGATTTTTTCCTTTTTATTTAATTCTGATTCAAGAATTAAAAAGTTTATTGAAAATATTGGGAGGGTTAGTAATATCGATGGGATATGAAACGCTGTAACAACCAATCGAATTCTGTGAGCTCCTCTGCGATGCATCTCACGCGCATTTTTCATCTTTGTGTATAACATCTCAAAAGCTGCTTTCCATTTCAGCATATCAGGGTTATCAATATCTAAATCATCCACTAGAAAAATGACCGATGATGACCCTTCACTCTTACATTGATATAGATCGCTAAATTGTGTTACTTTCATTATGTCAATACCTGTCAACTCGTAATACTTTAATAACAAATGTGTTGCGGCTGCTGTTTTGCCACAACCAGTTGGTCCCTCTATTACTACTACTCCATTTTCTTTGAAGCAGTTCTGTATCTTCTTATATAAGGACGTTTCAACGTAGTACTCGTCAAATTCCCGATAGCTCTCAAGATGTTCCTTTGCTTGAGCTAGAATAAAATGCATTGTAAATAACAAAAAAAAAGCTCTTTAGCAAATTAATTTTATTCTTTTTCAAATCAGATTGAATGAAACAATACAAAATAGCATGATCTTCAGTCATTTAGACAGATTTTTTATCATTAAATTTGGTTCATAGAATGCAAATTAATTTCGATTAGATTGAATACCAAGAAGGTGTGGTGAAACTTAGAAAATGGTAATGGTATTAGGCACAATTAGGTGACCAAGTGTTTGCATAATGTAAATAAAATATAGAGAAAATTTTTACAAAGATTGTGACTTTTTCCCATGTTATATTTTAATGTTTAGCTGTTGTTAAGCTTTTTTTGTACTAATAAATATCAAAATGTAACAACAACAGTGATAAAGAACATTTTTGAATTTATCTTTAAAAAAAAATCACACCTCCCCTAACAAAAATTACTCTTAATTAGATAACTATAGGTTACTGTATTTAACTGCAGTAAAACATTGATGCATGTACTTTGTTTTACCTTGAAACTTTGCTGAAGATTTGTAAAATTTTAACGCTAAAAATATCTTTAATTCGATAGCTGTGATGTAACATTTGAAAATAATCTGTTAATATACAAGTTATAGCTAAATTTAATTTTTAAATTTTGCATGTCTGAATTGGAAAAAAAACAGTTTTGATTTACAATACTAGTAATAAATGTCTTTAATTTACCGTATGAAAAATTTGATATTTAGATTAACTATATACGAAGGATGAGTTTTTTTTAAGTATACAAAATTCATATTATCATCATTATATTATTATTAAAAATCACAAACCTTTGATATCTTCTTGTCTTGTTTCGTCATAAAAATCTGTAATAAATAGTTTACAACAGAGAAAAATTACTGAAATATTCAGTCATCAGTTGATTCAGTTTCTTCTCTTAAAAATGAATAACCAATTTTGTTAGGTTGGAAATGTGAAAATTCAGAACACAGCGAAGCTCAGATCTGCAAAATTTGTTCTATTGAAAACAGCTAAAATTTATTTATATGATTCCGAAAAAAACTATCTCTAATATAAACAACATCAATCTTAAAGGAAATTGATAAGTCAAGGCCGTGTCACACCAAGCTGCGTGCACACGGAGTCATTACGGCGTGGTAAATTTTTTAAATCGCCGTAAAAGCGCGATAGAAACGCAGTGACATCTTCAAGGATTCCGCGACGTCTCCGTGAGGTCTCTGTGGAAGCGCAGTCTATCACATCACTACGATAATGCTGCGATCATGCGCGTCTTCACGGCATTCGTACGGAGCTTCCTCTGCGTTGTTGGCGATCCGACCGCGCTGCTGCGTCGATCCTGCTACTTTTCTACTGCATTCTTATCAGACCGCGATCACACGGCGCGTAATTTGTGCATGCCCAAAGTGATCGCCGTCCCCTGGCGTTCTAAGAGACACTACGCGATCCTTCCGCGTTCAGTGAAGATCTCACCGCGTTGCCACGGCGCTGTAGGAGACTCTACTGCGATCACCTCGGCGTTTTATTTTCATGGACACCGTGGGATAGCCGTGAGGACGCATTCCCGGTGTGACAAGGGTTTAATTCACAAATAAATAATACAATGTATATATTCTATCATAATTCAACTTACATAAACCGTAAATTTCTGGTTAAAAATACGTTAACAAATAGATTTTGTATTGTAAGAGATAGAGAGAGAGATCTTACCTAAATTTTCAAGAGTCTGAAATCTGTAAATGAAATACTGCATATTCAAACAATCAAATTCTTACAGTACAAACTTTAGCTGGATTCACCTTGCTTTTCTTCAATTATCTCGAATTCTCATGAATGATATATGGAGATAACGAACCGTATTCAAGCTCAAAAACTAATTCCTTTTATCTGAGCATGCTACATATTGATAAATTCATTCAAAATCATTTTTTTTATCTTGTCATTAAAAAATATAAATTTCAAAAGTTGTTTGGAAATTTTAAATTTTGTTTTTTTAACTAAAATATTGAATTTCAATACATGTATACCAAAGCAGTATGAGTTTTTTGAATTTTATAAATTTGAACTTATATTAACAATCATTTTTGAAATTTGAATTGTTAAGTGTTACACTGACTAACACTACAGTTTTTAAATTACTTACTTATCCCCTTGTATTCCTTGTTGAAAAGTGCCATCCTTACCACCTGTAAATACGACAGACATGCTAGAGACAATGTTTTAGACTTAAATTCACACGTATTGTAGTTGTTTTGTTACCTTTAATACCAGAGAATAAAAACAAAAGATATGTTTTATTTGGTGTTCATACCTTGGTTTTCATAATCAAGGTCCCCATCAATCAATATTTTCAATTCACTACCATCTGAAACAAATAGTTAGAAAATAAATTCTGCTCCAGTTATATGAAAACATCAAAAAATAACATAAGGTCTAAAAAAAATTCAAGCAATGAGGTCTAATGGAAATGATAAATTAATGTTGAAATACATATACATGTAGAATATATTTTACCTTTTGAACTTAAATCGTGAATCCGTTTCTTCAGTTCTAGAATAAATATTGAAAGAACAAAAAAAAAAATGAATTCTCTGTATGGATTGAGTTCTTTTAAAAATATTTCACCAATGTGTCCAGTAACCTAGAATAAAATAAGATTTCTATTTATAGTAATTACCACTCACTTTGTATCCTACAGTAGAACACTAAGACCAGTATTGCTGCAAGAATGAACACGACACAGACTATAAGGGCAGCTCCGATAAGTACAACACTGTAAAGAAAATCAATGAATATATAATTAAGCCTTTTTGTATTCTCATAAGAGATTTCCATGGCTCCATATCTTTTCTTTTTTAAAACGGATTTCCCAGACCCTAATCTATTACAATAAATAAGGTAACATTTCTAGAAAAGAAATAAGGCAGCTACATGTACCAGGGATGGGGTCATAGCTAAGCTTCTTCTAAAGGAATTATAATTTTCTCCTATAACATCACGCAGGATGTTGCAAATATTAAATAGAAAGTTCTTAGTACAATTCTTTTCAACAAGATATATTAATACAGTACACATCATGAATTAAGGTAAAAATTATATTTAAAGAATAGCTGCCAACAGAGGGAACCGCATTGCTTTATTTCATTGCACATACTTTACTAAAAATTTCCAAGAGCAAGATGCTTGCGTTTCTGATAAACAATATCTATGTAGTTTTGGAGACAAGGTCTTCCAACAATTTATTAAAATCCCATGGGTTCAGATTGCGCCCCGTTAAATACAGATCAATTTTGTATTCACATGAAGCAGAATTTATTCAAAATCTTTTACGTTTAAAAAGAAGAAAACTCTTGCTATGGCCTTCCACTTGACATAAGATGTATAGACGTAGTATTGTCATGTAAGACATGAAGTTTTGTGCACTCTCATGTCGAAACGGTACATCCCATTGAAGTTGAAATAATAGATACCACAGAATCTGAAACATTTGTTTCATATTCGAATATTTTACTAGAAAAGACATGAATGGTTATCTAACAAGAAAGCTTTATGATAGATGCGATGGCTTCAACATACACTTCCTTAACTTCCCTCACTTTTGCATCAATATACCCATGTCACCCGCAATCGGAGTTTATATCTCTCAGTTGAATCGATACAAAAGAGCATGATCTGCGTATGAAAAATTTCTGAAACGAGATAAATTATTGGCAGACAAATTGCTGATACAAAAACATCAGCAGTCTCGTTCAAAGTCATCATTTCATAAGTTCGATACAATGACCTTGTCAGCAAATACAAATTATCATTACATCAAATTCTGACTGATGAAATCTTGGCCCATTCAATAAAGAGCTATATCTAAAATGAAATGACTTTAGAGTAAATTTTACATATTTTCCTATGCTAGAATATTTAATAAAAAAAAAAAACAATTCTTGCTCTGAAGCCGCACGCTTCACGCTTCAGAGATATAAATTTCCTGCTGTTTCCGCATGAGTGAAGTGTACAACGAACAACTAAAATATTCATAATTCTATACCATTGACGCAACTACTTTTTAACAACTTTATTGATTAGCAAGAAATGAATTATATATATTGAAAATGATTCTATGAATACATATATATATATATTAGTAACGTTACAAAAAAAACCATTCACGTTAACTCCGAAAACGTTTGACGCAAAAGAAACACATCTTCATGATTTCATGATTTCAAGAAAAAACGTACTTAGAGTTGGAGTAGGGCCATAAAAATCATATTTGTCATCTCACAACCTTGCTCTATCAAAATCCATGAAAAACTCAAAATGCGTAAAACTTGCCATATGCACCCTTTTCTAATGGGCGCAATGATATTTTTCTACTAATTGCTAGACCATTATTTACATACCGAGTTTTCAACGGATTTTTCAGTGTTTTTCTTTTTCGAACATGACAAAGACACGGCTTGTGTGACTGATAGACAAGTTTCAATGTAAAATTAGCATGCATTTATGAATGTATCTTTAAAAAAATTCTATTTCCTAGCAAAAAGAGGGGTCACACAAGTAAATTAATAGATTTTTTTTTTTTTAGATTTTTACAGAGCAATATACTAATTGTAAATATGCATAATTTCCTCAACAAGATTAAATGGGCGCAACGGGATGTGGATTCATCAATTATTAAATGTATCATGACAAGGAGCACACGGCGGATGTGACCGGTCGGCAGGCGATGCTCACTCCTCCATGGCACCTGATCCCACCTCTGATGTTTTTGTTCCGTGTTTGCTCTGCTCCTGTTTTGCATTTATGGAATGTTGATCTTGAATTCTGTTCGTCATCTCCATATGTTTCATGTATGTAAGTAATAGTAACAATACGATTATTATAATATCAATTGCATCTTCATTTTATCAGCAATTATGCACATAAAGATATAGCCTTGGTGCATATATACAGTAGTCGATTCTCCTCTCTCTCTCTTTGTAATTTTTTTATTTGTCTCTCACTTTAACACATACAAGAACATAACGTTCTAAAAAAAATTAAAGACTAACTAAGCTTGAAAAGGTTCATCTTTTGTCGACATTTGATGAATTGGTGTCACAGCTGTAGTCGTCTTTGTTGTAACATCAGTGGTGACCGTTGTTCTGTATTTAACGATGTCATAACAGTTTTGATCTGCAAGTAAATCATAGCAAAAGATAAAATAAGAGTTTTATTAAAATGAGCATTAAAGAACAAATACAAAGGTCCTCATTGATATTTCATTGAACAATTCCGGACACCAGCAAAGGGGTTGACTTCTAAAAATATGGCATTCTTATCTTTTTAAGGTACGACAATTATAAATATGAGAGAGAGAGAAAGAAAGAGAGATCTCAGTCATTGTTATTTCTACCTTAAAGTTAAATTTATATTGTAGTGTACATGAGGCAAACTTACATTTGTAGGCATCTGTTGAAATATACCTGGATGGACAAGGTGGTTTAAAAAGACTGCAGTTTGCCTTATAATTTTCTGTAATTCTGGCTAATTCAGTGTCGAAATCAACACAGAAAGCTGAAAATATAAAAAACTAAATCAAGAATTTACATTTTTTGTACAAAAGAAAAGTGTATGGCTTATCATTGTTGTAAAAATTCTTTAAAGAGTGCTTTATTTAACTATATTAACCCTTTAACAAAGTACAAGATTCACTTTACGGCTAGCCATAGCAAGACAATGTATTATAAAATGCTGCTTACTATTTAAATACAAATGGTAGATTATTATAGAACACAATCAACTTAACCTAAGTTTTACCATATGAATTTTCTTTAGAGAAATTTACATTGCATGTATCGTGTTGGAGCGCAGACTTCAAGTGTTGCATTTCTCCAATGATTGATAACACAATGATACACAAAATCGGAAGGGTTGTTGACGCATCCTTTTGATACAGCAAAGTTTGCGAGACTTTCACAGTCTTTTGTTTTGGCAGCTTTTTTCCAGGTCAGTTCATCTTTTGGGCAAGCACTCACATATTGAACAGTTGCAGTTGAAATTGTACAGTTCTTTGATAGAACGTACATTGTCTACAATTATGAAAATAAAACGTTTACACCATGAAAAATATCTGATTGAATTTAAAACTTATTTGCGTAGTTAAACATTAAAATTATCGCTTAGGAGATATTTCAAAATATTAAATCATGCAATGCAATATTCTTTTAAAATATTGTTTTGGAATTAGACACAAAATGGATTCTGAAATTTAATTAAATATTATTTTATTTAATCCTATGCATATTCACCATGTCCACAAAGAAAATGGTGAATATTAGAAACCACTCCATTATTCCCAGAGTTTTATACTTCCACCTCTGAAAAGAACAAAAAAATATATAAACAACACGGTGTTTAGAAAGATGCTGCTGGAGAATGTGAGAATTTTTCAAATTAACATCAGGTACATTTGTATTGCTTAAATATGAAAAATTATGTCAATGATGAGATACCAATACCGTCATTTGATGCTACAAGTTAGGGATATTCCGGATGCGTGGCGTCTACAGTTCGATATTATTAGAAAGCATTTTATCATTTGAAAAATTGGGCTTTTATTGATCAGCATGGGGCTGTTTTTGGTTTTTAATATTGTTCTTTACGTGCAATCAGTTACATGTGTTTGTCCCAGGTTTGTTAGATATATAATTTGATAAAAGCCATTTTTTTCAAATGAATTTTCTGGATTAATTCTGATATTCTTTTTTTTCAATTGTACAGGTCAAGAGGAAAAGAGTGCTGTTTTGGTCATTATTGGGATAATGCAAACAGGATATGCAAGGGTGAGTAATACTCTCTCTCGGCATTTATGCCTATGATGATACCCCCCCCCCCCCCCCCCCCGATTTCGCGAGAGGACATTTTAAGTCTCATTCGTTTGTACATCCGTCAGTCAATTTGTCACAAAAACATATCTTCTGAATGAGAAAAGATAGAATTTTCCCATAATACATGTTTATTACCAGTGACAGGACCTTTCTGAATATAATACATGCATGATTTATAGTTCCCTGATCTTGACATTGAAGATTTGCCTACTTTTAAAAAAATTAAAAACTACTTTAAATTGGCCATAACTTTTAAAATTTTAAATATACTACAATTTTTGATCTCGTGACCTTGACCTTACAATTTGACATAATTATCAAAACCTCGGTCCTAACTTTTGAATGAGAAGAGATGAATTGAAAGATTATGAGAGCTGTATTCAATATCATAGTCCATAAAACAATACAAAATAGGAGCAGAGCAAACACGGACCCCCAAAATATCAGAGCTGTGATCAGGTGCCACTGAGAAATCAGCATCCCCTCCCTATCGATCACACCCACCGTGTGCTTCTTGTCATGATCGGGAAATAACGGACAAATTCGTCGTCAATTCAGTGTATAAATAACGGACTAACAATTAGTGTGAAAAACGTCATTCAGAATTTGACTCAATGATCAATTGTATTTGCTGACAAGGTCATTGTATCGACCATAGAACTTACAAAATGGTGACTTTAAACGAGACTGCAAATACAATTCAAGTGTATACTACCTGTAACAAGATTTTTCTAAATACACTATGATTTTTTTGACCTCTTGACTTTGAACCTTGACGTTTTACCTACTTACAAAAATGTTAATTTTGCCTTATGTAACTCTTGATTGAGAAGAGTAATAAGGCTTTCATATTTGACATGTGCATTACCAGTGATAAGATATTTCCGAGCACCCTATAATTTCTGACCCATTGACCTACATGTTTGTCTTAAATTAAAAAAAAATTGGTGATAACTTTTGAATGACATAAATGCATAATATGGCTTTCATATTTGACATAAAATACTAAATTAATTACGTCTCATCCACAAAGATACCGAAAGTGGGGAACAAGAATTCTTTGAATTTGCATGTCATATTTGATATTAATTTTCAACTAATGTTTATATGTTCCTTATTAACTCATTAATGAAACTGATAAATTTTACAACTTCATTTTGTCATTAAATTATACTTCAAACGCCAACAATTCGTGCAACTTATATGTAATTTCTATTTCCCGACAAAATAAATCTCTTTCATTTATATCCGTCCGCCTTTGAGGAACTAGATCTACGTATTTACATGTACGTGGAAGCTCTATAGTAAAACAGTGCTTTTGATATTACAGCAATTCTTTTTTTTTATTTCCTTACAAAGTAACCATCTAAACTTTTTTTCTCTTTTACAATTACGACAGACTGATGTAATATTTTGGAGATTTATCCACATGCATTTTCTAAGGTTTCATGCATGGCTAATTTTTTAGACAGAAGAACCCTGGCGAACATATAAAACAATTGTATACAAGTATATTTCATGATTATAGGAATAAAATCATTTTTAATTCAAAGAAATAAAATGACAAGTGCTTTAACGCATATCTGTTTAGGCCACATCATTAGAGCTTGTCTGATTCTTAGATCAAATTATGGTTCATCTGCTTACGCAAGAACCATAGTATTACTCTTTCCTCAGAACAACTGCAACGATTTCAAGAAAACATGGCAAAATGTATCCTTGGTTCAAAGAAATGAAAAAAAAGTTTATGAATAAAAGCACAGCGTATGGAACTATGAGATAATTAGGAAAATGCAAACCAATGGAAACTGCAGTCTTAACAAGAGCCAACGAGACAGAAAAAGAAGACATTTTACATAGCCTTTATGAGTTTATGTAAATTTAAGTTTGTAAAGTTCGTTTAAGGCATGTCTCTAGCAGGTAGGATTGAGCAACAATAGATCATCAAAGTTATAAACGGACACTGAAGAAAACCAGCTTTAAAATGTTGTCTTGAATAACAGACCTGGATTAATTAAATTAATATTCAAGCCTTATCAAAGAGCACATCAGAATTTTTATTGATCACTTCATTGTCTTTTAACTTTGGGTTAAACTACCATTGAAGGGTACAATTTCAAGGGAATTATGGGATGTAATCTTTAAAATTCCCTTACCCTCAGTTTTTGTTAATATGCTGTTTAAATTTCTTCTGCTAGCATTTGAATGCCTGACTTTCCAAAAGCTATGAAAATTTGAATGAGGATTCCTATATACAATGTATAGCTGTATTTCCATGTGAACACATGATCATCTCTTGTTGCCTAGTACTACCCCCAGGAATTATGATGTGAACAATCTTGAATCTGGAGTATGTAATGAAGCTCTCCAGTATTTTCTTGCAAAGTAGTTCTTGAGATCGTTTTAAGGTGTCACGAAAATTTCCAGGATTCTGAATTTTCTCCCCTTGAAACAGGACGTGGTAATTCCTCTGTACACACTTAAATTCCATTGACACAAAAATGCTTTTTGGCAAGTTTAGTTGAAATTGGACAAGTAGATCTTGAGAAAAGTTTTCAGACGACGGACAACATATAGAAGTTTGACTCTCTCTCTAAAATTTTTATATCGTGGAATCATTATTGTTCCTATTATCATTCATGAAGATCAATGTTCGTTAATTTCGTGGGTCACACTTTCTCACGAATTTAAATGCCCACGAACATATAGATTGTAAATATATGAATTCATTAATTCTACCGTAGTATAAATTAAAATGATTTTACAGTAAAAAAAAAAGGAGTTCTAATAAAAACTAAAAAAAAATACCACATTTTTAATCATAATTATTTCTTATTATTCTGTTAGCTTTCTAAATAAGATTATTTTATTCCTTTATTTGTAAATATCTATTGAATAATATTTTGAAGAAGTAAATAATAAATTTAGGCGAGTCTGCAAAAAATTGGGAAATATTGGATATTTGAAATTATATCATGCACTTTAAAGGTAATTTTTGCATCTGCATTACAGAGTGTGAGAGTGGCTTCTTTGGAGAAGATTGTTCACAGATCTGCTCTTATCCAAACTATGGTGCCGAATGTCAGTATCGTTGCAACTGTACACCTCAGTACTGTAGCCCATTTATAGGATGTGTTTTACCGACAGGTCAGTGAATCTATTTATTATTGTTCCCTCATTTAATAATTTGAAATTTCTCTTTTTACAGTCAAAATCGTCGACATACATTTATATTAGTCCCTAGCGGTGAATTCGGAGGTGATTATAGGTTTTCTCTGAGATTCTGTCTGTTTGTCAGCATGTCCCACTTTGTTTTCCATATCTTTTCCTAAACGCTTGCAGATATTCAGCTGACGTTTGGTATTTGAGTGTATCCTACTGAGAAACAGATCAAGTTTTTCATATCGATCCGCTTTAATGATTTTTTGAAGGAATTAGGACCTTTGCAATTTTTCAAGTTTTACTCACTTTTTAAAAATGCTTATGCAGCAATATACCCTTATAACCTGAATACGGGATTTATATCTCTCAGTAATTCGATACCTACGAGCATGTTCTACGTAACTATGAACAATTTCTAAAAAGAGATAAATTATTGACAGACAAATTGCTGATACATGTATAAGAATATCAGCAATCATGTTTATAGACATCTTTACGTAAGTTCTATGGTCAATGCAATGGTCTTGTCAGCAAATACAATTGATCATTATTAAGTCAAATGCTGACTAACATTTTTCATATTAATTGTTAGGCCATCATCTACACATTGAGTTGTAAGTGGATTTTACTTTATTTAACGATCATGACAAGGAGCACACGGTTTGTTTAGGTAGGGAATGCTCACTCTTCTATCACCCCTGATCCCACCTCTGAAATTTTTTAAGGACCGTGTTTGCTCTCCTCTACATTTGTATTATTAGTACCATACCGGTGAAACAGAAGGGGACTATAGGTTTCCTCTGCGTCTGTCTGTCCCCATATCTGTCTGCCAGTCTGTCCTACTTGGTTTTCAGCACTTTTTTCTAAACGTTTGCAGATATTGAGCTGAATTTTCGTACGTGAGAGTATCTTGATAAGTTACAGATCAAGTTTGAATGTCGTTTCGCTTCATTGATTTTTGACAGAATTATGACTTTTTAAATTTTTCATAATGTTTTAAGATTTAGTTCGTGCTGCGCTAAAATCCGAAGGTCAAAATGGTAAATATGAAGCGAGAAAAGACGATAAAAATGAGTTGAATTTTCGTCTTTGTGTGGATTATTTTTTTTTTAGGTTAAAGGCATGCGCAACCTCAAAATTTTAACGTCAAGCAGTTTTACCTTGATCAAAACAACTTTTGCATATCATAAAATGACATCCTAAAGAAAAAGGGGAACCCGGTAGGGGACATGTATTGCTTTTGCAATATTTTCAGAATGCTTGTTCAACTGACATTTGAGCTAAAATACTGTTCGTCATCTCCATGTATTTCATTGCAGATATTAAGCTCATTTTTGGGACAGGTATATGACTTTACCTTAATACGTAATAGGTCAAGTTTGCATTTCGTTCCTCTTCATTGATTTTTGACAGAATGTTAGCAAATTTTAACGGAAGCCGCATTATAATTGCCGATAGGGAACTAGTATTGATAAATGCAATACTATCAGAATGCTAATGTTAGTTAAGATATACATACAGTTGTTGCTTGGTTTTATTAACATGGAAAATGAAACTTTGTGTTATACTGTAAATGAGTTAAAAATATTATGTATATTAATGATCAGATATTATAATATACAGTATATATTACTGGTAAAAAAGTCATCCTTTTATGCTTAGAAAAAGTATGAAATGTATATGGAAAACGATTTTTTAAAATAAAGTTCTTTTTTACTTTGAATACTTTACGAACACTATAGCATTCTTCCATAAACAAAACTTCTAATTTTGCCTATTAAATTTTCATATTAACATACGTTAGTGTAGCATATGATACTTTGTCTATTTACAGAGACGTACATTTATGACCATCACGCCACTTCACCAAGATTGTCAAGTCTTACACAGGAAGAGTTATCAACAAAAGTCAAAACGGTTGACCAAAACACGGAGCTTTCCATTTTTTATTTGACTCTGATTACTGTATTGGGTTTAATTGGTGTTTTCGTTGTAATACTCTCAGTCTATGTTACAATACAAATAAGAAACAAATGTAGCAGAAACAAAAACAAAAGAAATAATTCGAAACAAAGTTACAAAAGAAGAAATTCCGAATCAGAGTCATACGAATCATTACAAAGCATTAACATGATTCCACTAAATCAGGTATCAGATGGAATGGAAACTTACAAACATCCTGGTAACTCAAATTATTCAAGTGACGAACAATGCTATACTGACACAGAGAAACAAGATATCGATTCATGCTACCTTGCGCCTCAAAGATCTCCAAACATTGCAACGAAAGACAATGATCAGCTAATTACGAAGCCTGTGGAAGAAACAGAGAGCACGAGTAAACATGAATTGTACCTTACTGTCATAGGATAGTGAAGAAACGTTCATTGAAAGAGTAGATCCAGTCCAGTTCCCCAAATGGAAGGATTTATACACTACATTTTAGAGTTGCAAATTGCCTTTGTTCAAAATTCATTTACAACAACATTGTAACGAGTTAAGAATGAGAAAAGAATGGTATTTAAATCAACAAAAACAAAGATCTTCTCTGAATGAAAAATTGCTTATAACGTAAATTATGGTAATGTTTTCGTTATCCATCTTAAAATATGCATTTCTTTTAAAAATTATATATAACATCCCAATCAACAATCCAACAATGATATTTGATCACACGCTGGTTTGAACGCCCGTTTCTTAAAGTGGAGTTAAGTTTTTTAAGTCTGTTATTTCTTCTTTTTCTATGCTCACTATAAGATGAAAGTATTATTTTGTGGGAGAGGGAGGATCTTTTCAATTTAGATTGAGCTCTGGATAGGCTCCTGCTAGATTAAATTTACCGACATTTACAAAAGATATACTACTTTCGTTTTTGTCTTGTATATTTTTCATGCAGCGATGAACGAGATACATATACGACTAAGAAATAAAAATACATGCATGTAGGCTGAGTGAAAGAAAATGCCCAAAGTAAGAAAAAAATATCACAAATATAACTTAAATGAAAATCTAATTGTTTTTGTGAATGTGATAAAATACCTTGCAGGAAGTAGTTAGTCGACGTCTATTTTGTCATATTTTGACTGGATCACTGCACATTCTTGTGGCCTACATTGGCATTTAAATTCACAATTGTAAACGTTATTGTGCTTGCGCATAGAAAATCTAAATATGTCTGCATTTTAAATAGACATGGTAGCTACCAAAATATTTATACACCTGTTATTGATATTTTCAAGAAATCTAAGACTTTTGTAGATCAAATTAGAATGAAACAATTGGGCTATTAAACAAAAAAAACATTTTAAACTCCACTTTGCTAAACGTTTTTATTAAATTACAGAAATAAAGAGTGAACACAAACTTTAAAAGCGATCTTAAAGGTAGCAAACGTTGTTTATCTGTTTTATCATTATACAACATTGAACAAATTCGATATAAGCATTTTGTCATACATGAAAATATTAACTTCTTTAATTCATTTCATGCCATGAAATAACAGTTGTGTTACTCAATTCTAAAAGAAAAAAGGCAATCTTTTGTTACCATTAAACATATTTCCCCAGATCATAACGTCAAAAGTTTCTCAAAATATTTTTCCTGAACATATCACATAAAATAGTTAACTTTTCAATCGTCAACTTTCCTCACTTTTGTAGCACTATACTTTCATCATCTGCATACGGTGTTTATATTTCTCAGTTGATTCAATACTCAAGGGCATGATCTACGTATGAACACTTTCGCAAACAAGGTAAATTATTGAGAAACAAAGTTGATGAAAGAAAAAATATCAGCAGCCAGGTTTAAAGTCATTATTTTGTAAGTTCGAATTCTAGTGTCGATACAATGACCTTGCTAGTAAATATTGTTTATCATTGAGTCAAATGCTGACTAACATTTTTTCTAACTAATTGCGCCATTATTTACACACTGAATTGACGACGGATCTGCTTTTTCCCGATTATAACAAAGTCAACACCGCGGATGTTACTGGTCGGCAGTGGATGCTCACTCCTCCATGGCACTGATCCCACCTTTATGTTTAGGAAGTCTGTGTAGTTCTGCTCCTATTTTGTATTGTTTGATAAACTTTTGAGCTTGAATACTGTTCGTGATCCCCTTCTATTTCATGAACCTATCCATTTAAAAAGTTTCTACACGGCTTTTAATTATTTGATTTGCAATGCATGAGTTCATAAGTTACTACATGTATTTTAATTTTGTACTGCCTTCTTCTGTTATCACTATATAAGCAACAGTTAACCATACCCTTTTCATGACGTATTCTTCTTTATAGATAACTAAATTGACCTGCTTTTTGACTCATTTTCAGGTTCAATTTTTTTTATTTTATTTAAGTGAATATTATTATAAATAGATAAAACAGAAGTCCGCAAACGCAACAACGATCTACTGTCTTGAATAAACCTTTTTTTTAATCTAGAGTATTGTAAATACCAAGTACTGATTTACTTTTCTAGCAGAACATTAATTTCTACGACTGCAATTACTGATTTTCCGATTTTTTCGGTTGGAAATACCTCTAACACATCTTTCATTTATAAAAGTACCATAATTCTATATTTAAAAAAGTCATTGCTGTATTAAAGTAGCTCATTAGCATAAAAACCTGCATGTGACTGAAAAGGTCTAGATTAAAATGGTGCAGATAACGGACTGTGATCAATCTGAAGATCTATTAACTTAATATTTTAGAAAACACCCCCTGCCAGTTTTTCCATATGATACAATTTTTTAAAGGTTAAATACTAACCAGATGTCTATTTATTATGAACTTAGTTTCAAACATCTTTCTGTTTTTTATGATTATCTTAATTATTATATGAAATGATATGATATAAATATTTATTATCAACATTAACGCCAAAAGCTTAATGCAATGAAATGTTGACCAAAGAGCTTTATAAAAGGAAAGCAATTAAATCATTTCCGACACACACAACATTAAATGTTAATTTTTATAAAGCAGTGATTTCCTGTGGGTTTTTTTTGTGAATAAATGAAATGGATAAGGTAAACGATTTTTTTCAATAATCGAAGAAAATATTTCCCGGTAATTATAAGCATTTGATACTCCCATTATTTATGCTGCTTTGAACTTTTAAAAAATATAATTGATTCCTATCGAGGGACAAATCCTGACATCTTTGAATGTTAGTAAGGCTTTCCTAAGTACACAATTTATTCTCTAAGGAAACATGGAAAAAACTTTTGTATCAAAAAATCCACATATCCTTCATTAATTTGATGAGAATAAGATATCTAGTAGCCAAAACCTTAATGATGCAATAAATTATAATAATTCGATTAAAAAAATACCAAAAGAGCGGTGTCTAAGCAGATTTTTACAAGTTAGTTTCAACTGTGAATTTTTGAAATACCTATTGGTGATAGCTATATAAGGTCAATCAGAGATTTTTACCGCTAGCGGTGGTCAGATTGATGCACACAAGAACATTCAAGCAGAAAACTTCCATTTATAAATTGTATACATTATTGAACCTTCTATCCACCGGCTGCTCTTTTTCTGTTGCAATAACTAATTTGTTGCATTTGTTTGTAAACACTACTAGTAGTTTGTGTCAACAAAAGCATGCAGGCTGTAAAAATGTATTTTTCTTCTTTTTTATCTTGTCGAACAAAAAAAAATTATGCTCAGATATAATGCATTCATGTATCCTGTAAAAAAAAAATACGAAAAACTCAAAAACGGCATATATTTTCATTTATTTTTCTGCATTATTATTTTTTATGATTTGCGTGATTTAAGGAAAGTTTTAGATTTGTACATAGATTTAAATAATACAAATAAAGTATATATCATTTTTAATCATTTAATGTATTTTAAAGTTTTAAAGAATTTTAAAAAATTTGATAAAACATTAAGAATTCAAACAAGTTTAAATATGATTAGATTTTTATGGTATTATATTATGTCAATGTGAATTCCATTTACTAACAATGTCTATTAGTGACCAATATTAACATTTTCATGTTAATCATCACAGTTTTTGTTTAAATAATGTCAAACTAATTTTCATGTCATAAATATGTCATAAAACTCATGAAGATGCTATTTTTTTAATGCAAGTTTAACCCTCTGGCTGCGGGAAGGACATATATGTCCTTTTACCTTTCACTGCGGGAAGGACATATATGTCCCCGGCGACGTCATTAATTTTATTTCGTATTTATGTAAAGAAATTTTGGTAAATATTGGAAAACTTTGTTTGTCTGGCACCGAAAAATAGCTAATTAAGAAAACTAAAATAATTTTTTTTTAAAAAGGTTAGTTCTTTATCTTATTTTTTAATTACAAATTACACTAGTACTGCATTTAAATGTAAATTCATTTTTGAAAGTTTAAAGAGAAATATAATTCATGTATGTTTTTGACATTTTCGTTCGTCATGTAAAAATAAGTTTTACTATCTGTAACCAATCCTTTTTTTATTCTGATTTATTCCACCTGTCCATACCGAGGAAATGGTCGATTTTAAAATTATTACATGTGGCATTTTAAATTGGCTGGGGGAAGGACATACATGTCCTTTTACCGTTGGCTGCGAGAGGGACATATATGTCCCTGGTGAGTCATAAAGTTTGAAACGTCCTTTCACTTTCTTAATTGAAATTTATATATATAATATTAATTAATTTGACTGCAGTTTTTGCTGAAATAAAAGCTTCAAAAATTTCGAAACAACTACCGATTAATAAAAGTTGAAAGTTAAAATAAAATATTTTATAATAATTCATGCATTTTTTAATGCATTGATTTGCAAGTTTAAAATGTGCAAACAAAACGCATTGTAAAAATAAGTAGTTATAGTCACTGAGAAAGCTAGTAAATTTTACTGCCCATATAATCACTACCTTAAAAGCAGTTTTACTAGGTACATGTATTGGGTATATGTACACTAGTAAGATAACATCAATGAATCGAGAATTTATAAGCAACTTTCACTAGGCCGGTATTTAAGTTTCAATACAACCCTAGCTCCCAACTCACTTTCTTAACTGAAAGCTTTCAATTCACGACAAAGGATTTACGATGTTCAATAGTTAAATTCACTAGGTTTTTCTTTTAGTGAATACCTTTTCGCAAATAAGTTCTAACATAGATACCGGTAATACATGTATCTGTAAACCTAAATTAAGGATAATATAATTTAGAAATATTTCCCAAAAAGTTTACAATATTCAGTTTATATTCATTTACACATTTTTTCCAAGATCTAATAAATATTGCTTCTGAAAAATTATCTTGATTTTTAGTTTAAATAGGAAACTAACAGCGGAAATGATATTCATCTGCCTTCGGGTCAATTTTGTAGAAGTAGCTAAGACATGCGAATCTCTAGCAAACCATTTTCTCGATCGACCTAGGACTTTGTTAAACCCAACTTTTATCGTAGTATCCCAGTCAAATCTTCGAATAATTAATAGATCATCTGTACCTGATCAATTTAAAAGCTTTATAGACTTCCTTGGAAGAGGAAACAAGTCGCTTCGCAGAGCTGAGCAGGCTCTATTTTCGCAAAATGACCCGAGACTCATTTCAAGTAGCGTTTCTCCATTGCAATGACTCCCTGCGATACCCCTCGGCAAGTACATTAGATTTTAATTATAGATCTTATTCTACATAATGGTCCCCCGCTTTCGCGAAAGCGAGGGGACATTAAATTTCATTCGTCTGTCTGTCAGTCTGTCTAGCTGTCCGTCCGTCACAAAAACTTTAACCTTGCCTATAACTTTTGATTGAGCAGAGATATAACTTTCATATTTCACATGTGTATTCCTTGTGACAAGACCTTTCTTAAGGTATACCACACCATTTATAAAGACGCCGAAAGCGGAGGACCACAATTCTTTGAACTTGCTTGTTTTTATTTCGTAACAATTTCATACTTGTCTGTTATGGGCTCTAAAATTAGAAATAAAATGTTCTGTTCTGTTCTGTTCTAGCTAAAACATATCTTAAATATCGTAGTTAGCATCGTACTCTTTATGCGTTCGTATTAGAAGATCCTGAAAAGGGATACAATGTTGTCCCCTGTTTTTTCCGCGTATATATTGTATTTTTGGTTTAGTAAATTTTCTGTATATGCGGCTGCAGGTTGCCCCCCCCCCATCATTCTTTGTTGCCGTAATGTCAATGTTAATTTCAAGACATTGACATTTTTTTGCTAACTTGTCAGATTTAAAAACCCTCATTTTATTGTAATGTAAACTTCTGAAGTCATTGCTATACACTAACAAATCCACACAAAGTTTTTATATATTGTCAATATCTATGCTTTCAAAATTTAGGACC
>PRKT01000149.1:48256-128436 GCA_003671525.1 Saccostrea glomerata | reverse complement strand
ATATATATATATATATATATAATGAGCTTTAATCTTTACGATAAGTAGACGACCATAAAGTATATGAAGTGTTTCCTTTTTGTTTAGTAGGTTCAAACACCTGACAAGAGTTCATATTTGATGATATTTTTCTCTGTATGTGGATATATCATTTTCCACTTCTCTTAATCTAGAATCGTATCAAGCACCAGCTCAGAATCGTGCAAGAAATTATGTATTAATAGCACACATAACTCTGAAAAAAATGCTTATCATAGATATGTAATCGAAGACACAAACATAAATTCTAAAGTTAAAAACGATTGAGACAAGTCTTATATATATATAAATATATTGTAAACTATAACATTTTATATATTTTCATGCAATGCGTATGATGATATGTTAGAATGCAATCTATACAATTTCTTCTCAACTGTTAATTTTTAACAAAAACAAAGTTATTAACAAAAGGCCACTATGATTAAGGTTTTGCCAAAGGTCAAAGTGTCCAAAAATGTATTTTATAATAGCTCCAAAGCTGTGTGAAGTAAAAAGTTAGAACTTTTAAAGTTTATAGATATATCATTGATAAACAGATAGAAAGGATTCCCCAACCATTCATTTGAATAAAATTGCAAAGTCCATGTTCTGCTATTTGAGACCAGAAAAAAATGTCAGATGATAAATGTAAAATAGGTGGTGCACAATGAGACTATGTAATAGTTTTTGTGGTGAAAGTATTAAATTCTATTCAGTTATATAGGAGGAATTGCTGATCAGAGATTTTCCTCAATGATATAGAATGGATGACAGCGTCCATATTTGGCGAAGGGAACCAGAAATATGTGTCCGATCAAAAAGTAAAATAGGAGGTTCACAACGGCACTATGTAACAAATATCCTGTAAAAGGCAAATTAACTTTCATCAAGTGGTATTATAGGATTTACGGAAAAGAGATGGATGCCTCAATACGTAACGGTCGAGCGGACAGACGGACAGACACCTCCATCATTACATACGTTTGTGCTTTTAAGGTGGGAATATATTTTATTTTGGAGTCCAGCTGTTTGATTGAATTTTGGAGTGATGTTTTGTGCGCGTGGAAATGTTCTACATCAAATAAGATTGCAATATTTCACAGAATGTTGATTCAAGATTTTGAAATAAATTAATGTTTGCATACATTCTTTTTATTGGTGTTTTCATGATTATAAATACTAGTTTCAAATCTAAGTATTTCAAAAATAACATTACATGTATCATATTGTTTTAAAATTATTTCATTATGTAATAAGAAATATTCTCTTAAGAGAATATCATTTCTGAAAAAAATACCAGTCAAGTTTCCTGAAAGTCGTATGCTACGTGTAAAACTGAACGTATCGGTACAAAAAGTCATGTTCCGGGATTTTTTTTTTACAAAAAGGGTTCAACTTAAAGTGTGATTTGCAGTTTGCAGATTACATCGAACCCCGTATATACAAGCACGAACATGGAATCGTTAGATATAAACTCAACTCTCGTAGGAAACCCCTTTTTGTTTCAAGAAAAGTGGAACGCTTGTTATGTTGATTTATATTTGCCAAATATAATTTTAATAATCTGCGGTCTTTTAATTGGAGTTCCTTCTAATCTGATTGTGATTTTTATCTACTTAAGAAGATTGAAGTTGAGAGGGAGTGGTAGATATTTTATTCCGATATTGGCTGGTGTGGATCTTTTTGGTGTTACAATATCATGCACATATAACTTACTTGTATATACAAGACGCGTTACATTTCCAGCGTCTTGGATTTGTAAAACATTCAAGTTTTTTGTGCGTTTTGTTATCTGCTATTCAATTGCTATAATGACAATCATAGCAATATTTAGATTTCAAAAATTATATAAAAAAATCAAATGTCATCTTAGATTTAATCATTTAAAACTGTTCATTATTTGTGGAGGAATGCTTTGTTTTGTTCTAAACATTCCAACTCTGATTATATACGATAGAGTCGAGATCACTGAAAACAATCTAACAGCTGGTTATATGTGTATAGCACAATTGAATTACGCTGACATAGAAAAGTCAAGTGTGGTGTTTTTTGTAATATGGGTGTTTGGAAATATTGCAATTGGAACAATTTTGTATGCCATTTTGACGAAACACATTTTTAAAACTTCAAAAGCCATTGCCGATAGACTGAGGGAAGGGCAAGTGGCGGAGGGTGACTCTGGTGAAACCTTAGCAAGAACACGCACAAAAAACAAGCGAAACCTTGGTTGGTCATATAGAGTATCTGTCATGTTTATGCTTTTGACATTAGAAACATGGCTTGCATGTATCCCTCCATTGATTATTACCGTGATTGAAAATGACGATCCAGAGATATGGAATGGATCCAGAATGAGTTACACCAATACTAATTTCTTGATGGTTTTGAGGAAGTTATATATTCTAAACTACGTAGCGAATCCTTTCATATACGGAGTATTTGACCGTGCATTTAGACGGGAACTTAGATCCATTGGATGCTGAACTGTTTGATGTGATAAAATTTCCATGACATCTGTAATCGAAAAACACTTGGTTCATATAAAAGTCGTTTGTAATATACTGTATTTATTCCTTGCTTGGTCTGTTGTAGTTTGGACTTTGACACACTTTTTATCTGCATGAACTTGCTTTATGGACACGAGCATGGGGTTTTTATATCAAATCTGACCTAAGATTCTCCACAGACTTTGATGCCAATTTTTTGTTGCATTGAACTTGCCTAGAGGACAGAAGTTAGAATCCTTTTAACTCATTGACCATAGCATTCCTTTGAGCAGATTAAGATACGTGTACCAACCGTGTTTTTATAAATAAAAAATGTATGTATTTACTTAATTGACATCTTTCATACTGATTGCTAGGGTTATTTACCCATTGGGTTATCCACGGACTTTTTCCCGTTGTTTCCTGATCATGACAACGAGCAAACCGCGGGTGTGACCAGTTGGCAGGGGATGCTCTTTCCCAGATGGCACCTGATCCCATTTCTGATGTTTTGGAGGTCTGTGTTTGTTCTGCTCCTATTTTTGCTCCATATATTTCATTTCACATCAACGGTTATCAATTTGATTAAAGATCCAGTCATGTGAAAAAGCCAAGGTTAATGAAAAATATTGTCTTTGTTGTACGTTATAGAGTTCAGAACATAATTAACTGGACACCCTCGTATACTTTTTGATATTTCAGTTAATCAAAAATCCAAAATAAGTTTTCAAACGAGTTCAATTAACTCTTATTCTATGAATTGGAATTCAGAAAAGGGCTATAATTCAGAGTTAAGAAATGGCTGAGAAATTGAGAAATCTATGAAGACTGGATCGGATTTGTTAAAAAAGGAACGTTTTCGGAAAAAATGGAGCACAGAGCAGTGATAAAATTCTGCGTAGTCATCGCAAAAACACCAACAGACACCCATAGACACCCATAAATGCTATAAACATTCGGGAAAATATTGTAAAGGAAGCTGTTCTCAGTGACAGCAAAGCCCAGGAGTTTTATTTCGGCATTGGGCGACATAACACTTCAGAGCTTTTCTGTCAGCTTGGGGACAAATTTTCTGGTATTGCTGACCTCGAAACCGTATATAATACGTATAATATTTAAGGGCGGACAGTTAATTGTAAAATGTGAACAGATCTTCAAGTTCCCCAGCGCATTTGAAAGGATCAATATGGAGATAACGAACAATATTCAATATCAAAGTCCATAAAACAATACAAAATAGGAGCAGAGCAAACACGGACCTCCAAAACATCAGAGGTGGGATTAGGTGCCATGGAGGAGTGTGCATCCCCTGCCGACCGGTCACATCCGACCTGTGTTCCTGTCATGATGAGGAAATAACGGAAAAATCCGTTGTCAATTCAATTTATAAATAATGGACTAACAATTACTATGAAAAAGGTCAGTCAGCATTTGACACAATGATAAACTGTATTTGCTGACAAGGTCATTGTGTCGACCACAGAGCTTATGAAATTATGACTTTAAACGAGACTGTTATAAATCTTGTTTCATCAACTTGTTTGTCAATAATTTACTTCGTTTTAGAAATTGTTCGTACGTAGAACATGCTCTTGCGTATTGAATCAACTGAGATATATGAACTCCGTATGCAGGTGATGAAGGTATATTGCTGCATAAGTAGGGGAAGGTGACGATAGAAAAGTTAAAGCCATCACATTTATCATAGAGTTTAGTTGTTAAAGTGCCATTTACGTGTTTTTCAAGAAAAATATCCAAGTATAAAACAGATGTTTCAGACTCTGTTTTACTTTTACTTGTCAGTTTATCATTTCATAGAATTATTCCAGTGTATAACAAATAATGTTCTCGGTGCTCGGAAAGAAGCAAAAGACGCTTTTCAATGATTTAGTCTTAATAATTTAACTTAAAATTCTATTTTAGTTAAACACATTACCGTAACATTTTTATCCAATTTTTGACTAGTTTTTAGAACTCATTTTTGGGTATGGCCCTTAGTATACTGAAAAATGGCATATCCTATGATTTCCTGGACTTGTTTCTTTCTTCTGGAAGGTGTTTTTTCAAGCTTGGAAATAGAAACTAGAGAAAAGGTCAAAGATGTGGCGAATATTGTTAATGTGAAAAAATATTTACTTTCCGTTTATCCCCAGAACTCCTTTACTCTTCAGGGCGTGCGGGTTTGAACGTTGTCTTGAAGATATTTAACGTAGTGGATTCCTGTTTCTGGGTTTTTTCCTCTAATAAGCCTTTCGATTTTTTTTGCAAAAAAGTGCTTTCTAGACTTCTCCGGGAATTAAACTGTCTCCCCAAATACGAATTTGAACAACAATACCACTAATATTTAAGAAAATTGCATATAAATATGTCTTTGTGCTCTTTATTCTTTACTCTTGTCAGACCTTCGCTATTTTTAACAAGTTTATCTTATGGTAAATTTTGTTTTTCAGGGTTTTAAGCAATGGATTCAAGTTTCATTTTCTGTTTCAATTCCGAAAAAACGTGGATAATTACAATGACTGATATTTTAAAATAATTGTTAAGACATTCGTACACGCTGTCGTTTTCACTCATTTTTTCAAAATATAGGGTGACTTTTGAGTAGTTTTTTTACCGTCAAACGTTTCTTAAAAACAGTGTAAAATAATCCCGAACTTATTTCTATCAAATTTGCTATGTGTCTTGAGGTCAATCATGCATCATCAAATTTTATTTGTTGAAATTTGGGAAACAGTATATAACCCGTTTTTGATGCCCATTATATCATTTTTATCATTGAAATCCACCTGCTCATTTCTCTATAAAACAGGCATTGGTTGCTTTAAATTTCACATATATTAATGAATATTTCTTTGGGATTTTTAACAAGTTTTACAGCAGCTTAAATGAAGGTTTATTTTAAATCTGTTTTACTGATTCTTTTCCATTCATTTAATGCAGTGTCTCGAATAGCCCTTGTTTTCCACCTTCTTACAATGAAATTCTAATCTAAAGCTTTTCTATCAAATATGTGTTTTACCTGTGACGAGACCATTCTAAATTCTTTATGATTTTTGACCTCGTGCCCTTGAAATTTGGCTACTTTAAAGAAAACTTAACCTAAATTTTGAATTAAAATAGATATGACTTTGACATTTCAAATGTATTTTACTTGTGAAATCTCCTTTCTTTCTACACAATGATTTTTTGCCCCGTGACCTTGAACCTTGACGTTTGTCCTACTTTTCAAAAACTCTTTTTAATAAAATGTCCTTCATATTTGTCTAAATTTCAAAAAATTAATTTGGGTGATAACTTTTAAATGACATACGAAAGGGCATTAATATTTGACACAATAAGCCAAAAATAATGAAATCTTACCCACAAGGATACCGAAAGTGTGGGACCATAATTCTTTGAATTTGCTTGTATTTGATTTCAATTTTCAAATAATGTGCCTAATTAGCTCATTGATGAAACTGATTTATTTTACTTCATTTGTCATAGAAATTATGCGTTTAGAAACATTTTGAAAAACTGGTAATATTTCGTACAACTTATATGTCATTTCTATTTCCTTGCAATTTATATACAATGTATATCTTTCAATTAAATTTGTCCGCCTTTCAGTAACTAGATCTACGTATTTTCATGTATTTCCATGGAAGCTTTTTTTAAAAGTTATTTTGATATTACAGTATTTCTATTTGTAAATTTCCTTACAAACTAACAACTTCTCTTTTACCATTATGTCAGACTTGGTAATACATGGAGACTTATCCACATATGTGTGTTGCTGACTGGTTTTGTAGAAACATTTTTCTAAGGCTTCATGCTTGGCTAGTTCTTGAGAGATAAAGAGAAAAGAACATTGACTAACAAACAAAACAAATGTTTATATTTCATGTTTCATGATAATGGGAACAAAATCATTATAATTTGAATAAATAGAATGCTTAGCTGTTTATTTTAAACGACAAACTATTTACTGCAAATCCACTAAAAAGTAATCGGAGGCTTGTCAATTTCTTAAATCAAATTATTGTTCATCAGTGCTTGCCCAGAAACCATTTCATAATTCTGTCTTCAGAAAAACTGGACCAATTTCAAGAAAACATGGAAAAAGGTATTCTTGGTTCAAAGAAATGAAAAATTTTATGAATAAAAGTTTACCTTTTGGAACTAGGAGATAATTAGGAAAAGGCGAACCAATTGAAAAGGTACTTCTAAGACAGAGAAATTGAATTTTTTTGAGATAGTATTGAAGTGACAACTTTTCATTTAAAATTTGATATCGTGGAATCATTATTGTTCCTATTGTCATTCGTTGGGATCAATGAATTTCGTGGGTCACACTTTCTCACGAATTTAAATGCCCACAAATAATCAGATTGTTAGTTTCTTAACTCATTGAATCTTCCATGCTATTAATTAATATGATTTAACAGTAAAAGGAGTTGAAATGAAAACTGAAAACCCACATTTATAGGGATGATATATTTATATATTCCTTATTGTTCTATTAGCTTTCCAAATAAGATTATAATATAATTCCTCTATTTTTAAGTATTTTGTGCTAATTTACGCATTTACATTGTAGTTGAAGAAGAAAATAAATCGATTTACAGTATGTGAAAGTGGCTACTTTGGAGAAGATTGTTCACAGATCTGCTCTTATCCAAACTATGGTGCCGATTGTCAATATTTTTGTAACTTCAGTCCTCAGTATTGTAGCCCATTCAAAGGATGATCGTTTTATTTTTGTACCTTCATTTAAAATTTTCAAGCATCTAATTTTACATTCAAAATCCTCCAAGTAGTTTTATTAGTTTCCTATTCCAGTGAATTCGATGTTAATTTTATGTTTCCTCTGAGTCGGTCCACCCGCCCGTCTGTCCCGTTTTCTGTTTGTAAATCTGCCCCACTTGGTTTTCAACATTTTTTCTAAACACTTTCAGATATTTAGCTGGTCTTTGATATGTGAGACTATCTTCATGTGTTACAAATCAAGTTTTCATAGCATTTTGCTTTGTTGATTTTTGAAGGTTTTACAATCTTCGCCATTTTTCAAGTTTTCCGCATATTTTTTAATGCTTCTGGAACAATATACCTTCATTACCTGCATACGGGGTTTATATCTGTCAGTTGATTAGATACACAAGAGCATGTTATTTGTTCTTTAAAATTCTTAAAACTAGGTAAATTATTGACCGACAAATTAATGAAAAAATAATATAAACAGGGACTGTTTAAAGGATTCATTTCGTTCTTGTTTGAGTTCTACAGTCGATAAAATGACCTTGTCAGCAAATACAATCACAAGAATTCACCAAAATCAACAGTTTAAAAGCTTAAGATTTTTCACCTTTATACACAACCATCCCCCACGATAAATTAAAGTCCAAGCTTATTGATATCATTGACAGCTGCTTTTTCAATAAAAAATGGAACTCGTCAATTTACTCACCTTGGTCATTTGCAAAATTTACTTTGTTACAAAAACATTCTGATTGCACACACAAGTACTTAGAAGTTGACATAAAAAGATGCTTGAGTTTCTGAATGACAATATCTATGTGCTTTTTGGAGGCCAGGTCTTCCAACAATCTATTGGAATTCCCATGGATTACAATTGCGCTCCGTTATTAGCAGACCTCTTTTTAAGAATCTTATGCATGAAAAGAAGAAAACACTTGATGTGCTCTTCAACTCGACATTTAGATATATCGACGATGTATTAGCAATTAACGATGGTAATTCTTATGTCGATACGATATATCCTGATGAGCTTGGGACAGATTTTTCTATAATTTTCACGCATGGCAAGGAGCACACAAGGAGGGTGTTACTGAACGGCAGGGGATGCTCACTCCTCCATGGCACCTGATCCCACCTCTGATGTTTTGGAAATCCATGTTTGCTCTGCTCCAATTTAGTATAATTGTTTAACTGACTTTTGGGCTTGAATACTGTTCGTTATCTCCATATATTTCATTAAAGATATGGGGATTTTTGGTACATACATGTGACTTTACCTTGATGAATGATAGATCAAGTTTGCATTTTGTTTCGTTCATTGATTTTTGATAGAATTTTAATTTTTTAAACAGGAAATGTAATTTTACTGGCCGGTAAGGGACCACCATTGCCAATGCAATGCTATCAGAATGCTTGTTACATAGAAATTGCTTATAAATGGTTTAATTAACACGGAAAATGAAACTTTGTTTTACTGTGTGCGTGAGTTGCAACGATAATATTTATGATCAAATAGAGAATATTGGTGAAAAAATCTTCCGTTTATACTCGGCAAAGGAATGAAATTTATTTGGATAAAGATCCACTAAATCAACTGTGAATACTTAACGAACAGTATGAACAAATTTCATTTCTAAGTAACGTCCATTAACTTGTCTACGGGATTTTGGGACAACCATCGTATATTACAATGTATCACATCATTGGTTTCAATACTGTCAAGGATTCATGTCATAAATATTCTATGTATTTAATTTATTAAAAATCAAGTTTAGGGATAGAAATACATTAATTTGATATTTCAATTGGACTCAACTGTCTTTTTTCTAAAATTAATTGATCTTTAATCTTTAAAGATAAGTGGAGGACTACAACTTTTAGGAAGTGTTTCCTTATCGTTTGATAGGTTCAAATATCTGACAAGTGTTCATTTTTGATTACGCTTTCCCCTGTATTTAGAGATATCATTCTCCACTTAACTTAATCTAAAAAAAAATCAAACACCAGTGAAGAGAATTGCTTTTATTATTTATCTCACAAAAGTCACAAAAACTGTATATCATTGGTATGCATCCATATAAATATGACTAGTCATATATTTTATTCTCTTTCCAAGAAGCCATTAAAGATTATTCCTTTGCATCTTGTGACCCAACCCTTCTCCCTCTCTGGGAGGACATGAATTGAACAAATGTCTATCTATACTACTTGTTTATGCATTATATAATTATAAATGTGACTATTCTTAATTTTAATGATTTTGGGGAATCATTGATCCCCCATTTCTATCCAACTCTTCACCTGGCGGTCATCTCTTTAAAAAAACCTTCATCTGCACTACTTTATAATTTCTTATAGGTATATGACCGACTATCTGCATTTTAGAAGAACATATTCTTAAGTGAAACTTTGACTAAATGTTGTGGTCCCGTCTCCTACCCCCCCCCCCCTCTGGAGTCATGAAATGAATACTTTCAGAGGTTGCGTCTATATATTAAAATGTTTCAATATATCTAACATTAAAACATTAAACTTTATTTTTTTAATTTTGGATTGAGGATTATTTTAATTCATTTCTAATTGCAAATCGAATGAGCCTCTTTTCTGCAAAATTAAAGAACATTGCATTCTCAAAATGAAATTGAGTTATAGGAAATGGAAGTATCTGCTTATTCTGATTTATGATATAGGACAGAGGATCATAGGTAATTAAAAGACAGCACCATATCATGCATAATATATCTAGCTACGGTTTTTCTTATCATGACAAGTAACACAATGAGAGGAATGCTACCCTTCCTTGGTACTAGATCTAATGTCTTATGATTATGAAGGTCCATATTAGTTCTGCTACCGTTTTGCGTCATAAATGACCTTTTGAGCTTCAAAACTTCCATTATCTCCATGTTTCGTTTCGTGCACCTGTTTGACTTCGATAAAAATAAAATTATGCCTTTTTAAAGAAGTTTGTATTTGTTATCACAATGTTTTTAAAAAGTTTTCTTTAATGAAGGTTCTGTCTTTGTTATAATAATGTTTAAAAGAAATGCATAATTTTTTTTTTTAATCCTTCGGAAGGTTGTTTTCCTAAAATCTGGTAATCATACGAAGCAAAATTTAATATTTATTTCACAAAATGACGTTCCTTGATTACGAAAATGATAATATTTGCAAAAATTATTATAATATAATTCTTAAATGAATTATTATATTTTTATAAAATTATTTAATAATGTAATAAATAAATATTTTGCTATCTTAGGAGAATATCATTTCGGTTCAAATTCACATATTTTGTTTCTGAAAAAAGTCAAGTTTCCTGAGCCTTATACTGCTTGAAAAACAGAGCGTATCGATACAAAAATCTGAGTTCCGGGAATAAATTACAGAGAGGCCCGACTTAAAGCATAATTTGCGGTTTGCAGATTAATTCCAAATTGTTTTTACAGGCAAGAACATGGAATTATTAAATATAAACTCTACTCTAGATGGAAAAACTTTTTCATCTAAAGAATCATGGAACGATTTCTATGTTAATTTATATTTGCCAAACATAATTCTATACAGCTGCAGTCTTTTAATAGGAATTCCCTCGAATCTGATGGTGATTTTTATCTACTTAAGAAGATTGAAGTTGAAAGGAAGTGGCAGATATTTTATTCCAATATTGGCTGGCGTGGATCTTTTTGGTATTATAGTTTCATGCACATACAACTTACTTTTATTGACAAGACGTGTTACATTTCCTGCGTCTTGGATTTGTAAAACATTTATATTTTGTGTGCGTGTTTTTCTGTGCTATTCATTGGCTATAATGTCAATCATAGCAATATTTAGATTTCAAAAACTATATAAAAGATTCAAATGTTATCTGAGTCTGATTCATTTGAAAATTTTCATTCTTTGTGGCGGACTAATTTGTATAGTTCTAAACGTTCCAACTCTGACTATTTATGATAAAGTCGAGATCACCGAAAACAACCTAACTGGTTATATGTGTAGAGCACAAGTGGATTACACTAACACAGAAAAGTTCAGTTTGCTGTTTTTTGTAATATGGATGTTTGGACATATTGCAATTGGAACAATTTTATATGCCATTTTGACGAAACATATTTTCAAAACCTCTAAAGCAATTGCTGTTAGACTCAGGGAAGGGCAAGTGTCTGGGGGCGAATCCGTTGAAACCTTAGCAAGACCACGCACACAAAACAAAAGAAATCTTGGATGGTCTTATAGAGTAACTATCATGTTTATGCTTTTGACATTAGAAACATGGCTTGTGTACCTTCCTCCACTGATTATTAGTGTGCTTGAAGATAAATATCCAGAGATATGGAATGAAATCAGTTACATTCATATCAACTTTTTGATGGCTTTGCGGAAATTGTATATTTTAAACTTCATAGTGAATCCTTTCATATACGGAGTATTTGATCGAGCATTTAGAAGAGAACTCAGATCTATTGGATGCTGTACTGTTTAATATGATAAAAAGTCAATGCCTTATCTAATTCAAGAGGAAACATGATTCAAATAAAATGTGTTTTTGACACTGTTTTATTCCTTATATCTTCGAATTGAACTCTGGACTTTAACATTGACTTTATTTGTATTATCTTGCTTGAGGGTAATGAGCATGACTAGTGTTCTTATCCTAGCCTACCTTTGCACATTGATAATTGATTGATTGCATATTGTTTTACGTCCCTCTTGAGAATTTTTACTCATATGGAGACGTCACCATTTGCAGTCTGAGAGCTGCAAATTTTCGCCTTTACTTGGCACTAAGGGTCATTTAGCAGTGAGGGATCTTTTTCGTGCCTGGACCTACCGCGACAGGGCATCTCGATTTATACGGTCTCCACGTCACACAGTGTGATTCGAACCCGCGACTCAAGGATAACATCCTTACTTCATGACTCTAAAGCAGACGATCAAACCACTGTGCCACGCGGGCTACCGTACATCGAAGTTCATAGGATTCTCCACAGTTATGAGAAGGGAAAGACTTTGATACCAATTTCTACACTTGACCACTGTTGACTTTGTCTTAAGGACCAGTATTTGGAACCATACACACCTCATTGACAATACCCTTAGACCGTTTATAATATGCAAAGAAATCTACGTTTTTACTAAATGTCATATTGAGACATGCATTCGCATCTCAACAAATCTGTAATTTGAACTTTAAGTAAACCTGTCAAATGGCACTTTTCAATAATATGTGTATTCTGATTTTTTTTTTAGTAAAACAGAATGTGTTCGTTAAATACTTCTCTCTCATTTATGGCAATTATACTTACCTGATCATGTATATGACAGTATGTACATATGTAATTATGTACCCAACTACCCCAGTCTACCTTTCTTTTCTGGATGTCCAACCGGCACAGTATCTTTCCAAGCTGGTTTACTGAAACTAGCATTGCAATGCTGTTAAAATAGTTCAAATAAACAAATCTTACCGCATGTCGTCATCACGCCCGAGCATATGAAAGCCCCAGAGAGGAATATTTAGACTATTACAAAATATCAAGGCCTAAATATCTTCTCCCACCCCTTCAAAATCATGCAACTATTTGTGTTTCCTCTGAAATTTTTGTTTAAATATTGTATTTCATTTAAAAAAAAAATAATATTATTAAAAGAGGGAGAAGGCAAAAAGGGGGTGGAAAATTCCGAGGTTCCAGCTACAAGCACATTTTAGTAGAACAATCCATTTTCTGTACAATACTTAAAAGTTAATTTTATCCTCAACTCTGCTGCACGAAAACTTGAAAATACACATCCTACTTGGTACACTGTTTAATGAACAATAATTTATAAACAAAGGTAACAGAGAATATTCTACAAACCCAAGAATATCAGCAATTTTCTCCCGATTTTCCTTCTGCTTTTCATACTATCATTTGCTGTTTGCTCTGATGTCTATATCACAAAAAATGATCAAGGGAGATAATTAGTACCAAAACAAACGTGCAGCTTGACTCTCCCATAAACCGTTTTAATGTATAACATTACTCCTATTAACTGTAATGGGGCAGCAAAACTATACTCTGCTTGATTTTTTGTGATTTGATTTCCTCATATCGGGAAGCCTCTATTTGCCGGGGGAGAGCCATCGCCATCGGGTATTACAATGCATAATTTTGATTTCTTCTTAGACTCACATTGTTATCCCGAAACGTAATTTTTGATAAATAGTACATAAAATGTTTATGACACGAATCTTTAACATTATTGAAACCGATGAAGTGATACATTGTAATATACAATGAACGATGCAATCTTTAAAGAGTTTTGCATTTAAGAATTTTTTTTAGATATTTTTAAAATACACAGGTTGTCCCAAAATTTCGTAGACTGAGCTCATATCTTTTTAAGAAATTAATTTATCTTTATAAAAATTTCCTGGGCGGATAGAGCGTGCTCTTGGCAGATAAATTACGAAGTTTTATCATGTTTACTTGAAAACAATTCGAGTAATAAGATGTGAAGTGTTAATGTTCTCTAACACCCGGAGCAATCTGCAACGTCAAAGACAAATGTCAGATATTCAAATTTTGGAGAAATTACCAGAATTTAAATTCTTGAATTAAACGAAATATCTGAATTGCTCTGATATGATCAAATATAAAAATATGTTAAAAAAGGATATGCATGTAAGGTATGAAATAATAATAATTTGAAAACCCTTTATTTCTACGGGCTTTTCAGCTGTCTTTTCTAATGAAGTTGCACAGTGGAACTCTTGTCCAATTCTTAGGCCTGTCTTTTAATAAAGTTACTGTTATTCACATATATTATATAACTTTGTGAGATCCGGTAATCTGATTGGTCAATACGAAGTAATTATTTTTTAATAACGACCGCTGAAACCGAATAATGACTCGCACGAGCTGCCTCGTTTTCACTTTCGCTTTAGACAAACATGGAAGTTCGCAAGTTTGCAAGTTGTAGGTGAGGAAAATTTAAAAGATATAGTGAAGAACTCTGAGACTGAGAATACAAAACAATTACAAGGATATCTGTGAACATTTTTCGGGAATACTTTGCACATACCATTTCATGGTTGAATTCGAATTATCCACTCAGCGAGCAGAGTTTTGACGCTGTTTCCGCGATAACGGAGACTAAAGAAAATAAAGACTAGCGTGCCATGTATGAATGTATCTTATCGTAATAGAAATAGGTATTTATATTTTGTCAGTGCATATATAATTTCCTCCGCAAGTGTAAACGAGTGCGATTCTCAATCTGGGGGAAAGGGTACTATGTGTTATTTGGAGATAGATATCTTGCGTTATTATCATGCTTTGACGGGTTAAAATTTATTACCGAAACAAGTTCCTCTGAGTAAAATTCAATAAATTCTGAACCATTTACATTTAACTTATTTATGGTAAATACTATCTCTGTAAAAATTAGGAAGATATACATTGTATATAAAATATGTAATATCTGGAAATAATATGGACTCAATGCACGGTCAATATACATTTATAATGACCCAGGCTGACAGATATTGACCTCAGATACATGGAGTATATCGACCTCGGGCTAGCGCCCTCGGTCGATATACACCATGTATCTTCGGTCAATATCTGTCATCCTGGGTCATTAGAAATGCATATTGACCTACATTGAGTCCATATTTGTATAACAACGAGAAACCGTTTCAGTCATTTTTAATACTAAGTCAATTTTAATACTAGTCAACAAAACATTTATGACAGGTACATTTTTGTTAAAGTGAATTCGGGATAAAACACGTGATTTTAATCCAGCCCTCAACTCGACATTTAGATATATTAACGACGTATTGTCAATAAACAATAGTAATTTCCATTTTTATGTCGGCACGATATATACCAGTGAGCTTGAGATAAAAGATAAAGCGTCTGATATATCAGTTTCATATTTGGATATTTTACTTGAAAATGACGTTAGGGGTGATCTAACAATTTTACAGCTGAAAAGCTCTATGAGAAAAGTGATTACTTTAACTTTACAATTGTCAACTTCCCTTACTTATGCAGCAATATATCTTCATCACCTGCAAACGGAGTTTATGTATCTCAGTTGATTCGATACGCAAGAGCATGCTCTATGTACGAACAATTTCTAAAACGATGTCAATTTTTTTTACAAACAAGTTGATGAAACAAGAATATCAGCAGTTTCGTTTAAAGTCATCATTTCGTAAGTTCTATGGTCGATACAATGACCTTGTCAGCAAATACAATTTATCATTGAGTCAAATGGTGACTTACTTGTTTCATACCAAATGTTAGTCCATTATTTATACACTGCATTGACGATGGATGTTTCCGTCATTTTTCGATCATGACAAGGAGCACACGGCGGATGTAACCGGTCCGCAGATGATGCTCACCCCTCCATGACACCTGATCCCACCTCTGATGTGTTTTGTGGTCTGTATTTGCTCTGCTCCTATATTATATTGTTTAAAGAACTTTTTATCTTGAATACTATTCATTATCTATATATGTTCCATACAGAATTAGCGAAGTTCTTAGTTAAGCGGACTCTGCTTTCCGCCAAATTCGCTTAATAGAATACACCACTTAATGTTATACGTTTTGCACTCTTTAGAATACCTCTCATTTAAAAGAAAACAAGACATTCCTGAATTTAAGTAGGCAGTTTATTTATGTTCATTACATTAAATAAATAAACTTTAAGATAACTAGGAAACTTTATTCAGTACAAATGAGATATAGAATATTATAGTTTATCCATTTGCATGATTCTGGTTGAGGCATCAAGATACGATATATTTAAAGTGTGTTTGAGCCCCAAATAGCCCTTTGTTCTTAAAAAGACCCTGATCTCGAGTATCAAATAGAATTATTTTTAAAAGACAATGTTTGTTCTTCTTAATTTTTTTTTGCAAATAAATTTTTTAAAAAATGTTCATATATTTCATTTACATAATTTAATGCTATTTTTAAAGATAAATTAAGAACCTTCTCGAATTCAGTCGATTATTTAAAAGAAGAAAAAAAGATTATTTGAAATGAAAAGATATAATGTTTTCGCTCACCTGAACCAAAGGCCCAAGTGAGCTTCTCTGATCAGATTTTGTCAGTCGTCCTCTTTCTGTGTATCTGTAACCTTTTCACATTTTCATTTCTTCTCCAGAAACACTAGATTGACTTCAACTTAACTTGGTATAGAGTTTCCTTGGATGACGGGGATCTTAATTTGTTCATATTTGAAACTACATGTATATCCTCTTCCAAGGGATGGTTAATTAAAAACTTGTGAAGAGAATTCTTTACAGCAACTTTTAAAAAATCTTCTCAAAATCTACTGTACTAGAAACCATGAACGTTATGTGGAATCGTCTTGAGATTGTGTTGATTCAAATTTGTTTAAATCATGACGTCGGTTGTAAGGATGGACAACAATGGGCGATCAAGATTTAACACAGGAAGACATAGAAAAAATCTTTAAAATCTTCTGCTCAAGTACAACAAAGCCATAATTGGTCATATTTATACAGAAAAATCCCCAAGTAATGTAGATTCAAGTCTGTTCAAATCATGAACCCAAAGGTGGGTTGGATTCACATGGGTTGTTCAAAGTCTTACAAAGGAGAACATGGGAAAAATCTATAAAAATCTTCATTTCAAGAACAACAAAGCTATGGTCATATTTATATGGAAACATTTTAAGAAGTGAGTTGATTCAAGTTTGTTTAAATCATGACCCCCAGAGCTAGAGTAAAGCGACAAGTTTACATGGGAAAATCTTCTTTAGAACCAAGCCATAATTGGTCATATTTATATGGAAGCATATTCAAAAAGTATAATTTCTTTCTTCCAAATATTACCCTTGGAGATAGGGTAGGGCAACAATAGTATACAATTATTTAATGCCTGAGCAGTCAATAGACCAGAATATTTTTCTCGAGGTGCAGGGAACAGCTCAGTGTGTTCTATTGCCCGAGGCCAGCGTTTTTGCTGTAAATTAATAAGTACATGTAGATATTTTGGTACAAAAGCATTTTTCATGTTTCCTTAGAGAATAATTTAAGTAATAAAAAAATTATTAACATTTCATAGTTTCACGATCTGTCTATTTATAAGCATTATTGATATTTAAAGCTCTGAGCAGCATAGATAATTGAAGTTTCAGATGCTTTCAATGCAGGAAATATTTTTCTCGGTAATTGAACAAAAATCGTTAACTTTATGCATTTCAATTATTAAAAAAATCACAGGATATCAGTGCTACATGATAATTGTCATTTTTGTCTTGTAAAAAATAATATTTAACTTAATTGCTTTGTGTTTAAAGCTCTTGGATGTATGTTTCACTAAGTTTTGAACATTTTGTCGTTGGCTGTAAATATTGTTTGTATCATTTCATTTAGTAAGTTATCAAAAAAGCAGATAAGATATTTGAAACTTAAAATGTGCTTCACACAGAAAAAACTACCAGGAAATTGATGGGTTTTTTTGTTGAAAACATTAGCATCTATTTAAAATATAAAATAGATGCATTTATTTTATGAGAAAAGAAGTCGGGTTTGATGTATGATAGCCAGACTTCAAAATTAACATCGGGTTTGGGCTTCCTTTTATGCCTGGGTAGTATAGTACCCAATCGGCAATCCTCGGCCGACTTGCTAGGCTCCATTCAAACCTCGGATGTGATAGGTGGAGTAAAACGCATCAAGTCGATACATATCTTCGCCGAAAACTTCCTTGTTACTCATTTCATATTTCACTCTGCCTAAAGAAGAAGGTATGGTTTCCATACAAATTTTGCCCTGTGATTTTCTAAAAAAAATGAAACTGGTGTAAAAGTTGAAAACTCGTGCTTTTTAAATAATTGAAATTCAATGCAGATAAACCATACAAGTTATTTTTCTCATAAGTGTTTTTAAATGCTAATAATGACGTCATAAACACCTGCATTTTCCAGTATTTTCTTAAAAAGTTGCAGAAGACACCAATTTTCAATGAAATTTTCTTTAAGATAACATTGTCCATGTTTCAATAAGCTGCTGCCTGGTATATTAAATGGAAAAGTCAGTTTCAACAAGACTACGTTTATTAGAACTTCAACATGTAAACAGGCATGGCGTAAATTGTAAGCATAAATGGAACATCGAACCTGATCAAATATTGTTACATCCCCTTTTCTTTAGTTAGAAATAATATAGACAATGATTAAATTTATATTATGCTTAAAAGTGATTAGAATCAAACATCTGTACTGTTTTACTGAACTGACTATAGCAATAAAATAACAATATGACTAGAAAATCGACTTTTTATGTTATATGCAAAATAGTAAAATGCGACATCAATGAAATGAATAAAGCATTCCTAGCTACACTAAACAAAATTTTTTTGGCATCTACACAACTAAAAGTGTCTATCAACAATTCATGATTTAACATAGTCATTGTATTTAACCGGCGGCTTAACTTCACGTCCAGAACGAGTAACGGTGTTCTTAGGGTCAGTGGTGTTCTTAGGGTCAGTAACTGGCTTTGGAACATCGGGTGCAACTTCCTTGGCCTCATTTGTCTCACACGGAAGATCACACGGAATGTCTCTTGACACCGGCAATTCATTTGATTTACGCAAATGTTTTCTGTTTCTCGTATAGTTTGCTCCGGCCTCGGTCGTTACCTTGTATAATCTCCTTTCCGGTACTGCTTCCGTAATCGTTCCTTTCTCCCATGGTCTACTAGGGGTTTTGACTCGGACAGTCTCACCAACTGATAGTTGCGATAATGGGTGTGCAGATCTGTTGTAATACTCTGCTTGTTTTTGTTTTGCATTGTCGATTTTCTCTTTCTCAAATGGTGCATCTTTCGGCTGTTTTAACTTTCCTCTCGTGGGTAGTAGTGTTTTTTTTCTCCTTCCCATAAGTCTCATGACTGGACTGGTTCCCACATGCTGTGTAGGTGTGTTCCTAAAATCCAACAATGCAAGGTAAGGATCAGATTTTGCATGTTTTGCTTTCTTTAGAATTTGTTTGGCAACTTTCACTGCTTGTTGGGCTTTCCCATTGCTTTGAGGGTAGTGTGATGAAGATGTTACATGTTAGAATTCCCACAGTTGGGCAAACTTAGCAAATTCTTCGGACGCAAATTGAGGACCATTGTCCGACACACACAGGTCTGGTATTCCATGTCTCGCGAATTGTGCTCGTAGTCGTTTGATGATCTCATGGGATGTCATTCTGTCCAAAGCATCAATCTCGAAAAAGTTTGAGAAGTTATCAGTTACTATCAAGTAGTTACGTTGGTCGAAAGTGAAGATGTCAAGTCCAAGCTTCGCCCAGGGACGTGTTGGTACCTCGTGATGTTGTAGAGGTTCTTTTCCTTGGTTGTTGTCAAAAACGCGGCATGTTTCACACTTTTGTATGAAGTCCTTAACTTCAGCGTTCATTTGTGGCCAGTACACAGATTCTCTGGCTCGTCGTAGGCATCCCTCGATTCCAAGGTGTGATGAATGTATCCTCGTCAGCATATCCTTGCGTAGTGCATGTGGAATAACTGCTCTGTCTCCTTTAAAAATGACTCCATTTTGGATAGACAGTTCATCTCCGATCTCAAAGTAGGGAACTATGAGTTCTGGAACTAAGGTTTTGCAGTCTGGCCACCCATTTCTGATGGATGCGCCTAAATTTTGCAGGGTATTATCCTTTGCAGTTTCGTCCTGAATGTCTTTCAAACGGCTTGGTGCAATTGGCAGGAACTGTAGCATATTTATCGCTTCTACTACTGACCTCGCCTTTGATGGTTTCTCATTTGGCAGATACGCACGACTTAAGGTATCCACTAGCTCCATGTTCTTTCCAGGACGGTACTTAAGATTTACTTCATACTTTTGCATCCTGAGCAGCATGCTCTGGAGACGCTTTGGCGCTTTGTAAAGAGGCTTGTTCACAATCATCTCCAAAGGTTTGTGATCTGATTGGACAGCTACTGGTCTCCCAAATGTGTAAACATTGAAACGTTCAAGCCCGAATATCACTGCTAGAAGCTCCTTTTCTATTTGTGCGTAGCGCGCGGGTTTCAGTTTCGGTCAGAAACGGCTGGCAAAGGCAATCGGTTTGTCCTCTTGCAACAAAGCTGCTCCAAGTCCTTTCTCTGAGGCGTCGCATTGTAGTGTTAGTGCCTTTTCTGGATTGAAGTACTGTAACACAGGATCTGCTGTGACTAGATTTTTCACTTGTTTTACAGCTTCGTCATGTTGTGTGGTCCAGTGCCATTCAACATCTTTCTGTGTTAACTTACGCAGCGGCTCGCAGATGTTACTAAGCTTTAGTAAGAATTTTGCTAAATATGTCACAAATCCAATAAATCGTCGGACTCCTGCTACGACAGTTGGATTTGGCATATCCAGGACTGCTTTGACCTTTCCGGGGTCTGCCTTGAGCCCTTTATTAGTGATCGTGTGTCCTATGAATTTGACTTCTGACTGTCGGAACTCATCTTGTCCTTATTGAGTTTGAGCTGCTGTTCTCTACATTTCATCATGAGTCTGACAAAGTTTCCGTTGTGATCCTCTTGTGCTTCTGCTTCTGTGTATCCTTCTCCAAACACCAGTATGTCATCATGTATACTCTTGACTCCAGGTAGTCCTTCCAGTGCTTGATGCTGGCGACGCTGAAATTCCTCTGGCGCAGTGTTGATACCGAATGGCATGCGGAGCCAGCGGAATCTTCCAAACGGACTGTTAAAAGTAGTCATAAGCGAGCTTTCGTAGTCCAGACGAACATGCCAAAAGTCATCTTTGGCATCTAAGACACTGAAGCATTTGGCATCTGACAAGTCTGGCAGGATGTCCTCTATTGTAGGCATAGAGTAGTGCGCTCGCTGCAGTCCCTTGTTCAGGTCCTGGGGGTCTATGCAGACTCTGAGTTTTCCGCTTGGCTTCCTTGCTACAACCAAACTGGAGACCCAAGGTGTAGGCTCAGTAACTTTGGCTAGACTTTCCAGTTGTACGAGTCTCTCCAGTTCCTTTTCTAAGTCATTCGAGTGGGACTTTCCGTGGAGCATGAACAACTGGTTTGACACTTGGATCAATCTGGAGGCTGTAATCTCCTTTCAGGTGTCCTAGGCCAGTAAACACATCATGGTATTCTTTGCAAATGTTCTCCTTTGTCAATGGTCGTTTTCTCACATTGATTTCAAGGATGTTTTCGTTCTCGACCGTGATCAATTTCAAGGCTTGTGAAGCTTTGGAACCGAGTATTGGTTGACATGATCCATCCAGTATGACGAAATAAGCTTTGTATTTTCCTCCGTTCTTAGGATTTTTGAATTTTAGGTAACACTCGCCCAGTGGTTTGATTGTCATGTTGTTATACATGCTGAGTATTTGGTCTGTCTCTGTGATGGCATTTTATCTGTCAAATACTTTCTTGGGAGTATGTTGCAGGTCGCCCCACTGTCCACTTGACATTTCACATATTGTCCGTTGACTGACAAGGTGGCAAATACCTTGTTTGCAGAAGCTTGGTTAATTGCATTTACTGACTCGCTGTTGTTTTTGAGATCTACACTGAATACAGAAAAGTAATCATCAGACTCTGATTCGTCACTCTCTTGGATTTGATGGACTGTTGACTTGGCGGAATTGCAGACATTTTCAAACTGATGGAGTTTGCGACACTTCCTGCACTGATGTCCATAGGCTTTGCAATTTCGCTTTCCTTTGGCATGGCGACTTCCACAGTACTTGCATTGACTAGGTTCTTGTCTCGCTTGTACCTGTTGCTGTAGTTTCTGGGACTTTTGTGGCTGGTTCTTGAAGCTCTTCTTGTGCGAGTTGACTGCATGCACAGATATTCCTGCAGCCTGTGGTTGAATTTCTTTGTTCTGCTCCTTGGAAACTTCAGTAGACAGTAGCTCTACACAGATGAATGCATTTCTCCAAGTCTAAATCGGCCACACGTAGAAGCCTTTCTCGCAGCCCGGAATCACTTACGCCACAAACAATTCGGTCTCTTATCATTGAGTCTTTGAGAGTTCCAAAGTTACAAGTGTCAGCCAAAATTCTAACTTCTGCTAGGAATTTGTCAAATGCGTCACCTGTCTGCTGGTTTCGACTGTAGAATTTGTACCTCTCGACTGTTTCGTTTTTCTTGGGATCACAGTGTTTGTCAAATTCTGCGAGGATGAGTTTTACAGTAATATTTTTCTCTTCCATATTTACTTTGTTCCCCTGCTCATCGGTAGTTTGAAACTGCATTGTGCTATGGATTTCTCTCCCCTTGCGTCCCAGAAGATACAGTAAGAGTTTCACCTTTTGTGGCTCTGGCTTTTTATCCATGCTGATATCTATGTAGAGTAACACCTCTTCCTTCCATTTCTTCCAGGTCTGGGAAAGATTTTTAGCGTCGAAATCCATTGTTTCGGGCGGGTGAAGTACGTTTTCCATTGTTGTCGATTTTGGCGCGCTCTCGAACAATAACAAAGGAAAATGTCAATTTGTCTCTAACTGTGGCTGGTTACACAATATTTTCAATCTCCGTACTCACTACTAATGGTCCGAAACTTCTGACACCATGTTTCAATAAGCTGCTGCCTGGTATATTAAATGGAAAAGTCAGTTTCAACAAGACTACGTTTATTAGAACTTCAACATGTAAACAGGCATGGCGTTAATTGTAAGCATAAAATTGAATGGAACATCGAACCCGATCAAATATTGTTACAGTCCACAGGCATCGCCCACAAAGATTTTGAGATATGTGATTTGTTATTGAATTTTGCACAAAATAATAAAAAAATTAAAGTGGGCGACGGCTGTGGACACTGTTTTCTAAAGGAAATTTACCCTTAAAATGTGCCATTTTGAGGCTTTTTCTGTTGAAAATAGAGAAATGCTTCACATTAATGACGTCGTATTTGCAGAATGGTAAACCTTTATGCCGTATTCTTTCCTGATTTATCAGAGTCATGTATTTAACTAATATTTAAGCCAGTTTCAAAATTTTTTGATGTCATTACATTTTTAGGGCGCAATAAAGCTAAAACCATACCTTCTTCTTTCTCCGAAAAAGTTTTCTTATTTGTGTTATTCCTCATGTTAATTGCAACCATATGTTAGTAGTCTCAGGGAACTATACTAACGGGAAAGGCAACTCCTTCATCGCCATGTTTTTTTACGCACAACACTGCAAGTTTTTCAAACCTCGTTTATTCCCAGTAAACAGGGTGTTTTCTGATTAATATCATTTATTCCTTTTATGTATATATTGGAATTGATTTATTAATAAATTTTACAGCATAATAATAATATAATTTAAATATAAAGAAAACAAACACCGAAATTGGCGATTTCTTGGAAATATGGCGGATTCGGGCATGTGCTGATTTTGCATAAAAAAAATTACTACTAAGATAAGGAGTATAATACGTGCTAAAAACAAATCTTGAATGTTTTTTGACAGATAATTAAAGGATTTGATCTCAAATATGCGATAGCTTTAGAGATATAATTAATCAAACTTGGCTTACGAACTCCCAGGGGAACTGGACTCCCTCAATGATATACTTTTTAACTGTTTTATCATATACCGATACAAATCAAAGATTACGAATGGCGGGGAATTAGCTTTTAGACTAACGCACAGAGAATTAGTCCATTACATATAAGACCGGTACAAAAGTAAAATCTAGATGATTACGGATAACCGGGGAAATAGCTTCCAAACCAGGGATTAGCTCTTTTAATTAACTCACGGGGAATTAGTCCATTCACTGAGATTTCTAGGGAATTATGCACATTTTACTGCCTTACTTTTATATAGGAAAATTCAGTAGAGGTGTTAAAGATTGAGATAACGAGCAGCTATCAAGAATCAAGATCAAAAGTCCATTTAATTATACAAAATAGGAGCAGAGAAAACACAGACCTCCAAAATATCGGAAATTGGATCAGGTGCCATGGAGGAGTAAGTATCCTCTGCCGACCGGTCACATCCGTCGTGTGCTCCTTGTCATGATCGGAAAAATCCGTCGTCAATTCAGCGCATAAATAATGGATTAACAATTAGTTGTTCTTAATGTTTTGTAATGATTCGAATGACTTTGTTTGAGATTATTTCTTTTCTTTTTATTTCTGCTACAATTGTTTCTTATTTGTATTGTAACATAGGCTGAAAGTATTACGCAAACATACCAATTAAACCCAATACAGCAATCAGAGTCAAATAAAATACAGAAAGCTCCCTGTTTTGGTCAACTGTGTTGGCTTTTGTTGAAATCTCCTCCAGTGTAAGACTTGACAATCTTGGTGAAGTGGAGGGATGGTCATAAATGTACATCTCTGTAAATGCACACAGTATCATATGCTACAGTTTTTTTTGTTCATCAAAGAATGCGAATGTGTTCCTAAAATATTCAAAGTTGATTTAGTAGATCTTTTTTCCAAATAAATTTCATACCTTTCCCAAGTATAAAGGGATGACTTTTCCGTAATATATATTTGATCATTTGTATACATTATCGTTTCAACTCAGGCACATATAGTAAAACAAGGTTTCATTTTCCGTGTTCATAAAACAAAGCCATTTGATGTTACATACATTCTGATAGTATTGCATTGGCAATACTGGTCCCCTAACGGCCAGTATAATGTTTTTCCGTAAAAAAATTGAAAATTCTGTCAAAAATCAATGAATCGAAGCAAAATGCAAACTTGATATATAACTCATCTAGGTAAAGCCACATGCATGTAGCAAAAATCAGCTCAATATCTGCAATGAAATATATAGAGATAACGAACAGTATTTAATCTCAAAAATCAGTTTAACAACACGAAATTGAAGCAGAGCAAACATGGACCGCCATCAGAGGTGGGATCAGGTAAATTGGAAAAGTGAGCATCCCCTGCCGATCGGTAACACCCTCTGTGTGTTCCTTGCCATGCATGAAAAAAATCCGTCGACAATTCAGTGTGCATATAATGGCCTAACAAATATGAAAAACATCAGTTAGCATTTGACTCAAGGATAAATTTCATTTGCTGACAAGGTCATTGTATCGACTGTAGAACTCAATTAAACGAGAATGAAACAAATCCTTTAAACGAGACTTCTGATATTCTTGATACATCTATTTGTCTGTCAATAATTTACCTCGTTTTAAAAATTGCTCGTCAGAAGAGAGCATTCTCTTGCGTATCTAATCAACTGAGAGATATAAACCCCATATGCAGGTAATAAGGGTATAATGCTGCAAAAGCATTTAAAAATATGCGGAAAACTTGAAAAAATTGCAAAGGTTGTAAAACCTTCAAAAATCATCTAAGCAGGTTGCTATGAAAACTTGATTTGTAACACATGAGGATAAGCTAACATATCAAAAATCAGCTCAATATCTGCAAGTGTTTAGAAAAAATGTTGAAAACCAAGTGGGACACACTGACAAACAGAAAGTGGGACAAACGGACGGGTGGACCGACTCAGAGGAAACCTGAAATAATCGAGTTCACTGGTATAGGGGACAACTTGGACGATTTTGACTGTAAAACGAGATATATTTTAAAATTTTAAATGGGGAACAATAAAAAAAATCAACTGACCTGTCGGTAAAATACATCCTGTGAACGGGTTGCAATACCGAGGACTGCAGTTACAAAGATATTGACATTCGATTCCATAGTTTGGGTAGGGGCAGATTTGTGAACAATCTTCTCCAACTGTAAATCAATTAATTTTCTTCTTCAACTACAATGCAGATGCATAGATTAGCACAAATTTCACAAATTGTTGCATGATCGCCTAAATTTATTATTTCTGTCATCAAAATATTTCGCAAAAGATACATACAAATAGAGGAATTATAATCTTATTTGGAAAGCTAATAGAATAATAAGGAATAAATAAATGTATCTTGCCAATAAATTTGGGTTTTCAGTTTTCATTTCTATTTATTTTATTGTTAAATCATTTTAATTTATGGTAAGGTAGATTCAATGAATTAATAGATTTACAATCTAAACATTCATGGGCATTTAAATTCGTGAGAAAGTGTGACCCACGAAATGCACGAACATTGATCCCCACGAATGATAATAGGAACAATAATGATTCCACGATATCAAATTTTCAATGTCAATGTGTAACCTCAATATTGTCTAAAAGAATTTCAATTTCTCCGTCTCATTAGTTCTTTTTTTTAGACAGCAATTCCATTGGTTTGCATTTACCAAATTATCTCCAAGTTCCAAAAGGTATGCTTTTATTCATATTTTTTTTCTTCATTTCTTTGAACCAAGAATACATTTTGCCATTTTTTTCTTAAAATGGGTCCATTTGTTCTGAAAAAAGAGTAAAAAATGGTTCCTGGGCAAGCGGATGAACTATGATTTGATTTAAGAATTCGATAAGCATCCGATAACGTGATCTTAACAGTTGTGTAGATTTTAAGTAAAGAGCTTGTCGTTTAAAATATGTTCACATCTAAACATTCTATTTAATCAAATAAAAAAATCGCCGATATATGGCTGAAATATTTTCGATTCGGCGTAAAATATTAATCAATTAATCAATCAACCAAACAATCAATCAAATAAAAAAATGTTTTATTCTCATAATCACAAATCCTGAAATATAAACATTAATTTTGTTCTATTTGTTAATTAGCCAATGTTCTTTTCTCTTTATCTCTCAAGAACTAGCCATGCATGAAGCCTCAGAAAAATGTTCCTATAAAACCAGTCAGCAACATGCATGTGGATAAGTCTCAAAGTATTACAAAGTCTGTCATAATGGTTAAAGGGAAAGAATAGAGTTAAGGTAGGATTCTTCTCATATTTCTTGTATTTGAAAGAACGAGGGCGCTTTTGATTGGCATTCGGCAGGAATCTGGGCGTAATTGAAAAGTGAAAATTTTATCGACATGTCACATGAAATTTTAACATTTTTTTTATTTATCAGGTTCCTGTGCAACAGGAAAGGAAAATATTTTCCCGAAATTGAGCTTTGATTTGCTAAGAAATAACTTGAAAATTGGCCAGATCAGATATTTGGTACAAAATGGTACATTTTTAAACACGTTTTTCTAAAAATTTTCTATCTCTGGGTCTTCTCTCCATCGTTTTGAAATGTTATTTGTGTGTATTTTGATTTAAAGAAACGAATACACTTTTTAAAAAAATGGAGAGAGGACCCAGAGACCATGAAAAATGAACTTTTTCCCAAAAAATCCAAATGCGTTAATATGGTGCTTCTTTGTCCTTTTAAAATCCACTGTTTATGTGTAGCGGTGATAGCTCAGTAAGTTGGGCTACCTGTTCAGTGCACTCGAGTTCAAAAATTTTTGGTTCGAGCCTGACATCGGGCGTTAACTTTTTTTTCATGCAAACAACCATTTATTTTGTCGGTTTCGTTTTATGTATTGGTGTCATTAAGATTTTGAATTAGATAAATTTTGGTTCAGTTTGGTTCTTGGTTCTTGAGTGAAATCACTTCTAATCTTCTGTTCTATAATGTACATGTACACGTATCATGCATCTATGCATGAAATATTTTTAGGTGTTTATTTTTTGTGAAACATTACTATGTTATAGTACCCCTGAGGAAAAACGGGCATTTATGTGACAATTTCACAAGGTCTTTCAAACTAAATTAAAAAAATCTATGGCCGTGTTTGTAAAATATGACCAGCTATGTTCAGCCAACCAAATCATAGACATTTAAACCATAAATGTTTCGTACAAATGATTCCTGCAGATCAGTCGCCAAATGCGCCCATCTTCTTTATGAAATTTTCACAGAATCAAGAAGAAAATTTCAGTAAGTGATGGTTTCAGTGATATAATATTTGACAGTTTTATATTAGAGCCAAGCTCAGATCAAAATCATTATCTTTTTCCTGGATATTAAGAATAAAAAAGTACTATTGCCAATCATGCGATCCCTATTTGTATTTCAAAATATTTTTTTTTCTTGCACAAATAGATATTCCCATATATAAATTAACATTACAAAATTGACATAAATCATTCAACTTAAACGAATTTTTGCTGCTTTTCTTAATTTTTTAAAATAAATTATACTAGATATTTTCATATGCTTCCGATATTTAAATTTTTCATATTTTCAGACATGGAAAAGTTGTCACATAAAGATACAAAATGATACAGAAACAAAATTTTTTTGACCGTTTACTAAGAGAAAAAAAAAACAACACTTTTTACGATTTTTTTGCTCAAATCTATTCTTCAATTGTGAGCTTTTAAAAACTATCATAGTTCTAATTTGTTTGAAAAGTCATATTGATTTAATATATTTTGTAATTGTAGTCCCTTATTATTAATTTATCTCACATTTGAAAAAAAAAATTTTAAGTCTTTGATTGTGTAAAAATTTTAACTAAATTCATTCTTCCATGATAAACTGAAAGAAGAAATATTAAAGAAGATATTTTCATACGCAACTATTCCGCCAAAAATATAGTCCCTGCTAGTTTCCACACGCAGTTTATCGTTTCTGTTTAAAGTTGTACAATTGTGATGAGGAAAGAAAAATGTATACCCAAATATATCAGACATATAAGCAAATATACTTGAAATATATCATCCAGTCAGGAACCAGAGAAGAATCCTACCTTAATATTGTTAGTTTGTAACTGTAATATCAAAATCCTTGTTTTATTAAAGAACTTCCATGGAAATGAATGGAAATAAGTAGATAAATTATATAGCTAGTTCCTCAAAGGCGGGCGGATATAAACGAAGGAAATATAGTTTGTCGGGAAATAGAAATGACATATAAGCTGCACGAAATATAACCAGTTTTTCGAAATGTTTTAAATGCATAATTTCTATGACAAATGAAGTTAAATATATCAGTCTCATCAATGAGCTAATAAGGACATACACACATTATTTGAAAATTGATATCAAATACAAGCAAATTCAAAGAATTATGGTCCCCCTCTTTCGGCTTCTTTGAGGCCGATATGTCATTTTTTGGCATATTGTGTCAAATATGAACGCCATATCGTATGTCATACAAAAGTTATTAACAAAGTTGACATTTTAAAAAAATTGATCAAAAATGAAGGTTAAATGATTCCTTTCCAATTTAAAGTTTTTAGCAAAAAAAAAAATGATTTTGAAAAGTAGGTCAAACGTCAATGTTCAAGGTCATGGGGCCAAAAATCACTGTGTAATTAGAAAGGCCTTTTCACAGGTAAAATACATTTGAAATATGAAAGTCACATCTATAGTCATTCAAAAGTTATGACAAAGGTTAAGTTTTTTTTTAAACTAGGCCAAACTTCAAGGGCACGAGGTCAAAAATCATAGTAGTTAGAAAGGTCTTATCACAGGTATAAGACATATTTAATATAAACGCCTTATCGATGGATGCATATTCAAAATTAATGGTAAAATTTAAACTAAATTTATAATAATATCTAAATTTTGAAAAGTAGGTCAACTTTCAAGGTCAAGGTTACGGGTCAAATATCATACTAGTGTATTTAAGGTTTTGTCTCAGGTAATACACAGGTGTAAAATGAAAGTAATAACTCTTCTCCTTCAAAAGATATGTCCAAGATGAAAGTTTTGTGACAGATGGACAGCTAGACTGACGAACGGACAGACGAATTAGATGTAATGTCCCCTCGATTTCGCAATTATAATGCACAAAAAGATGAAGAGAGATGCAAAGATAGTGAAAATGAGAGACCATTACTCACCCTTACATATCTTGTATGTGGTATCCCAATAATGACCAAAACAGCAATCTTTTCCCCTAGACCTGTACAATTGAAAACCAGAATATTAGAATTTATTCATAAAATCTCATTTGAAAAGTATGTTTGTAATAATCAAATTGATATATTTATATATTTAACAAACCTTGGACATTCACATGTAACTGAATGCATGTAAAGAACAATATTAAAAACAAAAAACAATCCCATGCTGATCAATAAGAGCCCAATTTTTCAAATGACATAATTTTATACTTATGATATCAAAGTGTAGACGTCACGCATCCGGAATATCCCAAACTTGTAGCATTAAATGACTGTATTGGTATCACATCATTGGCATAATTTTTCATTTTTTAAGCCACACATGTACCTGATGTATATTTGAAATATTCTCTCATTCTCCAAGAAAAGTAGCTTCTTTCTAAAAACGGAGTTTTATTTTTTTTGTTCTTCTCAGATTTGGAGGTGTACAATTCTGGGAATAATTAAGTGGATTATTCTCTTCATCATTTTCTTTGTTGACATGGTATATTATGCAAAGGAGTTAAAACATTGCTGTTTTTTTATATTTAGAACATTTTTAATATCTAATTTCAGCAGTATATTTTAAGAGAAAATAGCATTAAACGAATGATAGTTTGATTTAAATCATAAGTGATAATTAATTCGTTCAATTGTGCAAATGAGTTTTAACATCAGTTAGATAATTTTTATTTTATGCCTTAAATGTTTTATTATCATAATTGTAGACCATTATGTTCGAACAAAGAACTGCACAATTTCAACAGGAATAGTTCAATATGTGAGTGCTTGACCAAAAGATCTGACCTGAAAAAAAAAGCTGCCAAAAAAAGGACTGTGAGAGTCTCACAAACTTTGTGTTATCAGAAGAATGCGTTAAAACCCCTCCGATTTTGTGTAATATCGTATTATCAATCATTGCAGAAATGCAACACTTGAAGTCTGCGCCCCAACGCCATACATGTCATGTAAATTTCTCTTAAATTTGTCTTAATTTAAGAAAAACAGATATTAAAAACTTTAGATGAAGTTGAATTTGTCCTAATTATTAAACCATTATTTTTGTATTCCAATAGTAAGCAGCATATTATGACACATTTTCTTGAAACGTGCCATGATTTTTGTTAGGGTTTTAACAGAAGTTAATAAAACACTTTGTAAAGAATTCTTTACAACAACGACAAAACACACTTTTCATTTTAAAAAAAACTGTAAATTTTTATTTTTATTTTTATTTTAATACTTCCAGATTTCTGTGTTGATTTCGACACTAAATTAACCAGAATTATTCTTTAAAAAATATTGCAAAACGTTGTATAGAATAACACAGAAAATTAAACAATGTCGAATTTACAAGCACAAAAAAAAGTCTACGGTAATTGCATTACCGTGTACTGTAGATCACTAAATTTTCGCGACACCTTATTTTCGCGTGATAGTCATTGACTCTTTATAAGCGAGACAAAATTTTCGCGAATTGTAGTTATTGCTCTATATAATCTTAAGGAATGCTATTATACGCGAGAATTAAATTTTCGCGAGCTCACTTACTCGCGTAATTACGCGAAAATAAAGTTCTCGCGAATAAAAAGTGATTTACAGTATTTCCTAGAAAAACGGTAACGTGTTAACTGATGCATTATTCTAATTACTTGGTGTAAATAGCCTCATCCTAAAAATGATTAAACTAGTGATATTTTTATTAAAAATTGTGTAATTCATATTCGCGTAAACTTACTATTTATATTCTTTAACTTGTCATAGCCTCCTAAATCTTGATTTAAGTGGTATTCAAATGGGTAAACTTTTCAACAATATGTTAATTTCTGATCTACTACTGTATCCAAAAAAACTGATTTTCATATTAAAATATTTTTGACTATTTTGTTTATCACAATCTTACCATTTGCATACACTTGAATAATTCTCCATGTTAAACTGAAAGTAGATTAGTAAAACATTTTCAAATTGACTTATATCCATGGTCATAGATAGTTGTGATGAGGAACTTGAAGATCTGCTCACAGTTTACAATAATCTGTCCGCCATTAAAGATATTCATATGTACCTAAATTTGCAGGAAGCAATCAATATAACTGCAACGAATTGTCAATTATACCTGTCTTGTATAGCCGCGTAAATTTTTCAAACCTTATGAACTGCATTAAATGTTTTATATATTAAATAAAAAGAATCTGAATGTTTAGTGCCAAATTGAATAAACAAAATACCAGTAATAGACAAGAATTTTAAATGTACAATTTACATCTAGAAAGGAATATTACTTAGGTATTCTCATACTCAATGGCCTAGGTCTTGAGCTATAAGTTAAATTAAATTTTTTCAACTCTCCTCTTGCAACTGGAGGCTTTTCCATATAAGGTGTGTGATTTATTGTATTCTAGAAGCTGTAAGAGTTTTGACAGCTCATACAGACTCGTTACTTTGGCATCAAAACGTACGTCTTTTCTTTACTATTTATGTACAACCATTCCTCACAAAAATTATGCTTTTTAATATCATAGACAGCTTCTTTTTATACGTAATTGGATATCGGATATTTTGGTATCTTATGATAGGCAATAAACAAGATGAATTTGCTCCAAATAAAACCAATTTTCAAACCATGACCGGCTTCTGATAGATGCGTTGATGTCACAAGGCTTCCTAAAGCTTTGTTTAAAGTTAGTTTAACTTAGTTAGACCTAGTTAGACCATTGTTTTTATACTATTTGTGTACTCCATATAGCTCATTGCAGGCATGTCTGTTCAACAAGTGATATCTACTTTTCCTTCGCTTCTTCTATCTCTGCTATTGCCAGTGGATTCTTGTTTTATGTCCCTTTCATGGATATGAATAGCGTGTAGATTTTTAAGATGGTGACTTTACAGTTTCATTGAATAAAATATTTTGATGGAATATCCACAGGAGTTCACGTACCTATCAATTTTACCGAAATTTTCAGTAAATGAAAAAAATACGTTACCTATAATAATAACACAAGGAGTGCAACGCATTTTAGGTCACCGGGGAACCCCTCGCTTAACATCAAGGCCGCCGCACAATCAATTTCCAATCGAAAATTATAAAACACAAACCAATCTTTTCGGAAGGGACCTGTGTTATTATTATACGTATTTTTTTTTCATTTACTGAAAATTTCGGTAAAATTGATAGGTACGCGAACTCCTGTGGTATATCAATAAAAGGTAAAAGAACGAAGTCATTTTGAATGTTAACGGAGTCATGACAAACAGAAGTTCTTCAAAAAGAGGTACATGAAAAGTTTAGAATGATAAAAACAGATGAAAAGGGAAAAATCACGAAAAGTGATTGATAAAAAAAAAATCAAATAACAATTTTTTTTTGTAAACAGATCTAGAAAAGGAAACTTCTGAGGTGGAATCAGATATACTAGAAGATAGGTATCCCCTGTTAACCAGTTACACATCATGAGCACAATGTGATAAACCTTCAGTAGTCAGATTAGTAGAAGAACAAAGATTTACACGTATTTGCTAATAATCGTGACCTTGGAAATCCTTGTAACTTCAACTAAGTTGTATGTTTAAAAGCTGATCGTTCTTTAAGAACGCTCTTTAATAACAAATGATAATAAATCAGTTGGAACACATTCACGTTAAGTCTGAAAAACAACTCTCTCTTTTTTAGTGAAATATGGAGACGTGCAACGGAATTCTCCTCTGCGTTATAGTTATTACGTAGCAATCTTTTGAAGTGTTTGACAGTAGTGGGTTTTGGCTGCCTTTTTTAGTATTGCTTATAAGCGGGATACAAAACATTTCTGATCCCAATTTAGACTGTACAAAATTTAAAAGGCCATCGAAATCACACTCTTCTTTATTTACTCCTTCAAGGAGTTTAGCAGAGACATTTGAGAAATGAGAATTAAATATCTCTGCAATTTCTTGTGTATCCTCTGTTACATTATTATTTTGTTCAAGTGCTGTCGGACTATAATTTTTGGGAGTAGAAGCTAATTTGTTTAATGCATCCCACATCTGACGTGGATTTTTGTTTTGCTCTACAGTTGATTTATAATAATTAATTTTTGCATTTTCAATCAGTGATGTTACTTTATTTCGCCATAATCTGTAGTTTTCAAAGTCCTTATTTTTATGAAAGTTATTGCGCTTGTGCTGTGCTTCAAGAATTTCTTGGGTTAACCATTTTGGTCTTACATCATACTTCACTCTTTTAGATTTTATTTTTGCATGTTTGTCTAGTACAGCATTAAAAAGTGAATAAAATTTATTTAAGGCATCATTAGGATTAGAGAGTGAATCTAAGGATTGAAAATTAACTTTTTCCAGGTCTGAGAGAAAGTTTATTTCATTAAACTTTTTGAAGTCTCTGTATGTTATCTCCGTGTGCTTATACTTCTTAACATAATCATGTAGTTTTCTTGTAAAACAAATAGGATAGTGGTCAGAAATTGCAATTGGCGGTACTACAGATTCACATATGTTCTCAGGTAGGTTAGTATATACATGATCAATTAGAGTTGAGGAGACATTTGTTATTCTCGTGGGTACATTAATTATCTGTGAAAAGTCATATTCTTCAAAAGCAGAGGTCCAGTATCTTGGGGGGTCTTTCATCAGATCAATATTAAAATCACCTGTTAAAATAATTTCAGCATCGTCACAGCGGGATGCACAATTTATCTCCCGTGTCAGACTTTCTACCCAGCAGGTGGTGGCAGATGGGGGCCTATATGCGGTACAATAAAAAATTGGTTTTGAATTTGGGATGTTAATTTCAAGCCATATTGTTTCTATGTCACCTATTTCAAAATCATTGCGACGTTTGTAATGCAAATTATTTGAGATATATACAATTATTCCTCCTCCTGATTTCCTTAATCTATCTCTTCTCTCAAAATTAAATCCATTAATATCTAATTCACAATTATCTGTCTGTTCATTCAGAAAAGTTTCACAGATACCAAATACATCAATAGAATGATAGCCTGATAAAAGAAGCTTAAGCTGGTCAATTTTAGGCAAGATGTGACATATATTTAGATTCCCAAATCTAAGACCTTTTTTGATGAGTCCAAAATTAAATGAACTTGAATTTTTCTTCTGTGGTTTCTCATTGATTTCAGGATTTAGTAAGTTAGAATTTTTCTTTGATGAACTGGTAGTTTGGGATGTACATTTATGAATTTTCCTAGGAGATACATTTTTTATAGAACAATTTACATCTTTTTCATTATTATAACGTGTATAGGATTTAGAATCTTGACTTGTAAGTAATATATTAGTATTGTGTGAACTACAGAGATATGAGCATTTACATGATATTTCACCACATTCACCACAAAGATTATCTAAAACACTAAAGGGGTTCAAGAGAAATGGTTTTTCGGCAATTTCCTCTTTGCCGAATTCCTAATAGGAACAGTAGGACTCTCCATCCAATATGAGAAAGGAAATCTTTTGAATAACTGTGTTATTCTTAAAAAATTTTTTTTAAAAAGCTCTTTCGATTATCTAATAGTGTTTTTTTTATTTGATTCTGCAACTGGTAATCCTACTTGCAATTAGCCTTTCCTTTTTAAGGAAAAATTACGTGTAATTTAATTGTACAAAATCTCATTTTATCAGTTTTAATTATGTTGAATTTTTCAAACAATGAAAATAAATTTGACTAATCATTTTCAACTGGATTCCTACACTTAAAAAAAATTACTCCTTGTTTTTAAAATAAGATATAAGATTAAGAAACACTATAAATTATTAGTAATCCATTTAGTCAGAATAGAAAATAAATTACTATCACGGTTAGTAATTGTAAACATAAATAGTAATAAGGATGAATTCATTTACTTATAAAATGATTTACTATTAGTATCCACAGAATAACTTAAACACTATAGGAATTATATTACATATATTTAGTAAATGAACTAATCATTTTTGATAAAATATTATTACTTAATTTAGAGATAATCAGCTTTCTATTTACTAAATTTTTTAATGAATTTTTACTAAGTAAATGTAATACTTGAAATTTATCAAAATCTAGAATATTATTACTGAAAAGACCTACGAAGTAAATAAAATAGTTATTATATCTACTAAATTCCACATTATCTATTAGAAACACTGCAAGAATTACTTATGTAAAGAAACAGCTATAATGTAATTTTACAAAATGTTATTAATAAATATCTTATATGGATATCCAAATGGCTTAAAACTGCTACATAATGCATACATACATAGTTATAACATTTCTTCATTACTGGTAAGGTGACTGCATGTTTAATGGTTGTTGACTGCACTGGGTCAGTAGGTTATACCCATCAGTTTAAAAACGCACTTTTAGTTTCACGGTGAAATGTAAATAAAATTTAATATAATTGCTTTATTTATAAACTTTCACATATAGTAGTTTAGTTTCCACAATTTTATATCAATTTGTTTACAATTATTAATAAATAATGCCATTTGTGATTATTTTATTGCAGTGATTTTAATTAGAGTACAATTTTCTTTGATAAAGCATTTCCCAAAATAAGAAAAAGATATATATACCTCATACATAAACTTTCCTGGGCTAGCTTTAAAAACCTGTTAATATGGTTAAAGTCCTAATGACCACTTATTCTCTCTCATTGGAAAATTTCCTTCTAGCAAAAAATGTGAGGTTAATCAATTGATGCAAAAGATTACCGCATCCAAAAAAACCCACTCAGTTCTGCTATATCAAGACTGCAAAAGTTCTTTGAGCTGACTAAATGTGGCTGATGCACATAGCAGATGTACAGCATTTATTTACCGATGCACATTGATGACGACGAGTTTGTCAACAAATCTTGGTGTGTCATTTGATGCACCTGAGATATACACATTGGTTTTCAGTATTTACAATATGAATTTCTTGCACAGTTTACGGAAGTTCCATGGGGTCTGGTTTTCGAAATGCGTACGTGAGGACAAAGGCAACAACGGTTTACTAAGCAGATTCTTGTACATTTTCCAAAAAGAACGTGTAATTCGTTGTCAGAGAGGGTCTGGAATGGATGCCAACCAACCGTGACGATGACGTTGACGCAAAACAGAGTCACGTTGGGTCGGGTTATTCGTCCTAGCTGCCATCTGTTTAATCGCCACCTTTCTACCACAAAAATCGCTATTAATACAGTAGACGATCATAATCATTATATTCACTCAAAAACTGAATGAAACCAATTGCGCAAATTGGATTCTTGAGCCGGTCAACTTTATGTTTTGTTCCTCTCACTAGCGCATGCGGGTGGTTTGACTAATTTTTCGGCGTGGTGACCTATGCCCCGTCTATCCAGGGTTTGAAAGATAAACACTCTGATGAATTGAGAATCAATGCTGTGACAGATGCGAATGGAGACATTGAAGATATTGAGAGTTTTCGATTTTCAATTTTGGAGGGTATCGTCATATGAGTTCCAATAACTCATGAATTATGAGACAAACTCAAATTGGATTTTGGATACATTTTCTTTAAAATAAATTTAAAAATTAGGTAGAAATACTCAAAAAAATAAAAAAATAAAAATAATTTAATTCACCTAAAAAGTTTACCCCGCGTTTCCTTTTCCATTCACTATGTAATGTTGCGTGCCTTCATGTGTTAAAAAAAATATTATACCTACTGTTTATAAAATATCTGCATCTTTTGGAAGATAAAGCAATTCAATCTCAGGTTTATTGGTCAGCAATTCCCCTTTTCAAGACATTCTCTTTACTTCTCAGAGTTCTCTCCAAACAATATGCTTAATTGGTCACCAAGCCCGACATTTCAAAAATTCGATCCCGATAGTGAATCTACCATATTTAAGTTATTTGTACTGCAACTGCTCTGAATTCTTCTTGATTCAGTAAATAATTTATTGTCTTATGTAAACTAATTAAATATAGCAATTTTAAAAAGATTTAGGTAATAGTTAGTAAAAAGTGGTAAAATGAAAGTAAAGACCTAGTAATATGTTATTACTCATATACACAAATCTAAGTAAATATAAATTACTAAGTAAATTTTTTTTAGAGTGTTGGAAAACTCAAAAGTTCAACGAATCAGCTTCATAAATTCCTGGAAATGAGGAAGTTGCTCCCAAACAAATCAAGAGGTACATGAGTTCGCTGAATTATATTCCGCCTCCGATATGGTTATAATGGCCATGTTTTGCACTGGTAGACCCGATTTAAAAAGTAAAATTGGAGATGCACAATGGAATGTAATGAAGAATCTGAAAGTCTCATTAAAATTTATTCAGTGTTATACATTTAGGATGAGTTGCGGATAAGAGATGGGCACCTTCAGTATTATAGAAAACTAGAGGTTCTGTGAGCACTGAGCTAACAAATTGATACACCCCGCCTCCCGCCTCCCATATAACTATACTTGTCAAAATTTCTAAGTCTCCACTTTTATTTTTTCAAAAAGTTAAAAACCTTAACTTCAATTTACTAGTTGCTTACAAATTTGCCTTTAATTTGCAATACTTACCTGTCACGTTAAAAAAAATTGTAATCGAATGTGTAATTACTCGACCGTGACCTTTTTTTGTTAAAAAGCATGAAGTTCGAGTTCCATATGTTTTTCGGGTGTATTCTTCATATATTTTACTTCCATGTTTTCTCCATCTTTAATTGATAACAAAAAACAGAAAAACGCTTGAATAAAATGCAGTGTATGTCCACACAACAATGTGCAAGTGAAATTGAAATGGCCCAAGCTGGTGTAGTTAACGAAAGTTATGTTTCCTTTCACTGTTTGACTTTATTTTACTTAAATCTTTATAATTACCGCCCGAAAAACCTACAAGCGTGCCTGAATTTCTTTTAATCGTTAGAAATCGCTAGATTTTCAACAAACACCATAAATTCATCCTAGAGTTTATCAGAAAAAAGGAGGAAAACATGAACCGGAAGTGCTCTCCCCTCAATGTCAAACTTGAGGAGCGGGGAATACATGTAAGAAGACGTTACGTAACTATTGTTGACAAGGCACAGACAATTTCGATAAGCCCCCTTGTCATCTTAATCTCAACCCTAATTAACATGTATGGAAGAAGATACACCGGAGTGTGAGACAGATTTCCAGCAGCAGAATCTATCAGGAAAATTTAGAATATTACAAAATATCACGGCCTAAATATCTTCCCCCACCCCTTCAAAATCATGCAGCTATTTTTGTTTCCTCTGAAATTTATTTTAAATATTTCATTTTTTAAAAGTAATATTATTAAAAGAGGGAGAAGGCAGAAAAAGGGGGGGGGGCAAAATCCGAGGTTCCAGCTACAAGCACTTTTCAGTAAAACAATCCATTTTCTGTACTCTACCTATCGAATAAACTGAGAGTGAAACAATTTTCTCCCGATTTTCCTTCTGCGTTTCATACTATCATTTGCTGTCTGCTTCGATGTCTATATCAAGTGACACGATCAAGGGAGATAATTGGTACCAAAACAAACGTGCAGTGTTTGACTCTCCCATAAACCATTTTAATGTATAACATTACTCCTATTAACTGTAATGGAGCAGCAAAACAATACTCTGCTTGATTTTTGTGATTTGATTTCTTTATATCGGGAAGCCACTATTTGCCGGGGGAGACCCATCGCCATCGGGTATTACAATGCATAATTTTGATTTTTTCTTAGATGACCATTGTATATTATTATGCTTCCTGTCAGTTTGTCTCTATATAACCCATACCCAACTATTCTCGCATAGTGGTCTAAGGATTTATATAGCGTAAGTATACTATGCCGAAATAGTGCACGGCTTCATTTACTGAATAAAATTCTTCCATGCACACGCCGGGAATCGAACTGACGACCATGCGGTTGCCAGTCCGATGCCTTATCGATTACGCCATAGAGACGATCACTGATTGGAGGGATTTTATTACGTATATAAACTTAATTTATACAATTGACACAAGAAGGAGAAAATAGACAAATATTATTTGAACACAGTTATATTATTCTAAGGAACCTTAGATAAATGTGTACAACAAAGTTTCAAACTAATTAAATACAGATCGTTAGATGAACTGATATTATGGGGTCATTAAAACGCTTTTTTATATAGCGCTTGATTGAAGGATGTAAAAGAAAAATATCATTGAGAATCGACGTCTGCAAACAAATCAGTCTTACTAACACAACGGAAAATAAAGATGAGTTGCTTTGGGACAGAAAATCCCGACTTATTTAGAGAAAATACTAGAAATCAAAATAACTAAGCATGCAACCAATTTTAGTATGAAGATTTTGAATCAGTTCTTGCAGGTGCGCTGTGATAGCACCGATGTTTTCAGGAAAAAGTTAAATAGATTGCCGCATAAATAATTACAACAGTCAGCATAATAATAACAATAGTGTTGCATTATGCATGTACTATGCCTAAATAGTAGGCAGGGTTTGACACATAGTGCACTCGCCTCCGGCTCGTGCACCATGTGTCAAACCCTGCCTACTATTTAGGCATAGTACATGCATAATGCAACACTATTATATAATTTAAAATTTTGTCTACTTTTACTATTTTGCTTATTTGGAACTGAACAATCTGATCCGTTTTATTTGACAAATTAAACATTTCACGAATTTTATAAGGTTTTGAAAATTAACGCAACTATATGACAGGCACAATTGACAATTCCTTGCAGTATTTTTAATTGCTTCCTGAAATTTTATGTACATACATGTATAAATATATATATTTGAGGGCGCACTGTTTTATGTAAACTGTGAACAATCTCAAGTTCCCTAGCACAACTATCCATGAACATGGAAAATGTTTTACTTTTACTTTGTTGTTTAACATTTCATAATGTTGTACCAGTGCATACCAATGGTAAGTATGTAATGCACAAAATACTCACATATATTTTAATGTGAATATCAGTTCCGATCTGTTTCATTTTTAACTATTTTATTGAAAAAGATGTAAATGGTAATCTATCAACCAAGGTCTTTGTTATCGTGATGCCTTTAACTTTTCAATCGTCAACTTCTCTTACACATTCAGCAAAATATCTTCAGCACCTGCATACAGAGGTTATATCTCTGTTCATTTGATACGCAAGAGCATGCCTTACGTAAGTGCAAATTTCTTAACCGAAGTAAATTGCTGACAAGCAAGCTGATGAAACAAGAATATCAGAAGTCTCGTTTAAAGTCATCATTCTAGTTCTATGGATTGGTAGATACAAAGGCCTTGTCAGTAATACAATTTATCATTGAGCCAAATGCTGACTGATATTTTTCATACTAATTGTTAGTCCTGAATTGATGACAGATTTTCAAAACATGACAAGGAGCACACGCGGGTGTGACTGGTTGGGAGGAGATGTTTAATCCTCCATGGCACCTGATCCCACATCTGATGTTTTGTAGGTCTCTGTTTGCTCTGCTCCTATTTTGTATTGTTTTATGTATTTTTAGCTTGAATACTGTTCGTTATCTCCATATAGTTCATACTATTATAACCGAAATTTTCACATATGGGTGAAAAGCATACAAATTTGAATACCACTTAAATTTTTTTTAACACAAATCAGTTTTTTTTTACATTTAGGACAAGATGGTTTTATAAGTAATAAGAATAATGCAATATTTTTTAGTCTCATATTCCTTTAGTTGAGAATTATGCTTTAAATTAACACAATATGATAAACTATTATTTAAAAAAAATGCATTCGAATTTGGATAATTTTGACTGGATTAGAAAAAAAATATATAACTAAATTCTCAAATATAATGAAATCGTTAAAACATTTTACAAAGAACCCCACTTTACCTGCGAGTTAATTGTAAACTAGATATTAAAGTTTTTATGAGTTTTTTCAATAATTCTACCTGGACACTTATGGTCTACAGTGTATCTGGCTTTGCTGAGATAGAGTACAACTACAAAGACAAATATATTGCAAAGTTTAATACCCCTTTCAAAAAGAAAAAAATGACATGTTGTAAACTTGGTTAATCTGTTCGTCTAAAACATTTTTACTTACCCCTAACTCCTTAATCAACTGTTCTTGTAGATTCAATAGGTGAAGAAGGTTTTAAATTTTTTATTAATACAAGTTAGAAAACCGACGTCTAATTCTACATGTATTGGTTCTAACTTCTTTATCGAAATTTATTAAATTTTGTAATTAACATTATCATATTTAAATGTAAAAGACCTTTTAAAGACATCATTTAATTAAACTCAAGTGACCCATGGAACCAATGTTAGCCTTAGCATTTTATGCTCATTTTAGCAATATTAATTTCTTAACAGTTGAAGTATTTATTTGCAGATATTGTCATTGTTACTAATGTTTGATTTATGTTTTCAAATGTATGCATCTATATCAGAGAAAAGTAAAATTAATTTCACAGGTCAGTTCATTAAAGAAGTACAAAATTCAAGTAAAACATCAAAATGAATGGTAAACTCTAAACCAACTAAAGGTACATTGGTACTCTGATAAGAGAGATAACTCTTAATGACACAAATATTTATTATTCCTTTATAAATTTGTCAAGTTTATGTGCCTTTTTGTCAAATTTTGCCCCGCAAGCCATGCTCGATTCTTTGTATTTTATTCAGCATAGACATATCCTTTGGAAAATCATAAAAGTTAAAGAAAAATTTCATATGAGTGAGCAGAGGGTTTATGAACCTTAAGAATGCTCATGCCAGTCATGAGTTCGAGATGGGCAATCAAGTGCTGTATATGGTACATGTTTATATGCTCCTAGTACTTTTATATGATTTAAGGGAATGAAAGTGATTTTTGGCAATTTATAAGTCGTGTTTGACTTTAGAACATATGGGGAAATTGATACGTTGCTTGGACCAACTTTAATCCTAAAACCGTATGCTAACATCCCTTAATACTAATGGGAAGTAAATATCAATTAAATGACTGAAAAAAAATATCCTCATTGGAAAATTCAGACACAGTCACTGTTTATTTCCGGGTACATTATATTGTACCAGATGGAAAAGACACAATTTAAGCCAAATAATCTTGATGTTTCATAAATTAAAAAAAATGTGCCATTATTAATTTGGACTATCAAGAAGTCCCGAAAAAAGTTATATTATAACAACGTATTGTATGTAACTTTGCGAGAGACAAAACTTAACATGAGGTTAGCAGTTATAATTTATTGAAAAATATAACATATAAAAGTATGTACTTAGTAATTTTAAAACCAAAAATACTGAAATTAATATAACATTGCTGCACTAAATCAATAAAGTTCTCGTAGATGATATATTTTTCTTGACAAGAATCCATACCCATGCTCCAGTCCTGAACCTGTCTCCCAGCAAGTAGTAATAGTGGACTCCAAATACGACTCTCAGTGCAATCGGACCATGACGTCACGGTGGTTATTCATTCCATAGAGGTTTCGCTCTGTGATCAGAATGTAGTCATTTCTACTGGTGGATGCGATCAAAATGTAGAGAGTTCTACTAGCAGATGCGACAGACCAGTTTAATCATACAAAACATAATACTATCCTTTCCCAGGCCGCTTAGCATTTTTTAAAATGAAAGATAAGGTAATACTGTTCCTTCGTCAAGCGCTTGACACTTTGAAATGAAAGTTGCAGGTCTTCGGAAAAGACCTGAAAAATTGAAGTCCTGTGTCACAGTAGGAATTGGAACAAAATAGATCTGTCCATTGCTGAATGGCAATGAATGCAGAGTAAAAGGTCTTAATTTGAGGCCTTTTCTTATAATTATGGTGGCATCACTATTTGAGGTCAAAAAGTCTCAACGTATAACAATAAATATTGAAAATTTTAAAAACTTTCTAAATTGTCAATAAGAGAAAATAATTTCAGATGGAAAAATACGATTAATTTCCATTTTCATTATAATCAGGTCCCATAGTTCACCTTTTCTTAAAATATTTAAAAGTAAACTATTATATTAACATGATGTGAAAAGAGGAAACATAACAGAATAAATAAAACTAAATCGACTTTTATTTTTCACTTCCAGTGTGCAGTGTAGGATTTTATGGTACCAATTGTTCTTCACCATGCAGGTTTCCTAGCTATGGTTTCCGATGCCATTTAGCGTGCAACTGCACTGCTGATATCTGCAATCATGTTTCTGGATGCAAATTTCCAACAGATTATTTATTTCATGAGTAGAACCTGTCAGATAGCAGATGCTCTATGTTAAGTTATAGTCATATCTGTGATACTTAGTGTCATGCTTTACCATGATCTTATATATATAATTAGTCGTTTCTTTTTGTCCATAGTCAATTTCGTTTAATAATATAATTTTTACGGAATTATTAATTTCATCGTTTAAACCCTCGCGTTTTTTTTCTTCTATCATACGTGTCGGCACCTACATGGCACCTGATCCCAACTCTGATGTTTTGGAGGTCCGCGTTTGCTCTGCTTCTAATTTGTCATGTTTTGTGGACTTCGGTACTGAATACTGTTTGTTATCTCCATATCCTTCATTTGATAAATTCGCGGAAAATACAAAAATAAGTAATATTAGCAATAATTTCAAACTACTTTCGTGTTTTTTCTCGATTTGAAGAACGATAAAGATGTTAGAAAAATGTGATGCATTGGAGGAGCTCTTATAAAAAAGCATTAGCATTAAGGTGTAATAAAATATTTGACTTTGTTTGGGTTTTATCACTAGTTTAAGAAACGGAATGATCGATTTGCGTCTTTATTCACTTAAAGCAACATTTTAGACGCGGTTAATTATCATAGATAGTCTAATTACATATATATATCTAACAAATACCAGGTAACCTTACGGGTAGCACAATTATTTTAAATACAGATATTTTTATTTAACCTATACTATTTTCAGTCTTCAGTGAATCTTCAGAGAGCACAGTGGTTAACAATAACACCCCTGAATGCAGTGTTAATAAACTAATAACAGTACTTCAAACGTTGCACTTTCTTCGGAAAAGTATATTATCGCATATTCATTTGCTGGAATTGCTGTTTTGTTAATGGTTTTATTTACCGTAGTTATATATCATTGAAAAAAGTCTAACGTTATTGAATCAGACATTGGCTGTGAACAATATGAGGAAATGCAAAGTCAAAATACACATAGCTCTTATACTTATCCATCAAATGAATCAAATCAAATAAATAAAAGAAAAGAAAACGAAGTCAAAAGTGAAACTTACGATACGATTCAAACAGAAATTCACTGAATGAGACTTTCTAATTCTTCTATGAATTCATCCCTTTGATGACGATTTTAAAAATTTATATGAAAATGAAGTGAAGACTTACATGTGCATAATCTCTTTTTGATCAAATTATTCGCATTGCCCACAAGTACAATCATTTTAAAAGAACTCTGTTAGGATGACATATTAATTTTAAACACCTATTTGGAATGTTACCCCATATATGTATGTTATTCAGTGAATACCGGTAATATATGAATATACTAAAAGTACGAAAAAATAGACATACTTTATTGCAACGTTTATTTAGACAATTTTTCAAATTTAGTACGTAAAGAACATTAATTTCAAAATCTATCAAAAACTTTAAGGTTACATAATAATGGCTTACATACATGAAAATATGTGTAATAATACTAATGTAGAATATCAAAGTTCAAATTAAGCCATGTTATAAAACATTCTGTATGCATCTCAGTTTTATAGTTATATGAATAAATAAAATGCCTCTTTGCAAAATACTACTCCAGATCAGTAGAACAATTGCCAAATGCATTTAATTAGTAACCTGGCTTTTAATCATGCAAAATTGATCAAATAATTTAAAGTTGAACTACGGATACCTCTTCCCAAACAGAATTCGCACTCGTTATGCGCCAAAAGAATTTTTGAAAATAATTCATTTATTCATGTTTACACACTAAGATATATACAGTAATGAAGGAGAGACTTCAACAATATATTCAAGAAGTGGTGAAAATCAGAAGTGGATACTAAAAAATTCCAAGAAACTTTTAGACAATTTAAAAGATTTAACCAAGATTTTACCAAAATCAACAGCTTAACGAAGAATTCCACACTTATAGATCTCTGAGTCAACCTTTTTAAACAATGGTTTCTGCATTGAAACTTACGACTTTTCAACTTAATACACAATCATTCCACACGATAAAATTAATTAAATTCCATGTTTTCTATATATTATTGACAGCTGCATTTTCAAAAAAAATGAAACTCGTAAATAATCTATCCTTGTCAATGCTTATTTGCAAAGAAGAAGGTACAGTTTCAATACAAATAAAGCCCTATATTTTTCTAAAATGTGAAAGTGCCCTAAGAAATTAAATATCATTCTTTCTGAATCTTAGGAATTCTCTGCAGTAAGAACACACAAATGGTTTTTCTAATATGACCTCCTAAATGCCAATTGTGACGTCATTAACTTGTGCATTTTCCCGTATTTTCTTAAAAAGGTGCAGAAGACCTCAATTTTCAGTGGAATTTTCTTTCAGAAAACATACTCTGCCACCGTCGCCCGGAAAGATTTTGAGATATGTTATTTTTCATAGCTGTTTGCACAATATATCCAAAAATTAAGGCGGGCGACGGTGGCAGACACTATTTTCTAAAGGAAAATTAGCAGAAAAACTAGTCATTTTGAAGCTTTTCTGCATTAAACTTAAAAATGTTCCAAATTAATGACGTCATATTTCAAGAAAGGCTCTTCTTTATGTCATATTTTTTAATTATTTATCATATTCATCTACTCAACTATTGTTCAAGCCAATTTCATAACTTTTCAAGAACATGAAATTTTAAGGGCACTATAAAGCTCAAACCGTACCGTCTTCTTTACTTTGTTACAAAAACATTCTGATTGTACACAGAAGTAAACAGAAGTACTCTGAAATTTACATCAAAAAGATGATTGAGTTTCTGATTAACAATATCTTTGTTGTTTTTGGAGATCAGGTCTTCCAACAATCTTTTGGAATTCTCATGAGTACAAATTGTGCCCTGTTATAAGCAAACCTATTTCTGCGTTAATATGAAGCAGAATTTACGCAACATCTTATGTCTGAAAAGAAGAAATCACTTGCTGCGGCCTTCAACTCGACATTTAGATATATAGACGAACATTGTCAATTAACAATGAAATTTCCTTTCGTATGTCGATACGATATAACCTGGTGAGCTTGAGATAAAAGATTCCACAGAGTCTGATACATCTGTTTTATATTAGGATATTTTACTTGAAAAAGACGTAAATGGTTTTCTAACAACCAATTGCAAGCTCTATGATAAACGTAATTACTTTAACTTTTCTACCAACTTCTTTTACTTATGCAGCAATATACCTTCATCACCTGCATCCGGAGTTTATACTTCTCAGTTGATTCGATACGCAAGAGAATGAACAATTTAAAAAACGAAGTAAATTATTGACAAACAAGTTGATAAAACAAGAATATCAGCAGTCTCGTTAAAAGTCATCATTTCGTAAGTTCTATGGTTGATACAATGACCTTGTCAGCAAATACAATTTATCATTGAGTCAAATGCTGACTGACGTTTTTCACACTTATTGATATTCCATTATTTATACACGACGACGAGTTTACCGTTATTTCCCGATGATGACAAAGAGCAGACGGTCGGCAGGGGATGCTCACTCCTTCATGGCACCTGACCCCATCTCTGATGTTTTGGATGCCCCTGTTTGCTCTGCTCCTATTATATATTGTTTTATGGACTTTTGATCTTGAAGACATCCATTTGTATTGAAATCAATCCAAAACTGTTGGAGGAGTAGCATTTTGAATGTATTCTAATAAATGTTTATTTTTAAGTACGATGGTAACACCGTTCATTTAAATCTAAAAACCGATGTACTTAATTGGTTACAGACGGACAGCTAGACGGACGAACGACGGACACCTTACCATCTCAAAAGCTCTTCTGTTCTTTGGCCAGTAGAGCTAAAAATAAAGAGAGATTTTGTATCCAAGAATGAAATATCGTTTCAGCAAAATTGAATTTGAATAAAATTTTAGCCTATCAATTTTGTAATATAAACACAAAATGAGCGACTCAATTTCAATGCAAATAATGCAAAATACTTCACATATATTTTGCTTTCATTTTCATGTTTTGTCTTTTAAACTTATGAATCAGCCTCTCGCAGAAACTTTTTTCATTGATCGACCTTATGAAGACATCAATATTTATCTTAATGTCTGAGCATCTAAAAAAAAAAAGAAAGAATGATGAATAAAATTATTGAGATAAAATTTGTCTCCTTATGATAAAAACTATGTCGAACATTTTCAACTTACTAATCATTTGCCGGCCCCGTTGAAGGTCTTGGTGGAGGTTTTTTCCTTTCTTTAGCGGCTTTTGGTTCTTGTTCAGCTAATCTAAAATAGAACCATATGACTGAACAAATTAGTGTGGAAAGATATTTTGACCTTCAAAGTAAATTTCATTAAACATTAAAGTTCCATAATTTGCAAACCAGTTTAATGGATACAAAAAAGATACAAACAAGATTTGTCAAACTCCACAAAATTATTCATAAAAATTTCTTCAATAATTGTCATGCGTTCGAAGAGGGAGTTTTTATGGCAAAAGTCTATCTAACATTGTTGCATTATATATTACAGGTGTTATTGACGCAGAGCAAAGTAAAAATCACGAATATTGGTGGATTTCTTTATGACGTTCGTTCATTTTCGTGATGTTAAATTCCTGTATACTTTGTAATTCCCTCACAACGGATTTGAATGGGATAAAATAACACTACTGTGTGTGTTTGTTTGTGAGATAATTATGAACGAAATGAAAGTGTTGTAATTTGCATCGGTATCCATGTCTAATGCTGCCTTGATTTATAGGTATCCTCTTTGCGAAGTGATGCTCAGCCTTGTGGTTTTCTTGTTTTATTACCCTGTGAAGAAACTATTTCATATCCAGGGTTCAAAGTTTTGAAGTTTTATAATACTATTTTGTTCCAACCAAGTCTGAAAACCCAAGTATATCTGTGTTCAAAATAGAAGACAAAAGTTATCACCTGAATTATGTGAGATGTTCCATATTACATGTACTCACTTTGTTTTATCATTCTTGTTAAAAGCAGTTTTTGGCGGTTCTGGTGCACGCTTTGACTTTGAAGATGGTCTTGCTACAAAATCAAACATTTTGCTTTTAAAACAAATCCGTTCATTGTATTTTTCTTCTCAATACATTTTGGACAAATGCTGAAATATGTTTGCTATATTGTAAAGATTTGTTATTTATTTATCATTCTCATTTATATGGTCTCTTTGCTTTTCTTAAAAACATTTTGATTATCTAAATTCCCTACATCGAACTTTAATTTTTTTTTTATTTAAGCATCATGGTATTGAATCTGCTTGGCACTGGCTTTTTTTTAATTAAATTCTAAAACATTTTATAACCACTGAATTGTCTATGGATTTTTCCGCTTGTCAGATAATGACCAGGAGCTCACAGACGGTGAGTATGACCGTTCTACAAGGGATGCTTGCTCCTCCATGGTACCTGATCATATCTCTAATGGTTAAGAGGTCCGTCCGCTCACGACGTGTATTGTTTCAATGGACCTTTGAGCTGAGATTCTGTTTATTATCTATACTGTATACAGGGAAATTTTCGCCCCCGTTTTATTTTCGCCCCTTTCGCCCTCTTATTAATTGGACGAATTCAAAACGGTTCGATTTCAAATTACACAGCATAATTTCTTAAACAGAACTATGACTGGGCGAATTTAAAACGGGGCAAAATTGTTCGCAAGTGCAAAAGGGTGAAAATATCACGGGGCGAAAATAACCATGTATACAGTATTTCATGTAAAACTTTGATCTCCTTCTGTGGCCCAACTCTCTTTCCCACCTCTGCGAGAGGTTGGGGTTGATATTTTGAACAATTTTGAATCTTTTCTATCTGAAAATGCTTCCATATTAATTAAGACTAATCAGAGTTCTGATGTTTTTAGGAAAATATTTTTGAATGATTTTTTTACTGCATACGGTACATGTACCTGTATTCTTATGCATTTAACAGTGATCCTTAATTAAATTGTAACTCTTATTTACCCCGAGGCAATATCGTTTAAACTAACAAAACAATATTTTGTAATGGTTTTTTAAGTTTCATCTTTCCTGAGCCAGAATCAGATTTTAAAAGATGACAACAAAATATCATAAATTCTTGATCATAAAAGAGTTCATGGGCCTTAAAATTAAACGTAAAATATCACTAGGTTTCAGCTCAGGTGACCCAAAAATCAAAGAAAATTACTTTTAATCTAGATTGAATTTGTACATTAATATTTCTGTTTCCAAAATAGTTGAAATACATTGGTGTTCGTTTAAACATATGCAGAATACCATTTCTATAAAACAGGACTGATAAAAAGTGGTAAGAATATCTTCTTATCTAATTTAATTTTCAGTACAATTATCATCTCCGTGTCACAAAAAAGAAATATGGGCTTTATTATTCATTACAGAGCCATTTATGAATGTTTAAAAAAGTTGTAAACTCAAATGCTTACGTTTGGCATTTCTGTCTACTGTTAGAAGATCAGTTTCTTCTTCTTCTATGAAAAAGAACAGACAATTCGTAACACTTATCAGCATTTTCTTGTTCTCCTTAGATATACTTGCAACTAGAAAGCTATATCAATGTCACATTAATTCAAAAATTTGGTAGAAGTCACTCGGGTTTTTTAATTGAAGGTACACACCTAAAATGATACAATTCTACAGTATATTTGGAAATGTTTGTTTTTTTTCTCGAGGCATTATATTCCTGAAAACAACAAGCAAAAAAAAAGTGAAATTCATTTTTCCAAGATTAAGGTTCAATATTTGGGGCTAAATTGATGAAAATATATTTATCGGTAGCAGGGATACTTTGACAAAGATTATATTAAAGCTCCATCCGTAGACCTACAGGATATATGTTAAGTAGATGTAGAGAAATATTGCTTATTATATTATAGGTTCATTAGCCGCAATACTCATACTAGTCCCCTTAACCCATCTGTTGATCATCAGAATATCAGAATAAACTAAAATTTCCAGTGTAACTTTTAATACCTGTTGTGACTTTAGCCTACCCATGGTGTCATGATCTGAATAAAGTTTTATTTTCACTAGCTGATGATGATTAGATCCTTTAAAATATCAGTAAACATGACATACTTGTTCTTGTAAAGAACATTTTTTTTAAAAAATCCAAACATATTCCCGTGTTAAATTTCGATCTACTTTTGTAGCCCATGCTGAGCTTTGTTTTAAACAAACTTGATCTATACGTCCGGAAGATTCCATATACTTTTATGACTAATTTAATCCAAGCATTTATTTTTCTTGATATTTCTTTCACCATTTTGACAAAAGCAAAATGCTAATCGATATTTGTTGTTTGTTTACTTTAATTCCGGGAGGTAAGGAGAAAAGTTCTAAAATATTATGAACTTTCAATAAATGCTAAACGTAAGTGCTGAGAACAGAATATAAGTTCCATACCCCCAGTTATATTTGTCTCTGACAGCAGAACAAAATTATATCCTTCACAGGAAAAAAGACTGATCAGACACAATAATCATGCAAAGAGCTGATTTTTTCGAGAATACGAATTTCACAAAATTTGTTGAGAAAAAATTCTATCCTTTATCAATTATACAATTTATTTATCATTTTGGACATCGTGGCTTACCATTTTTATTCTGTTCCAAATTCTTATTAGTCTGTTTACAACCTGGAGATAAAATTATGTATATCTTATTTTCAATGAAAGAGTCTCAAATGATTATAAACATGCATGTGAATTGCTCATAAATCTAAATGTTGCTCTATCTCTCTCCCCTTTGTCTCTTTTGCTGTAAACAATTTTAATATAACTTAAATGTTTTGTAATCAACAAAGCAAAATCTTTATCTATAAAAGAAAGGGGCAAAGAAATACATCGTCGGTTCAAACCAATCCAATATGAACACACAATATTGTTATCGTAGTAAAATATTTCTGGTCCACCTCTTTGTAATTAAAAAATGGTTAAGAAAACAAAAAGAGAAACAAAAACCAAAAATTCAAACTTGGAATAGTATTTAGTATGTTTAGTTAAAATAGTAAACAAATGAATATTCGCCGAGAAGAAATGGTCGATACAATGACCTTGTCAGCAAATACAATTTATCATTGAATCAAATGCTGATTGACGTTTTTCATATGAATTATTGGGACATCATTTACAGACTGAATTGACGATGGATTTTTTCGTTAATTCCCGATCATGACAAGGAGCACATGGAGGATGTGACCGGTTGACATGGGATGTTCACTCCATAATGACAACTGATCCCAACTCTGATGCTTTGGAGGATCGTGTTTGCTTTGCTCCTATTTTGTATTGTTTTGTGGACTTTTGATCTTGATTACTGTTTGTTATCTCTATTTGTTTCATTTATGTACAATTTGTCATGGTCAGAGAAGAATCGGGGTATTGGACATGAATTATTCGAGAATTTTAACGAGGCCCGATCTAGTTGAAAATTACGAAAACGGAATGATAAAAAAATTTAATTCTTGGAAATATACTTGTATGTTTTATGCTTAGAAAAATTAAAATGAAATTTTGTTACCTTGCCTTTATTGTAGTGAAATGGGGGCACTGTCAAGACATGGACCATTTTTCGTGTTTTTATACACAATTACATACTAAAACTCTTCAATAAACAAAGAAATTTACAAATTTAAAAAAATACATGATGAAATTCTTTGTTTTTCACATATATCATGCAATTTTCATTCTTTTTATAAAAAATTAAAAGAAAATTGGAGGTAGCCTTTATTGCAGTGAAAAGGGGGCATGTCAAAATACAAAATTTGGATTTATTCTATCCAACTACGTATTCTATAGGTCGCGATGGGTTTACATAACACCAACAAACGATTGCAATACTGCATTAATTTCTAAAAAAATAAATAATTCTTACATTATGAAATAATTTTCTCGACATGCTTTATTTTTCTCTTAACATGCGACGTTGTTTTACGTGGAAAAAAGGAGAAAAAAGAGGGGAGGGGTAAAGGCGACAAAATTGCGATTTTTTCTATCATGTAATATATAGAAAATTAAAATATTTCGGGGGTTCAATTTAAATGATTTATAGACTTATTTATATTTTAAAACGGAAGATTATCCATGCATATTTAAGTCCGCAATGAAAAGAGTGTGTATAAACACTTTAACATGTTCAATGAGAAAGACTAAAATCGTTTACTTTTAGTTGCAGTGTTTGTTTTTTAAACTCACAAATTGAAATAAAACGGGATAAAATTAATGAGTCTGTACCAAAAAATTTATCCCTCAAAATTGATTAGGTTCCAAAGTTATTTATTTATTTAAATATTTAAAAAAAATAATAGAAATGCCAGCTTTCAATGCATAGTCTATAGAGCAACCAGGTAAGCAAGATCAGCGAAACATTTTAGCGCAATTTGACGTCATTTTAATTATGACGTAATTATGTTCAATTGTGAAGCAGTCTAGGGCATTGTGACCTGCCTGAGTCGACGCTGCGTTAAAACGTATGCGCAGATCAAGTAGATCGGGCCTCGTTAAGTTCAATTGCCACCATAATAGGTACACCATCTTCAGTGCATTTGGATTAACAACATTCCTTTTTAATTACAAGTATACAAAGTAAATTGTTCCACCTTTTGTTTACCTTTGAGTTTTTCACAAATTCCTTTCTTCATCATCACAAGCACGAAGACAAGGATAGCAAATAGAAGTGAAACGATGACAATAAACACAAGTGCTATCCAACTATTGTCCTTGTCTTTTGAACTGTAATAAGAATGTAGCATAAAAACCTCTCTCTCTCTCTCTCTCTCTCTCTCTCTCTCTCTCTCTCTCTCTCCTTGAGAATATAGAGAACTTAATATTAGAATAAACATCACCCTCTATAATATACCTGTACTAGAATGCATATCATTTGTCAGGGTTAGGGTTAGGAATCAGAATTCAGGAATCATTGTCTAGTTGTTGTGTACTAGTATGCTAGGGCATTAACGATAGTTGGAAATGATGGATAACGGGCGAAGCCCGTTATGCATAAATTATTACACTTTTCCAACTGTCCTTGTTGTCACTGGCATACCAAACAAACTGGACAGTAATTCATTATATTTACGTTTTCATTTTGTGAAATAAATTGTATTATGTATAGAATGTTTTTAGAAAATGTCTAATAGATTTAAATAACACGAGGTTTCTCTTGTGAATATCAATAGTTCCCGCCCACTGACATTAGACTCAAAGAAAGCCCACTATATTTACATGTATAATAGGCTTCCTTAGATCCTGGCCTTTTGCTTGAAGATATATATTAATTTTACATTCCGGATGAATTATCAAAAAATTACCCCAACTTGTTTTCAAATATTTTTACATGTATCACATTGAAAATAAAAAGAATTGAAAATATAGTCACATTAATAATCGTTTACCTTATTTCTTTGGTATCCATTAGTATGTTCTTGTATCTATAACATCATTGGTCTAAAGAAAAGGAAATGTATGAAATGATAAAATATGCTTTATTTATATTTCTGCAGTTTTATTACATTTTTCTAGACCTTACATTTATAGGCTTCGTTGGATGGGTATCTTCGTGGACATTTGTGTGAGCCATTAAACTTCAGACATTCAAATCCTTCGTCGTAAATTTCTGCAACTTGTTTCATTTGTATGTTGTATTCTGCACAGTATCCTAAAAATTGCATTAATATTTTTTTTACATATTGCATGTATTTTAAAAATCACAACTTTTTTTGTTTTCACATTTTTATGTTGACCATTTTATATTTAATGCCTATACTTAAGCATGTAAAATTTAATTTTACGTTGATAAAGACATACCTTGTAAGAAGAAAACAGGTGCACAAACTTCTAATGTTGCGTTTTTCCAGTGATTCATCAAACAATGATATTGAAATTTACTCCGATCAGTGCAGTTCTGAATTACCGCAATGCTCTCACAATTCTTTCGTTTGGCTGCCTTTTCCCATTCTTTTTGACTTGTCGGACAACGGGATACGTACGATATAGTCGGCATCGATGCAGGACAACTTAAAACGGCATCAAAGATCTGAAATTATAGACGGAGTCTCAGTTATTTCTTGATCATGACAAGGAGTACACAGTTTGTTTGACCGGTCGACGGGCGATGCTCAATCCTTAATGGCACCAGATTCCACCTTTGATGTTTTAGATGTACGTGTTTGCTTTGCTCCGACAATCGTATTATCTAATGGAATTTTGAGCCTGAATACTAATGGTAATTTACATACATTTCAGCAAACAAAATGTTTTCCTTAATTTTTCACAACTGTTTTTTTGCTAATCTAAATTTTGTGATTCTTGAAATTTAATAATATATATAAAAATAAAGAAAGAAATTCTTGAATGTCTATTATTTCAAGCATTAAACATCAGGAAGGTGGCAAAACATTGGAAATTTTTATAAAGTCGTCCAATCTTAGCTTTTAAGATTATTTATAATTAAACATTATTTAAATAAAATCTCTCTCTCTTTCTCTCTTTCGCTCTCTCTCTCTCACACACAAACACGTTTAGTCAAAAGTTTTAATTATAAAGCGTCACGTTAGGACTGCATTTGAAAACTTATTTCAGAGGCACAAAAGTGGTTTATTATTTGTTGTTTTGTATTTCTATTACTACTTCCGGCAGAAAACCACATGACCCTACCTGAATGAGTACAACTAGGAAATGTAAGCACGTGTGTTTTTCCTTTCCTCTTCGCATGTTTTTAAAATATGATGTAGCTAGAAAATAATTATAATATTTAGCAAAAATTAAATAAATGCTAGCATTCAATTCAGTTCTTAAAGATATAATTTTAATGTATACTGAAAGCGTTTTATCTATTTCACAAGGATTTTAAATTTAATCAAAAAATGCATCTGAATTGTTAAGTACAATTTTACACTGATATGAAATAAAAACTCTCTAGAATTGCTCAATTAATATTCCACTGAAATATAAAAGTATTAAAATGTCTAATGAGTTTCACGGGTCAGAGACACTGAGACGGCATTGTGATAAAAATTGTAAATCAATTTCCAATATATATATATATATATATATATATATATATTATACTGTTTTGCTAAAATGCTATCATCAAGTGCAAAGTTCAAGTTTATGGTAAGCTATGGAGACTCGCTGAAAGCAAAGATAATGTACAAAACAGGACCTTCGAAAAAAATATTGATGTGAAAAATAATTTGCGTTCAAACGTTGTTTCGTTTAAGAAATTTCAGTTATGAATAGTTCACACTGGTAAGTATTTATTTCAATCGATAATTGGTGATTTTTTTATTTAGCTGAAACAATGAATTAAAATTTGTTTGTATGTTTTAACATCACTCTCGAAAACTTTTCACTCATAAGGAGACGCCACCATTTACAGCCGGAGAGCTGCAAATTTTGTCCTATACTCGGCACTTACTGCCATTGAGCAGTGAGAAATACTTTTGTGCCAGCACCTTAATTTATACGGTCTCATCCGACCGGTCTTCCCACCACAATTGGATTCGGTCTGGCGCTGTAAGGACTTCGCGGCTCTAGAGAAGACGCTGTTACCACTGTGCCACGCGAGCGACAAATTAAAACTTGAAAAGATAATGCAAAAATCATTTTCAAATTGCTTTTTCAGTAAAAGAAAAAAAATCAACACACAGGATGAGCTTGAACCATTCAGTAAACTTAACCGTGACCGAAAATTCACTGAATGGCAGATCTGTACTATTTAGTCACCATTTAGTAGAATTTCGGTCACATTTCAGTTAACTGAATGGCAAAGTTCCATCTTATGTGCGACTTCTCAGCCTCACTAAGGGCAAATATACCTATCGTCATAAAGTCTTCATCTAATTATACCGTCCGAAGCTATTACTTGGACTTATGTGAAGGAAACACGTCCTTCTCAGTTTTAAAAACAGCCATATGTCAATGTATTAGAATATTCATTAAAACAACTATTATCAAAATTACACACAATGCAGGAAATCAGTAAAAATAGATTGTCAAAGCTATATGATATATCTCTTCCTTGTCATAATTCAAATATAAAAACATGGAGGGTAGAAACGTTTTTCTTGTGATTTTATACAATGCTATCATAACTATGGATTCAACATGTCCAAGGTAGCTATAATTTGACATTGTCTCTACTAATAATTAAATACAATAATAAAATTTATGCAGCGTGCTGTTACTTTTATACAATGTATGCTACTTCTTCAAATTTTATAGTAACGATGTGAAATGCTGTTCCCCCGGTTTCTCTTGGAATGATGATTTAAATATGTGTACAGGTAATATATTTTACTATTATTTTATTTGCTTGATGAATTATATAAAAAAAAAAATTTCAGTTCAAATCATAAATAATTGCAATTAAAAGAGTTTTTATTAGGTTGTGAAATAGGTTTTTTCGGCCAGCATTGTGAAAGTCCATGCAGATACCCGAGCTATGGCAAAAGATGTCAACAACGATGCAATTGCACCCAGGATTTTTGTGACTTTGTCAGTGGATGTCGAAATAGTTCAGGTCTGTATACATTATGATTACGTAATACATATTGAAATCCTCTGCAGTTCGAAATAAGAATCAATTCCTGAGACATATTGATAAAATCTGAACAGTGTATTTACACCATATTTCTAAGTTTTGTTTTGCATTCAATTAATTCATATCACTTTCTAATTTTGTTAAAAATAAACAATCATTTTCAAGAACCTTGTCATTTTTTATATTTTTAATTCTTTTTTTTAATAATAAAATGACGCTTGATGGATTGAAGTCAACTAGTATTTTAAGAAAGCTTAAAAGTTTTAATCAAAACATTTAAAATTACATGTTCCAATTTTAAAACAGTTGATCAATAATAAAGTAATAATCTATCAAATACTCTTATTAATGGTTGAGATTTTCCTTCAAGTAATTTTGATCCGAAATAAACTTTCATTTTTCTCAATGCGGTCGACTTCAAGATTTGGTACAAAGAAAAAAAACTAAGAAAGCAAGAATGTAAGCCTTAAAAGGTGTAAAGTTGTGTGGATATATACCTCAAATCTAGTATTCTAATGCAATTATTTAGTAAATCACATTCTGATTGACTAATGCACGGATGTTTCAAGCTGTAAAACTAGCATTCACGAGAGTGAAAGCTTTTCATTGTGACGTCATAATAGAGCCACGCAAAAACACAATGCCCCGTGACGTATTTCATGTCAAAAAACTTGCATTAGAATGGGAATAACTATATTCTATTTCGGTATTTCGACCATTAATTCTCATTTAACGGTCGCAAACATCCATTTTACCGTCTCCAGTTTGCGATCGTTAAATTAGCATACACGGTCGCAAATGCCAAATTAGAAGATAATTTGTTATTCCCTCTATGTAAGGTAAAAAATTAAGATTAAGATAGTGTTAAGACATGTGGACATAAAGAAATCAAAGTATTGAAAGAACCGAAAGCCGATCTTTAATTGCTCAAGTATATTGTCTGATCCGAAATAAGTACATATCCCCCCCCCCCCCCTTTTGGCCATTGATTTTCAACAGGAAAAGTTTGTATGATTATGACTCAAAACAATATCTTATATTCCAGTAATTGAAATTATCAGTCCAGATGGCAAGATATGTTATGATTTTAAAATTTAATAATTACATGTAATATTTCCTAGAAATTCTCGCATATTATGAATTCAATAAGCATTTTTTTCTCATTATTTAAAAATTCAGTCTAGGAACAGATGAAATAATGCACATGTGATTTTATAGATATTCATTTAGTTTCAAACAAACAGTACTTTTATCGCCAACTACATGTAGAAACAGTTATACATGTGCATTGTCAAGCCACTTCACACATGTTAATTCTTAAAATTAAAATTCATTATGCTATTAATTTGCTTAAAATCAGAACAGAATATAACCAAACATAACATCGATGAAAACGATATTAAACATGTAACTCTTCAACAATTTCAACATTTCGAAAAGAGCACGCCATTGAAATTAGTTCACCTACAATATGCATTCAGCAGCGTATGTGCACAAATTGTTGTATCACGATTATCCCATTAAAGCAAATATCTCATTTCTGTTTCAGTTTAATTCTCAAGCAAAAATATTGATAATTAACTTTTCCAACGATTGGGATGTTAAAAATATTTGTTTGAATATCGTCTCTAAATGGAACTATTTTGATTCTCGGAAGCGTCTGCTTTGACGCTGTTTGGTTTTTTGTTTACTAAGACGGTCGATCATGATACCTATAGCCATTACTTTGCTTTCAGCAATGTCCGGTTAAAAATCTAGGAGTAAGTGCGTCAACAAGACTAGGTGGTATAATCATAGCTTACAATGAGCAGAAATCGTAAAGGTTTAACGTAAATATTAACCATATTATCAAAAACATGTTTGCTTTTTTGTAGGTTTATGATCTACCTTAGGATAAAGGAGTGTTCTGAAAAAAGTCCTGTTTTAAATAATTCCTTGGATCTTATTTATCATAGTATCATAATTTACTTCAAAGCAAGCATGCCTTAACGGCTTAAAAGTCCATCCAATAATATACTATGATGAAAAAAATATTTTAGCCAACATTGAACGTTCATTAAAGCTTCCTTGAAAAATGCCAATTTGATAAATTCGGACATATAATTGTAGCAAATGACAAATGAATGTTGATTTGAAATGTGACTATTTCAGGGGAATTGCTTTTTCCTTACTAAAGGTCAATTTTTTGAGATTCCCTCATGAAATATACATTTCTTTGTTAATTCTGCAATTTATCTTTCAATTAAACAACCCATTGTATGCATTTGCTTCCGTATATGACTCAGGTCTGATATTTGATATGAATGATATTCTATCAATATTTATAGATTGCAGTTTTGGATATTACGGCGTGACCTGCTCAGATCCCTGTAGATTTCCTAGCTACGGAGAGAGATGTCAATCTGAATGTAACTGTTCCAATACAACTTGTCATCATATTACTGGGTGTCTATTAGGCACAGGTATACAATTTTAATATAATTAAAAGTGTTATCAAAGCAAATTAAGTTCAACACTTTTCGCAAAAAGATTTTTACTCCATATTCGATTATTGACTCCCCATGTTCAGGGCGTTACATATAGCCGCTCGCTTAGTCACATGTTCTATGGAATCAGTTTACCGATGTAGACGGACACATGCACACAACATTCGATAGAGACAAAATTAATCGTTTACTTCTCATCAGCAGGAGAGAAAGATACCAAATGAAACACATGGAGATAACGAACAGTATTCAATGATCAAAAGTCCATAAACAATAGATAAAAGGAGCAGAGCAAACACGGAAATCCAAAACATCAGAGGAAGGATCGGGTGTCTTGGAGGAGTGAGCATCCTCTGCCGACCGGTCACACACGCTCCTTGTCATGATCGGGAAATAACGGAAAAATCCGTTGTCAATTCGGTGTATAAATAATTGACTAACAATTCTAATGCAATTGTTTTGTAAAACACTCTTTGATTGGCTAAAGGGCTGGGCAATAATATCGATATTTCAATATATTGCAATACAATGACAAAAAATATCGTATCGCAATACGATTTTGAAATATCGATATATTGGCAATATGCTTAGATTAAGGAATTTTGTCATTAAAATGATTAAATATAAAAACGGATTTGTGATAGTTTGTTATTAAGCCAAACAGTAAGACAGAAGTTGTTTTGTGGAAAAATTTAAGAGCATAACTTACATGAAATCAACAAGATTTTATTTTCCGTGTTGGTAACTTATCATAGTTATGTACATTCTGCATGTAAATTAAGGTAAATATAGTAAGAAAATGCCATTTTATTACATTGAAAAATATTGCAATACATATCGCAATACAGTTGAAAATATCGCAATATATCGCAATACGAAATCTCGGGCCAATACCCAGCTATAGCACTGATGTTTGAAGCAGTAAAACGAGCATTAACGAGCGTGAAAGCTTTTTCATTATGACGTCATAATAGAGCGACGCAAAAATACAAAAATTCAACAAAATAAGACGTAAACAACAAACAAAATGCACGGATTGCATTAGAATGGGAATAACTAAACTTCTAATTTGGTATTTGCGACCGTTAATGCTGATATAACGGTCCAAACATCCGTTTTACCGGCTCCGCTTAAGCGTCGCCGGTAAAACTCAGTTTGCGACCGTTAAATCAGCATTAACGGTCGCAAATACCAAATTAGAAGATAGTTATTCCCTAATTAATATGAAAAACGTCAGTCAGGGACTCAATGGTAAATTGCATTTGCTGACAAGGTTATTATATCGACCATAGAACTTACAAAATGATGCTTATTTTCTTGTTTCATCAACTTGTCTGTCAATAATTCACCTCGTTTTAGAAATTGTTCATACGTAGAGTATGCTTTATTGCGTATCGAATCGACTGAGATATATAAACTCCCTATGCAGGTGATGAAGGTATATTGCTGCACTAGTAAGTTAAGTTGACGATAGAAAAGTTAAAGTCATCACGTTTATCACAGAGCTTGATTGTTAGATTACCATTAACGTCTTTTGCAAGTAAAACAGCCAAATATGAAGCAAATATGTCAGACTTTGTGGTATCTTTTATATCAAGCTTACAAAGATATATCGTATCGACATGGAAATTACCATTCTTAATGGACAATACGTCTGCGATATAGCTAAATGTCGAGTTGAAGGCCACAGCAAGTGTTTTCTACTTTTCAAAGAAACCTTCAACAGTTACACGGTTTAGTGCAGTGTAACACTGTAATTTTCGAATTAATCGAGTAGTGGTAAATTCAAATTTTTTGTAATTTTTGTATTTACCACCACGCGTTAATTTTAGAAATTACAATATGACAGTCCTATACAAACAAACAAGACTAAACGTATGAGACTGCAATAAAATGTAAACAAAGGTAATCCAAGACAACGGGTCGAACCATGGGTCGCCATTCCATGCCGAAGGAGTTAGATGTAAAAATTAAATGCGAAACAGACTCCGGTGTTGATATCATAGACTGTATTATAGAATATAGTGTATACCTATTAACGAGTCATGTTAAGTTTTAAATATGTCTCTTTCAGAAATCCAAGAAACTATCTCTGTGTGGAATGCAACTTCACAGGAAAGTTCGCGTACTTTCATGGAAAAATTTAAAACAATTATTATTATTGGAGGTTCTCTTACTTTTACTTTCATTCTAATATTTGTATTAGTAATAATCACAATGGTGAGGAGAGATATAAGATCTGGCCAAAGGAAGGAATTTGAATGTAACTTTGATTCCGAATTTAGCTCGTGCCATTCCTCACGGGACGAAACAGTGCAAGGTACATGTACAACTTCCGCCAGATATGTTCAAAGCTTTGATTTGAACGGGAAGTCGGTAGAAAGTTACGAATTTGATGTCTGTGAAAATATGAGTATTCAGGGGAACAGCTTGGAACGGACAATAAACCCATTACATTAAATTAAAACCAATGATTACTTCATAAGAACTTGTCACTTTGATATATTGATATAGAACGTTTCCTCATTTTTATGTGTTCAATGTTAATTATATTGTAAAAATTATATTTTCTCCATTTTGTTTACCGGGTATGGATAGGAGCTTTATGGGTATTATTTAGATTTCAGACTAAAACACTGTATAAATATAGCTAAACCTCTATAATATTTTCTTTGAATAAAGTGGCTTCGACCAGAAAAATATGCTTGTTCTTGTGGAATTCGAATCTTTTTTTATTATCTTAATTTAATTCACTATATGGAAGTCATCAGCGAATCATTGAACTATGTGATGTGAATTAGTACCAATTACAGATATTAAGATTCTTACATAAATATGTATCATGAGCAATATCGATGTACAGTATCAATGATTCCAATATTGATTCAAATGTATGTCATCTGATGGTAAAATGGGTGTGACTTACAAGTCAGGTGAATATCTTACACCTCTTCATTATTTCAATATATTTCTAACTGTATGCAACAGGGGAATAAAGCAAAAAAAAAAAACAACTTACAATCTCCTCTCATTTCTTTTAAAAAATGGCATTTCCATAGTAGTTTTTTTTTAATTCAGTGAACTTTTTCATCCACAATTACTTTATATTAATCATGCTTTTATAGGTTTAATTGCACGACATTATATGAAGGTTACCCTTTTTAAAAATCGAAACTAAAAATGCATGATTGTTTTCATCAATGTTAAGTATCTGTAAGAAAAGGGTACTAGATAGTGCTCCATTTATACTTCATTTAAAAAGTTCTGAAATAACATTTTTTAACTCAAAAATATATAAATGACCAATACTAAAAGACTTTACCTTTATAGTTGAAGTGTAAGAGAGGACTTCTTGAAAATCTTGAAGATTTCTACTTTCGGTTTGCTATATCTATCGTCAAGTGTTAAATACCCGAAGGTGCGGTCATGCAAATCGATATTGCTATTAGCATAAACAGTCTGCATATATTAATTTTGTTTTTGTCTATGTTATAATACTGGACAAAAAATATATTTCTTTTCAGAACGCTGAAAGATGATCAAATAAAGCATAAACAATATTAATTTTATATAGAAAAGAAATAAATATGCTGAATAATGTTTCTACTTTTTAAGCTAGAAAATTAAATAATCAGGTTTAGAGAATGAATTTTGATGAATACACACAAGTTATAATCAAATCACTTTATTTCCTTGGGAACCTATAATTTCCCCGTTAATTCTATGGTATTTGTAAAGTGAGTTGCCTCTACATCTTAACTTCAATCCTAACTTGTTTATAACTCAGTTGAAATAAAATCTTCAATCACGCTATACATTTTATTTGGTCTATATATATGAATTAATTAAACATTCGTACATGTTCCATTTAAATATGCAAAAGTGATCTCTGTTATCAACAACACAAAAAGGTCTTTCAAGCATTTTTTTAATTGTAAATGGCATGGTGTTGAACAAAGGATCATGATTCACTTAATAAGCACTATAGACACTTAAAGTATAACCTGATTATTCTTCTTTTAATTTGTGACGTCATAAACTTTGAGATTTTAAGAATCTGCCATGGTTTAATTGTGAAGGATATTATTTTTATCTTAATTGTTGTGTGTTTTATCCCCTCGTCAAGCCTCGTCAAAACATAGAACTCGTTGGATAAATATTATATCCCACCATAAACCATGGTCCCCGAGATCCTTTAGAATTTATGAATGAAAGTCCCTGAGTAAACCTGTTAGCCTAGATCACACTATCACGGTATTAGGCGCGGATTGTAACGGTTCGCCCCGATTTTATAAAACATAGAGGTACATGTACGGTGAGCAATGAGTTCACTAAATTATATTCCGCCTCCAATATGGTTATAATGGCCATGTTTTGCACTGGTAGACCCAAATTTGAAAGTAAAATTGGAGGTGCACAATGGCATGTACATGTAATGAAGAATCATTAAGTTTTATTCAGTGTTATAGGATGAGTTGCTGATACCTTGAGATTGGTTACCTTCAGTATTATAGAAAACCAGAGGTTCTGTGAGCACTGAGCTAACAAATTGATACATCCCGCCTCCCATAGAAATATAATGGCAAAATGCTTGTTTTGCTCTAGGAAACCCGAAATAAGTATCTGATCAAAAAGTGAAAAAAGTGCCCAATGGTATTATGTAACAAAGAGTCTGTGAAAGTATCATTCAATTTTATTCAGTGGTATAAGACGAATTGTGGATAAGAGATGGGTACCCTAAAGCAAAATACTTTTTTAAAACATATTTTGTTTAAAACTTCTTTACAACCAATTCAAAATAAAAGGTAATTAGTCATCTTTTGTAAGAAAGACAACAACGTTTTTTGAACGGAATCAAGATTTTTTATAGCTGGAAAATAGCTGCATCTTCTAAACTTATAGAAATGAAGTTTTTACGAATGATGCTTGCATCCACGCAAAGGTCAACGTAATGCAAACTAAGTAGACTGTTACATATAACAACATTTGTTGATTTTTGTTCTGGACAAATATGCAAGCTTTGATTAATATAGTATACATATCAGATAAATGCATCTAACGGGGAAACAATTTTAAAAAATAGAACAGGTCTATGATATAAAGCCTGACATATTTCACTAAAATAATCAGTCTGAAATGGATTATACGTTTTTCATATTTTTATGCATGTTTCCCCCTGGGCATGCATCCTATGAAGAGTAAGTTATTATTTTTTATAAACTTTCTTTTTCTCAACCATAAAAAAAAGAAATTTTATAAATATTGACTAATGTATGTTTTAGATTACCGGGGGATATTGTTCTTATTTGTGATCAATGATGTTTATATGCATTTTATAAGAGCATTTATAAGGTTAACATAACAATAATTTTATCCTGCAATTACCTTGTATATTATATTTTAATTTTTTAATTAAAAAAATCATTTAGGATTTTATACACCAAATGGAGATAACAAACAGTATTCAAAATTCAAAAAAAAAGAATGGGGAGCAGAAAAAAGACAGACCTTCTAGGTTATTAGTGGTGAGGTCTGGTGCCAGGAGGAACCTGTTCACTACTGACACCCGCCACCTGCTCCTTGTCATTATCGGACAAACCATTAAAATCCGTAGATGATAAAGTGCGTAATTAAATGGCTAACAATTAGTATGAAAAAGTTAGCCAGTATTCAACTTATTGTAAGACTTACTTTGCAGACAATGTCATTGTATCGACAATAGAACTTACACGTACGAAATGTTGACTTTAAGAAAGAATACTGATATCCTTGTTTTATCAACTTGTTTGTCAAAAGCTTACATTGTTTAAGAAATTATTAGTAAGTTGAGCATGTTCTTGTACATCGAATCAATGCACAGGAATACATTACAAATGCATGTCATAAGAGTATATTTCTACATATATAATGGAAGTTTAAGGAAAATTTTAAGTTACCAAGTTTATCAAACTGTTGTGTTGTTAGGTCACAGACGCCATCTTCTTTGTGTAAAATTGGTTATTTTGGGATAGACTGCTCGAAAGCTTGCAGATATCCTAATTTTGGAGAGCAATGTCAGTCACAATGCAATTGTTCGAACACGACATGTCACCACATCACAGGATGTCACCAAACTACCACAGGTATTGCAAATTGAATTAACTGAGTAGGGACTAGATATTTTTATTTTTAAAAATGTTATTTCAAAACATTCGACATTTTTATTTTTGAAAAATTGTATATCAGGATCACTGGAAAACTCAACATGTCAAATCTTTACTTTAGGGTGTTTTTTTGCTTGACGGTCATTAAACATTCAAAGAAATATTTGTAAGCATTCTGAATTACCAAACTCCTGATCTTTATGACCTGAGAATCGGACCACCTCAAAGACTACTTTTCTAACTTTAAAGGCTATGCAGCTCTTTCGGTTTGTAAAAGTGGTTATTTTGGGATAAACTGCTCAACACCCTGCAGATATCCTAATTTTGGGGAGCAATGCCAATTACAATGCAGTTGTTCGAACACGACATGTCACCACATAACAGGATGTCAACCTACCACGGCCACAGGTATGTCAGAAGACATTTTCAAATTATGCCCAAAACAACTTTAGTAACAGAATTCTTAGCTTTTTGGGAAAAATATTATGTACTGTATAGAGGGCTATTTTCGTCCCGTGTTATTTTCACCCTTTCACACTTGCAAACGATTTTGCCCCGTTTTCAATTCGCCAAGTCATAGTTATGTTTAAGAATTTATATTATTATTTTAATTCGCCCCGTTTTAAATTCGTCCAAATGAGGTAGGGCGAAATGTGCGAAAATAAAACGGGGAGGAAAATTTCCCTGTTTGTAGTATTATGATAATTGTTTCTGTTTTTCCATTGTATACGTAGTTTATACCAAAGATTTTCCTATTTTCAATTTGTAGGAGTTTAATTTATGATAGTTTTGGTTTTTGAAACGGTGTATTTATTTTTAACCCGATAATAAGCAATCATCCATCAAACGGACACTGTCATTATATTCAAATGGGAGGCGGTGTAGGGGGGGGGGGGGTTATCATCTAGTGAGCTCATTTTCAATATTTATGTTTATTTTGAACGAATTGAACTTTTTAAAAAGAAAAGAGTAATAAAGTGTAATGTGTTTATCTGAACAACAGGGTTCTTCATAAGGGATATCTGATTTTCGTTATACTCTGAGTAAAATTATTGAACAATAATTTTCCTTGACTCTTCTGAATATAACGATTCCGTATATTAAAGATAATTAGAATACCAGAAGCTTTACCAAGTGCACTCATTTAAATTCCCCTAATACCCTACCGCTGATGCACTTATTTTATTCCTACCCTTGCCTTACTCTTATGTTTGTCTTTCGTTTCCTTATCACACTCTGCAGACTTCTGACTTCACAGCAATTTATTTCAGCTGTCAGCTGCACTGACTTATATACCCTTTGGATAATCTATTTCCAAGAGGTGTTAGGATATTTATATTCATTGGTTTGTTTTCTTACGTTTCTATTACGTTACAAAAGCAAAGTTATCTAAAATATTCGGATATATATAATATTTTTTTCAAATTATTTTACACTAGCAATTTGTCACTTTATATTCAGATTGAAATAAGGTGTAAAATTTATGACACCCTCCCCGTAAAAAGTTTTTTTAGTATACAATGGGATGTGGAGACCGGTCCTTCAGATGAGACCGTAGAAACCGAGGCCCCGTGTCACAGTAGGTACCGGCTCGAAAAAGATCCCTCACTGCTCAATGGCCCTAAGTGCCGAGTATAGGACAAAATGTGTAGCTCTCAACCGGCAAGTGGTGGCGTCTCCATATGAGTGAAAATTCTCGAGAGGGACGTTAAACAACATACAATATATACAATTTTCGGAACAATGGATATAAAAATGTACCTGAATGATGAAACACGGAAAGGTAAAAAAAAATTATGATTTTAAACTGATTATGCAATCAAACTGGACAGAAAATAAGTGCCGAAAAAGTACAAAAAGTTAAGGTTATATTGTTGGCGTAACAAAGAGACAAAACCTTTTAAATTAAAAAGTTTTGTTAGTCTAAAACAAATGTTTTGCATATTCTGTAAAAGAATGTAATTTTAGGACAAAACTGGAGATATTTAAATTAAAATTGCTGCTTAGTAAAGAAGTATTCATGTAGAAGTCAAAATTTCTTGACAAGGATTCTAACTTCAACTAAACTCTTGAACCAGTCTCCTAGCAAGTAGTAACAATGAGCTTCCAATATGGTTTCAAAATTGGCATTGAAAAAAAAATGCTTCTAACCCACCCCCACTCCCACGAAATAGGATTTTCGAGTTTTGGCAATTGTCCTTTTTTATAATTGTCAACTTTTTCAGGTACATGTAATTAAAAAAAAATCTCTACCTAACCCCTCCCCCCCTTCACACACACAATTTCAAAATCGATGCTACGTGTGTGTAATAAATCTTTTAAAGTGGAATGTCATATAATCACGACGTCAAGACATGAACTAAGGTCATTTTAATATAAAAGAATTTCAGAACATTTTGAACGTAAATGGGATAACAGTAAACAGTAATCAAGTTCAAAATCCAAAGTTCATTAAATAATACAAAAATGGATCAGAGCAAACACGTACATCCAAAATAAGAAGTCAGGTGCCATAGAGGATTGAGCTATGGTTTCCAATGCATGCAAATGCACTGCTGATATCTGCGATCATATTTCTGGATGCATATTTCAAACAGGTTGTTTATTTCATGAGTAGACCTTTACATAGCAATGCTCTTCCTCTGTCAATTTCTTTATCTATATATATAATAATTATAAAAACAAATTTTTCATAATATAATGTTCAGGAAATCATGTTTTTTTTCTCTTGTCCGATAGGATCCTGGTTTGGTGAATTCTTGGTATTATTGCAAAAATAAAGAAATATATCTTTATTTCAAAATATCTTCCTTTTTTCGATTTGTGGTACAATAAAGTTCCATTTAAAGAAAATGGGGTCAAAGTACAAAAAAAGCCAAAATCATATAATGCTGATATATTTGAAGAACTCTGATCAATATGTACATTCCTTAAGGTCTAAATTAAAATATTTTACTTTTTTTTTAAAATAGAAGCAATCGCTAATTCGAAAAATGGAGGTAAAGATCAAGATTTAGATAACGGTAAAAGAGTTTTTGTACTACATGTAAATGTAAAATCAAAACAAACAGATATATCATTATATAATTTAATTTCACTTGTATCAAGCAATTTCATTGGCTGAATCATTCAGAGGAACATATAATATTTTGTATAACATAACTTGCCTACGTCACAATGAGTTACGTCAAAAACGTATTACCCCGCTTGACGTTACTTTTAAAATAATACTCAATTTGAAGCCTTTTTCCGGAGGAAAAATTGTCTCATTATCTACACTGAATTAAAATATAAGAAATGAAGTTTATTTCAACTTTTGTTATAACATAACTTGGGACAGTTTACGCTTTTTTATAAACCGCTTCGCTGTTCATAAAGCGTAAACTGCCCCAAGTTATGTTATATCGTATAACAAAAGTTGAAATAAGCTTCATTCCTTAGATATAACACAATTTGTAAGAATATATATATTTATATTGAAGCAATACTATCTTTCAGTCTACAGTGAATCTACGGAGATCACAGTTATTACCAATGGAACCCCTGAAAGAAGTGACAATAAAACCAATGCTAGTACTTCGAACGTTGCGTTTGATTTGGAAAAGTATAGTTTCGCATTTACATTTGCTGGTATTGCTTCCTTGCTTTTGATTGTTTTGGCCGTAATTATATATCATCGCAAAAAACCCTACGTCATCGAGTCGGGAAATGAATGTGAACAATATGAGCAAATGCAAAGTCAACCTACACATTGTTCATATATTTATCCAACAGATGAATCAAATCAAATAGATAAAGTAAATGAACATGAAGTCGGAAGCGAAAATTATGATATAATTCCAGAGGAAATTATAACACAGAGAGAACAAGACCCCGTACAAGATCAGGAAAATAATCAAGTATATATAAATCGGGAAGATGTACCGAAACTACCTTTCAGGACAGAAGATGATTATTTGTATGTTGCTTAGAATGATGACATATCTGATAGCAACAAAGCACTGCTCGTTACAGAATCTGATAGATTTAAACAAGAAAATAAAAATAAAAATGATGAAGTAGATTTTCACAACATTCTGAATTCATCTTAAGGTAAGTCACTCCTGAAATTTGTTATATCAAGGATTTTTTGAGAAGTATATTTTGGATAAGTACTCATACAGTGTAACTCAAAATCGCAAAGAAAATAGGGGGTCAGTATGCATCCTACTGATCTTCGGTAAATTTACGTTGACCTTTGTGCACTTAAATTTCATCTCTTTGGTTAATTACTTTAACCCTTATTATATTTGATTAGATGTAAGCATGGCAATAAATATAATCTTATTTTACGTAAAATAGTTTGAATAATATTTAACATTAAATAAATCTTGCAAATTAATGCGCGTAAAATATTGTGTGACCTTTTTGCACTAAAAAATAACATATTTGGGATATTAAAAAACTTAATAGGCAATAAAGAATTTTCTTATATCAAACTTTTAACGAATTGAGTGCTGATCAGTCACAAGTATCGAGTAGTTTAAAATAATGAAAGAAAAGGTGGGGTCAGTAATGTTTATTTTGAAATATTTGTCAAAATATGTGATTTTCAGGCAAAAAATGGTGTAAATTTGACCTTGACTTCTTTCATATATTTTCATTTTTTGGGAAAATTTGTTGAAGGAAGGTGTAAAACTTAGTCTAAAAATATAAATTAAGACCTATATTAAATATTTTTAGCAATATCAAAACGGAAAATATTCTCCGAGTAAAAGTATGTGAGGCTAAATTTCCATTACATTAAATTTTATATATGTGTATATTTGCAGAATTTTCTGCTAAATATCCTTCCACCAAAAGAAATAGTCCCTCATAAATCTTGCTTCTTTGTTGATTTTTGAGCTGTTTTTTCATTGAATGTTAAAAAATTTACATTGTTGAATATAAATATGTTATGAAAATTGAATTTTGATAAGTAGTTTTAAAGTAAAAGCTTCTGCGTGAACTTTTCTAAAAAGCTGACGAGTGACTTACCTTAAGAATCATTTTAGCCAACTAATAACGCAGGACATGCAATTTGAAATAAAAAAGGAAAATAATTTAGAAATTCTGCTGCTATAAACTGGACAACATTTAGCAAACATTTCAGTATTTTTAAGTCGAATAAGTTTGAAATTAACCTATTAAAAAGATGTATATTATTATAATAGTAAATTGATCCGAAGGGTCGTATCACGTCGAGTTGACAGGCGCGGATCATAAGATCTAACGAGACGCGAAGGGTCGAGTTTTATCTGATGATCCGCGCCTGTCAACCAGCCGTGATACGGCTCTTCGGATCAAGCTACTGTTTTAATGAAAAATTTATTATATACCCACTTTTAACTGGTTAAACATATTAAAATAGTCCTTTAGAGATTAATGGTGTAATATCAATCCAATAAACAAAGCATTAAAACAAAGGACTTTATAACGCGCAAGAAAAATAACGTCATATTTCTGCGTCATCAATTTCAGAGTGTGTTGAACCACAGCGTGGTGATCCGGAAAGTCGGATCACGACGTCACGTAAAATCAACAGTAAAATTGAATGATACACATTCTGTATATATTAAATTATTTTTCTGTGAATTCACTCCTTCGGTGACATTTTAAAATTCACATTGAAAGGAAGTGAAGACAAAAATGTATACATTCTCTTTTTGTTTCCAGTTATCCACATCTATCATTTGAGATATCATAATTTAAACACCTTTTCAAAGTTATCATATGTATGTTACTTAGTGAATAATGTATAAATGTATTGAAAGTATGAATAAATGTCCTTAACATTGAACCTACTTCGTATGACATCATCGTATCTAGTGAATGTGATTACTTTACAGCTTCAATAAATTTGTAGAAGCTAAAGCATTTTTAAATTCATGGAATTCAATTCAAAATAATGCCAAATAATATCAATACCTTTATTCAATTAATATATTTTTGGTTATCAAGCTAAATGACTTAAACATTTCTTCATTTAGAGAAACCTGTAGGCACCTTTCATTTAATTGTTCTAAATCTTGACCATATCTGGACAAATCCAAGACTATCGCATGTATTGAAATTGCACAAATTACTGTTATAATGAGAATGGCATGTAACTACTAGTATTTTGAAAGAATGCAAAAATCCTATAAACATCTTCAGTTGCCAACTAAATAGTATGGTATTTAGATGAAATATATCTGAGTGAAAGATGTGTTAAAAATTTGTTGTGTTTATCTTGAATGATGTACATTCCTTTTCATATTTATGTTTTAATTATATGTATTTTAATTTTGGTGTTTAAAAACAATTTTTTATATCAAAAATATGTATTATCTTTTTAAATAAAAGAAATAGATATTCATATTTTAACTCTGAACGTAACTCCAAATAGTAATTCAATAATCAAATCTTGTGTTTGAGCAAAATGGTCAACAAAGTAGCATTGGTAAATACATTTTCTCTCATTTGTTTGCGGGGAAATGTATGCATGTATTTTGATCACTTTTTATAATCATATCAGTATGTTTTTCATCATATCAAAGATGGCTAAAAAAGACTTCTGGAAAATATTTAAGCAGAAAATTGATAAAAAAAAAAATAGAGTTCATTTGCAATTTTATTTTAAGGACATTGGCAAGGTTTCTTGCTTTAGTATAGAAATTTTTCAAGAACCTTTGAACAGGTTTAAGGGTATCAAACATGTTTACTTCTGGTTCGTTTAACCCACAAACCAGCCTTCTTATTTAGATTTTGTCGAATCAGTGCTTTCACAATTCTCAATGCATTTTCTATGTAAAATGTTGATAAAAAGGACATACATTATTTTTAACATGCGATTTCTCTAAAGTCCATTTATTTCATAGACGTTTGAACAAAATACATTGTCGTATCCTTATATACGATGACATGTATATATTTTGGCTGACAATGCAAATATAAAAACAAGACACAGAAATTCCAGCACACCCCTGCGAAATGATATTCATGATTTTAAGAACCTTTATGAGTTGTTCATAATTGTTCATGAATGGTTTTTAAAGGATTCTTAACAGGTTCATAAAAGTAGTTCATGAATAAAATTCATGAAAACATTCATAATTCATAGTTCATGAACAAATGATGAACAAATATGAATATTGGTAATTTTCAGTTTTAAGAAAAAACCTTAATAGTTCAAGGTAATGAATGTTCTTGAATTTTCATGAAGACTAAAAATGTAAAAAGGATTGTCACAAACGATCGCCAGAAAACACTCATTACTCACATAATACAACTTTTGCATCCAGATGCAATTGTTGAACAAGCTCCTGATTTAATTAATAAGATGCTTTTGTTTTGATTTTGAAAGTATGGGATCAGAGCCGAGTAGGGAAACATAAGAGGTTAAAATCACTATTTTCTTCTCTATGTAATTGATAACTTAGATTCTTAGGGATAAAAAAAACTCTGTTTTGAACTGTCTAGAAGGATGATTATAATTAAATTACCGGGTATGTTCTTAATTTAAAGAACACTGCATCAATATTGACGGTATTTTTTATCTCATATTGAATTACTAATGTTTCTTTATCATTTAAATTCGCCAGCTATATTAATATTGTGCTTCAAATTATCTCATTTTTCACAACACAACTTTGTTCGACCGAATTTTCTCTATTTGTCAAACTTTTAACAAGTTGCAAGAAAATGAAACAGACTTACAGTCTAGGAAAAATTTCATAATCTTCGTAAAAAATTGACAACCAAAAAATTATATCTCTTGTCCGTACTATACTGTACCATTCTTGGGTCGAAAAGCTTTATATTTTGATGCAGTTATAAAGTCACATTTTTCTGTCCATCGTGTGTAAATGATACAGCACAGGCTGCATGGTTGTGAAGAAGCTATGACATGAACCACATTCGTATTTTGTAGTCTATTCTCCTATACACTTTCATAGCTCAGGGTACTCAGTTTGAGGGTGAGTGGTTCCGAAAGATATTTGTTGTCCTCTGATATGGAGGCGGTCATACTTGAATACGAAACTATGGCTGTACAGGTATAATGTAAAAAAAAAAATCCAATTCAATAAATGATATAACTTATATTAATAAAAAGAAATTAATTTCAGTGAAAAATCATTCAAATAGTGTTTGTTAATTTTTGTTTAACAAAAATCTTGGCAATTCGAAACTATTTCTTAATTAGCTCAGCATGACACTTTTTAAAAGGCGCAAACTTTGAAACGCGCGAGACGTTGGAAAGTGAATCGGTAGAGTGGGAGGATTATTAGCGTAGTCATTCTTTTTCAACCTTTGAAGAAAATAACATAATACGAAGAAAGAATATCCAGAGGATCAATTTACTTCATATTACTGCAGATATTAGTGGTGAGTTACAAAAAAATGGAGGCAATCGCTGAATCTGTGAGATATTTGCCAAGATGTTACTGTCTCTTTGTAAGAGTTCAGTTATGTCCTAATTTTAATGAAAATTTTGTCAAACTTTGTTATGAGTAAAGATCCAACCAAATTACGTTACATTTAATAATTAAAGATTGAAACATTCATCCTGTTCATCTATAACATATTGAACATGGAGGGCAAGGGAAACGGGCTAAACTCCCGCTCGGAATGCTTTAAAATATGACAGTGCCTATGATGCAGAACTAAATGAAACAAATATGAAAAAATACAATTAAGTCTTAAGTTTTCACATTTATGAGCCTTTTCAGAAAATCTTTGTTCTTGTAGGGAAAAGAGAAGCAGTTCACAGATAATGTTGATGAGTTGAGATCAGAAGATTAAAAAACTCTGGCTGCCAAAAAAAAAAAATCCAGGCTCTTGATGAAAAACAAAAGAAAGAAATGATAATATGAATCGTAATCGATCAAGGGATACAAGTGATGAAATTCTGCCAGACAGTGAGACTTTGATTAAAAATCTTTCAATTTAGGCATACACTTTGAAATACGCTGAATAAGGAACCCACTCTCCTCTTGACCAAGTAAGGTTAAGGATTCTGCAAAGAGTCGCGTTTGAATTGAAATTTTTCATAATTCTACTAGGAATGAACTACATAATTTATTTATTATCTTTATCACTTATTAGAGTTGTTTACTTGAACAAAGATTTTGTTACCATGATTGGAAAACAAAAATTCTGTGAAATCTTTCAAGATGCTATTAAAATAATTTCTTTTTACAGTTTTTCATTTTGCATAACTTATTACATTTTTGTTTACAAAAAGCAAGAACATTCATGAATAGTTCATGAACATTCATAAATAACTTTAACCAATTATTCATGAATAGTTCATGAAAATGCATTGAACCTAATAATATCATTCATGAACTTTTCTTGAAAGTTCAAGAATATAATTCATGAACTTTTCTTGAAAGTTCAAGAATATAATTCATGAACTTTTCCTGAAATTTAAAGAATTATTCTTGATCATTTTGCAGGCATTTAAAAAATCCAAGTTTGTTCATGAACAACAAATAATTCTTGAATATTCTTGAACTTGGTTTTCATGAATAAAATCCATGAAATCATGAGTGTCCAATTTTAACTTCATGTGATCTTCATGAACAATTCATGAGCTGATTCAATATAATTCATGAATTTTTCTTAAAAGATCAAGAATTATTCTTGATCATTTCGCAGGGGCAGTGTTCTTTAATTTTGAGTTACTTCCCTAAGCAGCTAATTATTATTTATAATGATCAAGAGTTTCTATCATGTAATTTACGTTGTTGGAAACCAACTATCATAGATATATTTACATGTATTTGTTATAACTTTTTTTCGTAGTTACTAAACGGTGCTTCGTTCACATGACCTATAGAACTGTTCTTATCCAGTTACCACCCTAGCTTTCACCACTCTCAGCACTAATTGTTAAGCTTTTAAATCCACACTGAATCGTCGAATTCTCGAATACTGTTCGTTATGTCCATACCATATACTTCATTGTAAATTAGTACGAATTTCTCCCATAGAAATTCTTCAACATCTCAGTACAACAGAAAGTTTTTGACTTAAGATATCGATGCTTTAGGTCTTACACAAGGTAATAATTTTACTATATGTTACTATATAGCTTTAATTTAATCAATTAATTAACTAGACTCTCATCAGATAATTCATGAAATAGAAAATAAAGATTAATGCTTAGACAAAAATTTGAGATAAGTAAAAATACCCCTTATGCGGCTTTTAAGAAAAAGAATTTAAGTAAACATACAGTACCTACCCCGAAATACACGTGGGTTTCAGATGTTGACAAACAGCCTACACACCATCCAGGAAGTTGCATCACGCGCACGTAAAAAAGAGTTCCCTTTTATTAATTTGCACAATTCAGCTAAAGATATGATATTCCAAGTACATGAGTCCATACTTAAAAAAAAGACCTCAAAAAGTTACCGAAAATCAAAAATGAAAAAGAAATTGTCTCTGTATATATAGAACTTCATTAGATTAAGTTCATTTTGATTGGCTATTTCCTTGCGTAAGACCTTTAAGACAACTAAAAGTTATTAAGGAATAAATGTCTTATTTTTCGATTTCATGATGTGATCAATCGATTGGCTTGCGTGATAATTTGCATAAACACCGAAGGCGTTTATGCATAAAATTATCACGCAAGCCAATAGATTGATCATCGTCATGAAATTGAAAAATCTGACAGTTATTTCTTATATTTACATACTTTGATTCCGCCAATCCACGTGCTCCAAGCCCTGCTTCTGACTAGCTGTTTGTCCCACCCTGCACATGGATTTTTGGAACCGCGCCAATGCATTGATGATGAAATATTGATTAAAATTACATTTACAATTTGTAATTTTATCTCGAACAAAGACATTGGAAATGTAAATATATGAAATTGAATGAAATATACTAGTGCATCAAAATATATCTTTGTCCTTAAGGGATGAAAAATAGGAGCTAACTCTTCCTAACAGATTATTGAATTTTTTTCGGCTAAATTTCTGTACAAATTCATCTACAGTATATTCATTTCAAAACTTAAAAAAATCTAATGATTGAAATTTACTAGATTCTTTATTGTCTTCATTTGTATAGTCCCTTAGTTTTTTTTCTGAAAATTAGATAAAAATGAAAACTTGCGTCATAATACATAGTGTATCATTCAACTTCCGGGTCCAATCCGCTAAACCACTTTACTCTTATTTTTTTTCATGCTAGCGTCTTGGTAGCTGCAGAACTGTAGCTCTTCGAAAAAATATTTTAACAGACCGGAGAGCTACATGTACAGTGCAACCCATTGTCAAAACTGTATATTTATCGCGCACAAAAAGTTGCATTTCCTCTTATTGTAACCCTATCTTACCCAGGGAGATTATTATTCAAACGAATTTGAAATTTTATATTTTAATTGAGTTTTTCACGGGTTTCAACTTTCCTTGACCCTTAAATCTTGATGATTTTGAAAAGATAACTAAAAAGTATCTTAAATTCTTTTTTATATCTCCCGTTGAAAGAAGGCGTGGGTCATCATTTGAATAAACCTTAATTGACCTGGGACAAGTTGAGTTGACCAAGTGATTCTGGAGAAGAAACAAAAACATGAAGAGTTGATGAAAAGACGGTCAGACAGACGGAAGACGGATAAAAAGACAGACACCAGAAAAAGAGTGATAAAAAAATATACCAAGCTTTCAGCATAAGTGACCCAAAAATGAAAAAAAAACATTTATCTAGATTTCCTTTACGGTGTTTTGTTTTAAAATTTCCTGTAGGTCAGCACACACCGGTGTTCACGTATGCGTACATGTACACAGAACAAATTACAACGTTTTTGTAAATTGTTGCAAAAGAATATCTTTTCAATTAATAATTTAACTTTCATTATGCATAAATCAGTTAAATCTGTCTTTTCTGTAACTTAGTGGTGATATAGGGTTATCAATTATTTTTTATAGTTCAAGTTTATGATATGTTTTAGAAGCAAAAATATCAGTTCTGAAATATTTACCTTTTGCCTTTCCCTCTGTTGTAAGAAGATCATTTCCTTCTTCAGTATCATCTGTTTAAATGCAGAGATAACTTTTATAAAAGTATTCTAAAAAGTTTATTATAATAATGATATTATTAATTAATACATATATGATTATAAATTATATTCGTGAAAACAAAGAGCAATGTACAATAAATAAGTTCAAGCCATATATCCAAGATCGGAATAGGGCTCAATTAAATGGTAGGAGAAAAACTGTGACGAAGATCATCTTAAAGCCTTGTATTTAATAAAATATTTTTAAATGAAAATAAGATGTATGTTTATTGCTGCTGGTAAATTTTACTAAAGCCTGGTCTAATAATCTCTGTTACTGTCTACAGCAGTTACTTTTTAGTTTTCTTATAAGTTGAAATCATCAACACCAAATCTTCATCTATAAAGAAAAGGGGGAAAGAAATCCATCGGCAGTCTTTTTCAGTTGCTGAATTTATATATTTCTAGTCCACTTCTTTGTAAAGAAGAATTGTAGATCAACAAATAGGATAAAATAAGATTCATTTTAATTAGATATGCTAAGTTAATTACTTATGCTTCATTAAATGAGTAAAAACAATTAAAGATTCGTCTAGAACCCATACATTGGTTTATTATCAGAGAAGGAAATTACCATGAACTATTGGGAAAGTTTAAGGTCAAGTTTGTCACCACCTTACCCACGCCGTCTTCGTTTCATAACCAACAATCTAATTTTACTTATATAAACTAGACAGTATTACTTCTTGTTTACCGTTGTTGAGTTTATAACAAATTCCTGTAAGTTTCTCGTCAGATACTTGCACTGGACTGCTATGAACACGAATATATTTAAAATTATACTTCATATGCGAGTTCACATATGGTGGTTGAAGAATGTTGGTGCTTGTTAGTGAGCGAGTTTTCTTTAAAATCTAATAGAGCCAATTTTAGGTAATTGAAAAAAAAGACCTCCAATGTCATTAAAGAATTATTTTATATGAATATTCAAATGAAATCAAGTAAATTAACTTTTAAACTTAATACAAACGTTACTTCCGGTTTGATATGGATTTTCGGCCCGTCGGTCCGATACGTGATATGGATTTCGGACCAGTCCGTGATATGGGGTATTGTGACGTCATCCGTATCACACCGTGCAGAATCGGTATATTTACTACTAAGTATATGATAAAAAATTTGTATAACACGTGTCGTAAGGATAATCAAGATATCAATATTTCAAGATATCAATATTATACAGTTATGGAATGGGTACGAGGGAAATAGCAAATTTATGGTTCCCCGAGGGAGGAAACTATTTCCCGAGGCGGCGAAGCCGCCGAGGGAAATAGTTTCCTGCCGAGGGGAACCATAAATTTGCTATTTCTCGAGTACACATTCCATAACTGTTTTATTATACCGAAACATTCATATGCGATTAATTTATTTTTACCAGATATTCCGACATTAAAAAAAACACCATAGAGGCATAATTAAAAATGCATGCGGTTAAAAGATAGTATGATAAGTAATGAATCGTGTCCTCAAACAAATTATTTTTTAAAAGTATTTTCACTGACATTTTGAAGATATAACGTTATCTTCATTTTGCTAGAATTCAAGTATGATTTTTACATCCATGTCGAAATGTTTTGACGTCATAGTTACATTGCTTATAACATGACGTCACAGACTCGAGATTTCTTGAACGCTCCGCCCACTGAACACTTTGATTGGTCAAAATTACTAATAAATATTCATGAGGGAGTAGTCCCAGGGAGTAGCTCTGATTTTCCAGGGAGTAGTCCTCAGATGAGGGAAAGATTCTCTTCTCGGGGAAATAGGCAGTTTTATGGTATTACTT
>PRKT01000149.1:0-47908 GCA_003671525.1 Saccostrea glomerata | reverse complement strand
GTTATTGTAGAAAATAGATGTACTAGTTTCTTTTGTATAAGGTACTTATTGTTAATTTTGTAGAAAATATATGTACTAGTTTTCTTTTGTATAAGGTGTGGGATGTTTTTGGGCCCCACCTTCTGCTGCATTCTGATATTGTAAAATCTGTAATCTCATTTGGCATTTGTAATAAATGCTCTATACACACACACACCCTCTTTATTATTTAACATGCTGCAGAACAGAGCTGCAAATGTGCTTCAGGTTCACATGAACCGAATTGTTCATCAGTTTCAGTATTTAAGAGCACATAAAATATATAATGATTTCTGCCACTTGTTTCATTTGTATGTTGTATTCAGCACAGTATCCTAAAAATCGCATTTAGTTTTATGAGCCATCTTAATAATCACAGATTGCTTTGTCATCACTCTTTTATGTTTACCTTTTTATATCTATGCATATAATAAGCATATAGAAATAATTTTAGGTCTGTAAAGACATACCTTGTAAATAGATAATAGGTGCACAAACTTCTAATGTTGCGTTTTTCCAGTGATTCATCAAACAATGATATTGGATTTACTCCGATCAGTGCAGTTCTGAATTACCGCAATGCTCTCACAGTTCTTCTATTCAGCTGCCTTTTTCCATTCTTCTTGATTTGTCGGACAATAAGATACGTACGATATAGTCGGCATTGATGCAGGGCAGCTTAAAACGGAATCAAAGATCTGAAATTATAGACGGAGTTTCAGTTATTTTTTTTATCAGGACAAAGTGTACACAGTGGGTGTGACTGGTCGACAGGGGATGCTTAATCCTCAATGGCACCAGATTCCACCTTTCATGTTTTAAATGTCCGTGTTTTATTTGCTCCAACATTTGTATTATTTAAGGGAATTTCGAGCTTGAATACTATTTGTTATTTCCATATATATATGCTATATATAACATACATGCTATTGTTATTCAAAATCCACTGAAGAGCCGAACGTGAAAGCGCTTTGGAGTAAAAAGTGATAATCTTTTCCAAACTCTTGATTATTTTCTGTATCACTACCTATACCAAGGACATCATTTAGAATTTGTGCTACTTAAAATTTAATCATAAATGTAAAAAACAAAGAAAAATATTTTCGAATTTCTATCATTTCAAGCATTAAACATCAACAAGGTTGCAACAAATTGAAAATTTATATAAAGACTTCTTTTTCATTGAAATTTGGAAAAGAATGGTTATTTAAGAGAAACTAAAATAAAAAGAATTCGATATAATATGCGTCTTGTCCATTTAAATGATGAGTACCCATTTATCTTCATAAAAATATTTTATACACATACACTTTCTCACTTTTATGTAATTAATGTTTACTGTACAAAATTATACATGTATGGCTTTGACCTTGTATTATAGAGAGGCACTACCGTAGTCCAGTCCTAGCTTTTATAATTATTTATAATTAAACATTGTTTAAATAAAATCTCTCTTTCTTTCTCTTTCTCTTTCTCTCATGCTTAATTAAAAAAGTTTTAATTATAAAGCGTCACCTTAGGACTGTATTTTGAAAACAAATTTCAGAGGCACAAAAGTGGTTAATAATTTGTTGTTTTGTATATCTATAACTACTTCCAGCAGACAACCACTCTACGTAGCTAGAGTACAATGCACGGCCTTACCTGAATGAGAAAAACTAGGAAACGTAAGCACCCGTGTTTTTCCTTTTCTCTTCCCATGTTTTGAAAATATGATGTAGCTAGAAAATAATAATAATGTTATTATTTTCATTATTATTTTTTATCCAGGATGTCATATTTAGCAACAATTTATGCTTGCATTCAATTAGGTTCTTAAAAATATAATTAAATGCACACATGACTGTAAAACCCCAGTCACATTTCCAAAAACGACCAACGGCCGACGGGTTTTGAAGCAAAAATGGTATTCTTCGGGTGACAGTCGTCTGTTCATCGGCCGTTGTCTTGGCCGATTTTGACCTCTTTTTTTGTCGGCCGACCAATTTTGAGTCCATCGGTCCAAGTTATAATTTTTCATGCGTCGGTGGCCGATTTCTTCAACTGCAGTTATCCGTCGACCAACCTTCGATCATCGTCCGACCATAGGCTGTCAGTTTTTTAACTCGGCCGTACGTCGTTGGACAATAAGGGTGTTGAAAATTTCGGCCGACGGTTAAAATCAAACTGTAGCTCAGAGCTCGATGATCGGGCGATGATTGACCAACTTGTGAATATCTAACCTATTAAGGATACATAACACAAACAAGATTTTGATGCATGGATTTATATAAATTTTTTGAACGGAAATAAAATAAATAATTAATCCGTAAGATATAAAGAAATCTCAAGTATTCTTTGCTGCTTAGATATGCACATTTGTCGTTTTATGCAATTCCACTCAAATGTTTCACACATTTTTAACATCGAGTAACAATTTTATAAGATTCTGCCACTTTGCCTTGCAAACATTTCTCACGTCACCTATCAGAGTATAGATCTATGAAAAAATATTGCTGATTTCTAAAGAAAACATATTTTTTGTGTTATTTATTCAAGTCATCGGTGTCCCTAGGAAATAATGTGTCTGCTCCGTATCGCCCGATTCTGTGTCGGCCGATCCTATTCTTTCAGCCGACAAGACCACAACAATTGAGTCGCCCGACCATCGGCTTTAATGTGACCTAGGCATAAGCGTTTTATCTATTTTACAAGCATTTTATATTCAATCAAAAAATGAATCATCTAATTATACCGTCCGAAGCTATTACTTGGACTTGTGTGAAGGAAACAAGTCCTTCTCATATTTAAAAACAGCTATATGTTAATGTATTAAAATATTCATTAAAACAACTATCGTTAAAATTACACACAATGCAGGAAATCAGTAAAATTAGATTGTCGAGGCGATATAATGTATCTCTTCCTTGTCATAATTTCAAATGTAAAAAACATGGAGGGTAAAAACTTTTTTCTTGTGATTTTATACAGTGCTATCACAACTGTGGATTCAACATGTCCAAGGTAGCTATAGTTTGACATTGTCTCTGATATAATTTAATACAAAAATAACTTTAACGCACCATACCGTTACATTTAAACAATATATGCTACTTCTTCAAATTTTATAGTAACAATGTGAAATGCTGTCCCCCCGGTTTCTCTTGGAATAATGATTCAAATACGTGTACAGGTAATTTATTTTATTATTACTTGTATTTGCTTGATGAATTATCAAACGTTTTCAGATCAAAACATAAATAATTGCAATTAAAAGTGTCTTACTAGGTTGTAAAATAGGTTTCTTCGGCCTAAATTGTGACATTCCCTGCAGATACCCGAACTATGGGGTAAGATGTCAACAACAATGCAACTGTACCCAGGAATTTTGTGACATTTTCAATGGGTGTCGAGAGAGTTCAGGTCTGTATAAAGAAGTGAAAAACAAATCGCGAATCATAATAATTATTTAATATATCTTGAAATCCTATAAACATCAATGTTTCTCAATGTGGTCGACTTCAAGATTTGGTAGAAAGAAAATAAAGCAATGAAAGGCAAGAATGTAAGCCCGAAAAGGTGTAGAGTCGTGGAAACATACCTGAAATCTAGTTTTGTAAGGTAGAAAATTAAGATTAAAATAGTGTGAAGATATGTGGAAATAAAGAAAAAATCTAGGAGTAACTGCGTCAACAAGACTTGGTGGTCTAATCACAGCTGACAATGAACAGAAATCGTTAAGTTTTAATGTAAAATATTAACCATATTGTCAAAAATAAGTTTCGTTTTTCTATAGGTTTTTTTTATTCTACCTTTGGGTGAGAGTGTTCCGAACAAAGTCCTTACTTAAATAATTCCTGGGATCATATTTTTTTTTTAGAGTATCATAATTTGCTTCAAAGCAAGCATGCCTTATAGGCTTAAAAGTCGATCCAGTAATAATATGCTATGATTGAGAAAATATTTTATCCAACATTGAAGCTTGCTTTAACAATGCTAATTTGATAAATTTAGACATATAATAGTAGCAAATGACCAATTAATATTGATTTGAAATGTGACTTTTTCCGACAAAATGCTCTTTTTTTTATTAAAGGGTAAATATTTTGAGATTCCTTTATGAAATTAATGCCTAAGTCACATTTAAGCCGATGGTCGGGCGACTAAATTTTTCTGATCTTGTCGGCTGAAAGAACAGAATCGGCCGACACAGTATCGGGCGACACGGAGCAGTCACATTATTTCCTAGGGACACCGATGACTTGGATAAATAACACAAAAAATCTTTTTTCTTTAGAAATCAGCAATATTTTCTCATAGATCTATATTCAGATAGGTGACGTGAGAAATGTTTGCAAGGCAAAGTGGCAGAATCTTAAAAAATTGTGACTCAATGTTGAAAATGTGTGCAAAATTTGTATGGAATTGCATAAAAACGACAAATGGTGCATATCTAAGCAGCAAAGAATACTTAAGATTTCTTTATATCTTACGGATTAATTATTTATGTTATCTCCGTTAAAAAAAATTATATCAATCCATGCATCAAAATTTTGTTTGTATTATGTATCCTTAATAGGTTAGATATTCACAAGTCGGCCAATCGTCGCCCGATCATCGAGCTCTGAGCTACAGTTTGATTTTAACCGTCGGCCGAAATTTTCAACACCCTTATTGTCCAACGACGGACGACCGACTTAATAAACTGACAGCCGATGGTCGGACGATGATCGAAGGTTGGTCAACGGATAACTGCACTTGAAGAAATCGGCCACCGACGTATGAAAAATTTTAACTTGGACCGATGGACACAAAATTGGTCGGCCGACAAAAAATAGTCAAAATCGGCCATGACAACGGCCGATGAACTGACGACTGTCACCCGTAGAATCCCATTTTGACTTCAAAACCCGTCGGCCGTTGGTCGTTTTTGGAAATGTGACTGGGGTTTTACATATTTTTTGTGAATTTGCAATTTATCTTTCAATTTAACAACCCATTGTATGCATTTGCATCCGTATATGACTCGTATTTGATATTTGACATAAATGCATGCAATATTCTATCAATATTTTTAGATTGCAGTGTTGGATATTATGGCGAGACCTGCTCAGAATCCTGTAGATTTCCTAGCTATGGAGAGAGATGTCAATCTGAGTGTAACTGTCCCATAACAGCTTGCAATCATATTACTGGGTGTCTATTAGGCACAGGTATACAATATTTTACAGAATAAAAGTGCAAAAAATGTTATCAAAGCTGAACACTTTTCGGAAAAGGTTTTTGTTTACGCTATATTCAATTATTCACCCATTGTAATTTTTATATAAATTTTATTGTATTCATTTTTACCCTGTAAATAGGCTTTATTAATATAAAGCCGCTCGCTTAGTCACTGTTCTGTAAAATCAGTTTACCGATGTAGGCGGACGCATGCACACAGCAGTCGGTAGAGACAAAAATATCCGTGTACTTCTTCGGCAAGAGAGAAAGATACCAAATGAAACATATGGAGAAAACGAACAGCATTCAATATCAAATGTCAATAAAAATATTTCAAAGGAGTAGAGCAATCACGGACCTCCAAAACATCAGAGGTGGGATCAAGTGTCATAGTGGCGTGAACATCCCCTGCCGATCACTGACACCCGTCGTGTGCTCCTTGTCATTATCGGCGAATAACGGAAAAATCCGTCGTCAATTCAGTGTAACAATTAGTATGAAAATCGCCAGGCAGCATTTGACTTAATGATAAATTGTGTTTGCTGACAAGGTCATTGTATCGACCATAGAACTTACGAAATGATGACTTTAAACGAGACTGTTGATATTATTGTTTCATAAACTTTTTTCAATAATCGACCTCGTTTTAGAAATTGTTAATACGTAGAGTATGCTCTTGCGTATCGAATCAACTGAGATACATTAACTCCGTATGCAGATGATGAAGGTATTAAGCTGCATAAGTAATGAATAATTTGGAAATAACTAATAGTATTGATTATCAAAATCCATAAAATAATATATATAGGAGCAGAGCAAACACGGACCTCCAAAACAAAAGAAGTGGGATCAGGTGCCATGTAGGAGTGAGCATCTCCTGCTGACAGGTCACGCCCGCCGGGTGTTCTTTGTCATTATCGGAGAATAGCGGAAACATCCGTCGTCAATTCAGTGTATAAATAATGCAATAACAATTAGTATGAAAAATGTCAGTCAGCATTTGACTCAATGATAAAATGTATTTGCTGACAGGGAAGTCGACGATAGAAAACTTAAAGTCATCATATCGTTTATTATAGAGCTTGGTTGTTAGATTACCATTAACATCTTTTTCAAGTAAAATATCCAAATATGAAACAGATGTTTCAGATTCTGTGGTATCTTTTATCTCAAGATCACCAGAATATATCGTATCAACGTAAGTATGATAAGAATGGAAATTACAATTGTCAATTGACAATACGTCGTTGATAAATCAAGTTGCCGAGTTGAATGCCACAGCAAGTGTTTTTGTCTTTTCAAAGAAATCTACAACAATTAATCAGTTTAGTGCAGTGTCATACTCATCTATAATTTTCGAATTTATCGAGTGGTAGTAATTATATATTTTTTAGTATTCACTACCATCTGTTTAATTAAAAAATCACAATATGACAGTCGTATATAAACAAACACAAATACATGCATAACTGCAATAAAATGTAAACAAAGGTAATTCAAGATAACCAGGGCGAACATGGGTCACCATTCCACGCCGAAAGCAGGTAGATGTAACGAATGCGAAGGCACATACTCCGGTTCTAATATCGTAGATTGTATTATCAAATATGGTGTATGCCTATATTTTAACGAGTCGTGTTTAGTTTTCAATATGTCTCTTTCAGAATACCAAGAAACTATCTCTGTGTGGAATGCAACTTCACAGGAAAGTTCGCGTACTTTCGTGGAAAAATTTCAAACAATAATTATTTTTGGAGGATCTCTAACTTTTACTTTCATTCTAATATTTGTATTGGTAAAAATCACAATGGTGAGGAGAAATATAAGATCTCGCCAAAGGAAGGAATTTGAATGTAACTTTGATTCCGAATTTAGCTCGTGCCATTCCTCACCGGACGAAACAGTGCAAGGTACATGTACAACTTCCACCAGATATGTTCAAAGCTATGATTTGAACGGGAAGTCGGTAGAATGTCACGAATTTGAAATATATGAAAATATGTGTATTCAGGGGAAAAGCTAGGGACGGACAATAAACCCTTTAAATTAAATTAAAACCAATGATTACTTCATAAGAACTTGTCACTGAAATATATAGAAATAGAAAGTTTGTTCATCTTTACGAGTTCAAAGTCAATTATATTGTAAAAGTTATGTTTTCTCCATTTAGTATACCGGGTATGGATAGGACCTTTATGGGTGTTATTTAGATTTCAGACTAAAATGGCAAGTTTTGTGGTATTTCCTAGATTACTGAATGATTTACGTCAAATATTGTTAAACCTCTATATTTGAATAAAGTGGCTTCGACCAGAAAAATATGCTTGTTCTTGTGGAATTCGAATCTTTTCTATTATTTTGATTTAATCACTTTACGTAAGTCGTCAGCGAATCATTGAATTATGTGATGTAAATCAGTACCAATACAGATATTCAGATTCTTACAAAAATATGTATCATGATCAATATAGATGAACAGTATCAATGATTCCAATATTGATTCAAATGTATGTCATCTGAGGGTAAACGAGTGTGACTAACAGGTCAGGTGAATGTGTTACACTTCTTCATTCCTTCATTCTTTTCTTTTCAAAAATGGCATTTCCACAGTAGTTAATTCTTTTTTAAATTCAGTGAATTTTTTCATCCACAATTTTTTTTTATATTAATCATGCTTTTATAGGTTTAATTACAAGACATTTTATGAAGATTACCCTGTTGAAAAAACGAAACTAAAATTCACGATTGTTTTCATCAATGTTAAGTATCTGTAATGAAAGAAGGATATGGAGATAACGAACAGTATTCAATCTCAAAGTCCATTAAACAATATACAAAATAAGAGCAGAGCAAACACGGACCTCCGAAACATCAGATGTGGGATCAGGTGCCATGGAGGAGTGAGCATCCCCTGCCCACCGGTCACCCCGCCGTGTGCTCGTTGTCATGATCAGGAAATAACGGAAAAAATCCGTCGTCAATTCAGTGTATAAATAATGGATTAATAATTGGTATGAAAAACGTCAGTCAGCATTTGACTCAATGATGAATTGTATTTGCTGACAAGGTCATTGTATCGACAGGATACTAGTGCTCACTTTATACTTAATTTAAAAAGCTCTGAAATAACATTTTTTAACTCAAAACAAATAAATAAATGATCAATACTAACAGACTTTTTCCTTTTTTAGTTCAAGTTTATGAGAGAACTTGTTGCAAATCTTGAAGATTTCTACTTTCGGTTTGCTATATCTATCGTCAAGTGTTTTAAAATACCCGAAGGTGCGGTCATGCAAATCGATATTGCTATTAGCATCAACAGTCTGCATATATTATTTTTTTGTCTCTCTTATAGTACTGAACAAAAAATTTATTTCTTTTCAGAACGCTTAAAGATGATCAAATAAAGCATAAACAATATTTAGAAAAGAAATTAATATACTGAATAATGTTTCTACTTTTTAAGCTAGATAATTAAATAATTAGGTTGAGAGAATGAATTTTGATAAATACACACAAGCTATAATCAAATCCCTTTATTTAATTGGGAACCTAAATTTCCCCGTTAATTCAATGGTATTTTCACAAAGTAAACTGAGCTGCCTCTACACTTTAAATTAAACCTATCTTGTTTTTAACTCAGTTGAAATAAATTCAAGCACGCTTAACATTTTATTTTTTACTATATACTAGTATATGAATTAAATAAACATTCGTTCATGTTCCATTTAAATATGCAAGAGTGATCTCTGTTACCAACAACACAAAGTGGTTTCTTAAGCATTTTTTGTTTTTGTAAATGGCATGGTGTTGAACAAAGGATTCGCTTACTTAGCCTATAAACACTTAAAGTATAACCAGTTTATTCTTTTTTCCACATGTTTACCCCTTAATACCACGTGGATAATTTTGGATATTTTATATCCAAAATTTGTGACGTCATAAACTGTGTGATTTTAAGAATCGGCCATGGTTTAATTGTGAAGGGTATATCATTTTTATCTTAATTGTTGTGTGCTTTATCCCCTCGTCAAGCCTCGTCAAAACATAGAACTCGTTGGATAAATATTATATCCCACCACAAACCATGGGAGATCCTATAGAATTTATGAATGAAAGTCTCTGAGTAAACCTGTTAGCCTAGAACACGCTGTCACGGTATCAGGCACGGATTGCAACGGTTCGCCCCGATTTTATAAACCATAGAGTTACATGTACTGTGAGCAATGAGTTCACTAAATTATATTCTGCCTCCAATATGGTTATAATGGCCATGTTTTGCACTAGTAAACCCAAAGTTGAAAGTAAAATTGGAGGTGCACAATGGCATGCAATGAAGACTCTGTGAAAGTGTCATAAAATTTTATTCAGTGTTATAGGATGAGTTGCGGTACCTTGAGATTGGTTACTTTCAGTATTGTAGTAAACCAGAGGTTCTGTGAGCACTGAGCTAACAAATTGATACACCCCGCCTCCCATAGAAATATATTGGCAAAAATCAAAATCTGATCAAAAAGTTAAAAAAAAAATGCACAAGGGTATTATGTAACAAAGAAACTGTGAAATATTATTTAATTATATTCAGTGGTATAAGACGAATTGCGGATAAGAGATGGGTACACCAAAGCAAATACTTTTTTAAAACTATATTTTGTTTAAAAATCAATTCTTTACAACCAGTTCAAAAGTAAAGGTAATTAGTTATCTTTTGTAAAAGAGACATCAATTTTTTGAACGGAATGAATTTTTGATAGCTGGATAATATCTGCATCTATTAAACTTATAAAAATTATTTTTTTTACGAATGATGCCTGTATCCACGCAAAGGTTAACGTAATGCAAAGTAGACTGTTACATATAACAACATTTGTTGATTTTTGTTCTGGACTAATATGCAAGCTTTGATTAACATACTAGTATACATATCAGATAAATGCATCTATCAGGGAAACAATTTTTTAAAAATACAACAGGTCTATGATATAAAGCTTATCATATTTCACTAAAACAATCAGTCTGAAATGGATTATACGTTTTTCATATTTTTATGCATTTTCCCCCTGGGCATGAATCCTATGAGGAGTAAGTTATCATGTTTTTATAAACTTTCTTTTTCTTAACCATAGAAAAAGAAATTTTATAAATATTGACTAGTGTATGTTTTAGATTTCCGGGGGTTATTGTTCTTATTTGTGATCAGTTATGTGTATATGCATTTTATAACAGCATTTCAAAGTTTAACATAACAATTTTTTTATCCTGCAATTATCTTGTATATTGTATTTTATTTTTTTATTTAAAAAAATCATTTAGGGTTTTATAGACGAAATGGAGATAACAAACAATAATCAAAATTAAAAAAGAATGTGGAATAGAGAAATCTAGGTTATCAGTGGTGAGGTCTGGTGCGAGAAGGAACCTGTTCACTATGTACACCCGCCATCTGCTCCTTGTCATTATCGGATAAACCATTAAAATCCGTAGATGATAGTGCGTAGTTAAATGGCTGACAATTAGTATGAAAAAGTCAGCCAGCATTCAACTTATTGTTAGACTTATTTTGTTGACAAAGTCATTGTATCGACAAAAGAACTTTCACGTACGAAATGTTGACTTTAAGAAAGAATACTGATATCCTTGTTTTATCAAATTGTTTGTCAAAAACTTGCATCGTTTAAGAAATTGTTAGTAGGTTCAGCATGTTTTTGTACATCGAATCAATGCACAGGAATACACACCATATGCAGGTGATAAGAGTATATTTCTACATATATAATGGAAGTTCAAGGAAAATTTTAAGTTACCAAGTTTATCAAAATGTTATGTTGTTAGGTCACAAACGCCATCTTCTTTGTGTAAAAATGGTTACTTTGGGACAGAGTGTTCGAAAGCTTGCAGATATTCTAATTTTGGAGAGCAATGTCAGTCACAATGCAATTGTTCGAACACAACATGTCACCACATCACAGGATGTCACAAATCTACCACAGGTATTGCAAATTGAAATAACTGAATGAGAACTAGATATCTTGATTTTTGAAAATGTTATTTCAAAACATTTGACATTTTTATTTTTGAAAAATTGTATATCAGGATCACTGGAAAACTCACCATGTCAAATTTTTACTTAAGGGTCATTAAATATTCAGAGACATATTTGTAAGCATTTTCAATAACCAAACTCCTGATTTTCATGACCTGAGGATCGGACCACCTCAAAAACTACTTTTCTAACATTAAAGGCTACATGTATGCAACTCTTCGGTTTATGAAAGTGGTTATTTTGGGATAAACTGCTCAACACCCTGCAGATATCCTAATTTTGGGGAGCAATGCCAATTACAATGCAGTTGTTCGAACACGACATGTCACCACATAACAGGATGTCAACCTACCACGGCCACAGGTATGTCAGAAGACATTTTCAAATTATGCCCAAAACAACTTTAAAAAAATGCTTTTTAGCTGTTTGTGAAAAAAATTAATATACTGTATACAGAGTTATTTTCGCCCTGTGTTATTTTCAACCTTTCACACTTGCAAACAATTTTTGGCCCGTTTTTAATTCGCCAAGTCATAGTCATGTTTGAGAATTTATATTTTTATTTGAATTCGCCCCGTTTTGAATTCGTCCAAATGAGGTAGGGCGAAATGTGCTTAAATAAAACGGGGGTGAGAATTTCCCTGTATACATTAATATGATAATTGTTTCTGATTTTTAACCATTGTATACGTAGTTAATACTACAGATATTTTTCCTATTTTTATTTTTTAGGAATTTGATTTATGATATTTTTGGTTTTTAAAAACGGTGTATTTATACATTTTGACCCGATAATTAGTAATCAACCATCAAACGGCAGTACGTCAGAAAATGGAGGTACCCCACACAATCTTAAAATAATTTGATGCTTCGAGACTGTATTACATGTATCAAATATCAAGTGCACATTTCCTTCAGAAAATGAAATATTCTGTCTAGAGTTTAGATGTTTAGAGCTTTGTCAGGGGATGCTCACTCCTCCATGGTACTGATCCCACCTCTGGTGTTTTGTAGGTCTGTGTTTGCTCTGCTTCTATTTTGTATTGTTTTATGGACTTTTGATATTGGATACTGTTCGTTATCTCCATGTGTTTCACTTATGAAATTATGTTGTCCTATATAATTGTCTAGTGTAAACTTGATAAAAATGTTCTGATAGTTCCTTTCTCAACATTTTTTTCCTTTCACAATTGTTATATAAATAATGCTGTGTACAATATTTGGTCTAAAGTGTGCATGCCATTGCCAATATACCGTATAACTTCACAGACAGTTGGATTGTAGGTGTAAATTTAACATCCACATTTTTAACAGATTCAATAGATAAACGAAGGTTTTAAAGTTTTCATTCATACGACCGTTTAATTTAACATTTGGTAACCCGTAAATCCTTTAATCGAAATACATTCAATGTATTATATATACATGCATACTACTAGAAGAACTTATTTATGCAGTAATGTGAAGTCATCCCGAAGCTTTAAATGCGTTCAAAACGTAACGCTGCATTGTAACATTGACTTGAGTTTTATTTGTAAGTAATGTACTTAATTAAGGACATTTTATATAGAGAGTTCTCTAGGTTATATATAAACATATTAGTTTCGATATCACATGATCTCGTTGATCACATGACACTCATTTCAACCCTTTTTAATTGTTTCACATAAATCGCTTCGGCGCAGCAAACACAATTATTTTATGTTCCTTAGTTCTCCTGCCGAACGACTGCCAGGAGCTTTTTTTTTGTTGAAAGCAGACAAAAACAAATAATATCATGTTGAAGTGAAATATTTCATTTATTAAAGAAGTAAAAAACAGTTAACAGAATGGGGGTCAGAGAAGGGGGACTCAAATATAGAGTATTACACATTCTAGACAAAATATTGCACAATCTGACCCCCAACACCATAATGACATTGTAACATAGGACATATGTACATATGAAAAATGGGGGTCAGCCGACAAGAATACGAATTCAAACACTGTAATTTTTCGCAAACTACAGTATTCATGCATTCAAAGTTTACCCACTTATAAACATAAGATTCAAAACTCATATTCAAAATGCCCTAAACGGCTGCCTGCCATAAAAAAAATGGGGGGGGGGGTAGAACAAAATAACAACAACTATGAAGTTTTTCACATATAAAACGCTTCGGCGCAGCTGATTAACAGAATTATAAAACTTTTTGTCACGTAAATAAAGCAATATTCAGTTCGAAAGGAAACTTCTCTTACAGATTTCCACAAAAAAACCTCAAAGAAATCTTCATTGATCACTTGCGCCAAGCTCTTTTATACACATTTTTATATAACTTTAACTTCTATTCTCGGGTATACAAAAGGGTAAACGTCAAAAGTATATTTATTCCCCCGCTTAAAAGAGGGAGGGTATATAGTAATCGGGATTTCCGTCCGTCCATCTGTACGTACTTCCGTCTGTTTCGCTTTGGGGAACCCATCTCTTATCCGCAACTCCTCTTATACCACTGAAAGAAATTTTATGAGACTTTTAGAGAATCTTTATTAGTAAACATAATGTCTTTGTCCAACTCCTATTTTACTTTTTGATCCGACTCATATTTTGGGTTACCAATAGCAAAACTTGGACACTGTCATTATATGCATATGGGATACGGGGGAGGGAGGGTTAATCATTTAGTGAGCTCAGACTGACAGTTTATATATTTTATCAGGTACGCTTTATAATCCGTAAACTGACCCAAACCAGGTTATACTCGAATAATTTGGCCAAGAATTGGAGTCAATCTTTATAATTTGATTTTAATATAGATAAACAATTGTGAATGAAAAATTGAGTTGCTTTGTTATAAGTTCAAATTTTCCGCTCAAAAATACAACTCTAGTAACGGAAGAAGGATATGGAAATAACGAACAGTGATCAATATCAAAGTCCATAAAACAATACAAAATAGGTGCAGCGCAAACACGGACCTCAGAAACATCAGAGATGAGATCAAGTGCCATGGAGAAGTGAGCATCCCCTGCTGACTGGTCACACCCGCCGTGTGCTCCTTGTCATGATCGGGAAATAACGGAAAAATCCGTTGTGAATTCAGTGTTTAAATAAATGGACTAACAATTATTATGAAAAACGTCAGTCAGCATTTGACTCAATGGAAGTGATGGTTAGCAAGGGGAAGTGATAACTGATACATAACTGAGCCATAATGTTTGTTTACATGAGGTAAGAGCGAGCTACTGTTTGAAGTCAAAGTATTAAATTTGGAATTTTCCACGAATCCCGATGACTGGAAATGAGGGCATTGCATGGATAGAGATGATTCAGCTTGTTGTCAAGGGTGTGTGTCCCCATACCAACCCAGGTTATACAGAATAATTTGCGTTCCTTTTTGGAAATTAACCAATGAGAGACTAGAATATAAAGAAAATCAAATTATTCTCTGGTAATCCTTAACGAACCTGCATAAGAGATAGGAGAATCCCAGCGATTCTTAAATGGCTATTTACGAGTCATATTCGACTTTATACTATATGCAGAAAATTGATACGTTATATGAACAAACCTTAAAAATGCATGGTAATAAAGTGAAATTCAATTCAATGACACTTAACATTTTGTTAACCTTGGTGGAAAATCCAACCACATGCAATTTTTATTTTCGGAACAATGAATATACCAATGTACCAGATGAAAAAAATGGAAAGGTAAAAAAATGTTTATGATTTTAAACGGATTAAGCAATTTAATTGGACTGAAAATAAGTGCCGAAAAAAATACAAAAAGTTAAGGTAACATTTTTGGCGTGTACAAAGAGACAAAACTTAAAAAAAGTTTTGTTAGTCTAAATATTTTTAATGTTTTTCGTAATCTGTAAAAGAATATAATTTTAGGACAAAACTGAATATATTTAAATCAAAATCGCTGCTTAGTAAAGAAATCTTCATGTAGAAGACAAGTTTTCTTGACAAGGATTCTAACTACAACTCAACTCCTGAACCAGTCTCCTAGCAAGTAGGAACAGTGAGCTTCCAAAATGGCTTTAAAACAAACGGACTGCTGTGGTAGCTTATTTGGTAGAGTATTCGCTCCGGAAGGTCCTGGGTTCTAAGAGCGCTTCGACAGACCAAATTAGATTTTTAAAAAGGTATTACATGCACATTACACTTTGGAGTGAAAATTGTGTGTTTTGGATGAGACCCGAAAATACGCACATGGTACAATAAAAATCCCCCCCGCACTACATTCAGTAGCTATGAGTGCTGAGTATGGTGACATCTTTATGTGAGTGAAAAAATATTAAACTTATTGAATAGTCTAAAATCATAGACATATATTCTTATAATAGATCTTTGAAAGGGGAATGCCATATAATCACGATGTCAATTCATGGTGAAAAGGTCATTTTAATATAAAAGAAGGTGTGAACATTGTGAATGTATATGGGATAACAAACAGTTCAAATGTTCAAAAGTCTAGAGTCCATTCAACAATACAAAAATGGACCGGAGCAAACAGGTACATCCAAATTGAGTAGTTAGGTGCCATGGAGGAGTGAGCATTCCTCGCCGACCAGTCACACTCGCCGTTTGCTCCTTTTCATGATCGCTTAAATAACAGAAAATTCAATCGACAATTCAGTGTGTAAGAAATGGCCTAACAATAAGTATGAAAAAACATCATTCAGCATTTGACTTAATGTTAAATTGTTTTTGTTTTAAAGGTCATTGTATCAACCATAGAACTCACGAAATGATGACTTTAAACGAGACTACTGATATTCTTGTTTAAGCAATCTGAGTGTCAATAATTTACTTCGCCTTAGAATGAAACTAAATCATCTTTTATTTTTTACTTTCAGTGTGCAATGTAGGTTTTTATGGTATCAATTGTTCTTCACCATGCAGATTTCCAAGCTTTGGTTTCAATTGCCAGTCAGCATGCAACTGCACTGCTGATATCTGCGATCATATTTCTGGATGCATATTTCAAACAGGTTGTTTATTTCATGAGTTCACCTTATACTGTAAACGTATTACATTTAGCGGTGTATGATATTTAGCGATTTTAGCGGAAAGCAGAGTCCGCTTATTCAAGTACAGCGCTAAATGTCTTGTATATCAACTTTTATAACTAGCTAACTCAGACAGCGCTAAATCAAATCTATGCTAACTTATTGAAAATTGAATTTCCGCCAAATATCGTACACGTCAAATGTAATACATTTACAGTATATAGCAATTCTCTTCCTCTGTCAATTTTTTTCATCTATGTATATAAAATGTATGATAATAATGATAAACATTTTTTTCCTAATATACTGTTCAGGAAATCACTTTTTTTTTCTCTCATCCGATAGTATCGTGGCATGGTGAATTCTTGGAATTATTGCAAAAATAAATAAATATAATTAAATTTCAAATTTCTTTCCTTTTTTCGATTTGAGGTACAATAAAGTTCCATTTGAAGAAAAATGGGGTCAAAGTACAGAAAAGCCAAAGTCATAAAATGTTGATTGATTTGAGGAACTCGGATCAAGATGAACAATACTTAAGGTGTAAATTAATATATTTTACGTTTTTTTTAAATAGAAGCAATCGACGTAGAGATCAAAGTTTAGATAAAGGTTAAAGAGTTTTTGTACTACCCGTAAATGTAAAATCAAAACAGACACATACAATATCATTATATATAACACTTTTTTTAAGAATATATATATTTATATTGAAGCAATACTATATTTCAGTCTACAGTGAATCTACTGAAAGTGTTGTTATTACCAATGGAACCCCTGAAAGCAGTGTCAATAAATCCAATACTAGTAATTCAAACGTTGCACTTTCTTCGGAAAAGAATTTTATTGCATTTACGTTTGCTGGGATTGCTTTCTTGTTTTTGATTGTATTGACCGTATTTATATATTATCGCAAAAAATCTTACGTCATCGAGTCGGGAATTGAATGTGAACAATATGAGCAAATGCAATGTCAACCTACACATTGTTCATATATTTATCCAACAAATGAATCAAATCAAACAGATAACATAAATGAACACGAAGTCGAACGTGAAGAACAAGACCCCGTACAGGATCAGGAAAATATACGAATATCTACAAATCAGAAAGATGAACCGGAACTACCTTTCAGGACTGAAGATGATTATGTTGCTCAGATTGATGACATATCTGATGGCAACATAGAACTACTCGTTACAGAATCTCACAATTTAACAAGAAAATGAAAATAATTCAATTAATATATGCTTACTGGTCTTTATTTATTAATTTTGAGATAACCCTTTGTAGTCTTCTAGCCAAGACAAAAGCAAGTTTTTTATAATCACAGTTTGTAAGGCTTATGGGTCTGTAGTTTTTCAAATTACTTTTATCACCCTTTTTGTAAATCAAACTTATAATAGCATCTATTAATTAAAGAATAGATGCCTTTATTTTATGAGGAAAACATTGTTGCTGCTATTTGAGTTGGGTTAGCTATAAATTAGATCGGGTTCGGGATATCTCAAATTCCCCCTCTTTGCCCTGGATCCTAAGAACGAAAGGTATACGAATTTTGTAGCAGACAGAATTTTCAAAAAATATGCTTTCAATCACGATTGCTTCTTAAATAATTCAATAAAATAGTATAGACAAATATCGGATTTGATGATTAGATGCATGGATGGATCATTCTTTTTTTGAAAAAATGCGAGATTGGCTAGGATTGAAATTTTCTTTGTCAGCATACATGTGGCATAAGTTGTGTTAAAACTTTTTAACCCTTTAGTTTTCGAGCAAATATATATCAGATTGAGGAATATTTTGTAATTATGCATAAAATATATTTATATATAAATCGGGCATTATCAATGAGAAATCGGGGGGTAATACAGTAATATGATCAAAACATTAGGCCTATTATCAGGGTTCATCATTTTTCAAAGCATTTATTCAATCGAACATTCTCATTTCTCAAGTGATGCAATACGTAATGGTTTATCATTTTTCAAAGCATTTATTCAATTGAACATTCTCATTTCTCAAGTGATGCAATGCGTAATATCGCGAATACCAATGGTGATCTAACTTACTACCGCTCTTTTGTGGGGGAGTCGAGAAAGTTCTAAATTTCTGGGGGCACATGACATTGTTTATAGTAATGTCAATCGAATGTTTTGAACAATTTAATGAAGAAAGCACTATGTTTTGCCAGATATTGAACTCCAAATAGTAGATGGTCAAATAAGGAAAGTTTAGAATATTTTATCTGCTTTAAAATGTGACGATTTTCAATGAAAATTTAACGAGAAGAGTCCGCTTAGTTAAAAATATCGTTAAAAATGTAATACTTTAGGATAGGCTCCTCTCAAAACATTATTAGGCTAGTTAAGCAATTGTTTAGCACGGTATTCCGCCAGGATCGATCTTGCATTGCATTCAATAGCACTTTGCCCCCACTCAAAAGACGTTTCCTACCTCCATCGCAAAAGAGTTCTGCTTAGTTAAGTAATCGCGATATCAAGTATTGGGGGATCTTTTAAATGCACTTTGCAATAGGAAAACAAAAATCAAACAAACTAAAACCCCCAAAAGCAAAGTTATACCTTTTCCAGATCCGAGGATTAACAGTGAAACTTCAAATATTGTAAGGGTAATGTTCAGAATAAATCAGGCTATAAGTTATTATCATGCATTAGGAACTTAATTCAAATTTGGCTAAATTTATGACCCCTATATCATGTAAATTAAACAACACAATCAACCAAGAAAAGCCAATGCTTTATTTAAACTTCAAACTGATGTGCTCTTGAAATTAAATTCAGAGATTCTCAAGTGTGAAATATTGCCCCATGGTTCCTTTTGCAATTACATAAATTTTATCAAATTCGTTGGCAATCAAAGGTTCGCTTACTTACACATTAGAGCCATGCTAATTATTTTTACTTATTTAATGAGTCGTACAATAAATTTGACAATACAATCTGACACAAAGATATTTGCTTCAGCATTTTAGGGATGGGGATTTGGATTGATGTACCTCTTGCTCATGCATTCTGCACTTCTAAGGCTATAACCATTAGAAATAAAGGAATTGATAATTTTATTTACCTGTGGTTTGGGTAAATAAGGGTTAGACTGGTAAATTAAGGAAAATGACAAATTAATGCTCAATGCAAGTTAAAGAACATAATCTGCTGCATGGTATAACCAGTTGCTTAAATTAGAAATTCTCTTCTTTTTGCTTTGGTAAGTATTGAAAGTTATTAGCTCTAGGTATGCTGTGACCCAGAAAAATGGTAATTGATCATTAATCATGTAATATTAATTATTCATGTTCAACTACTGACAAGGTCAATTTAATAAGGTTTTAAATAAAAAGGACATACTTTACAATTCACAAAATATAATGGAAAAAATATTCCAAAAATTATACACTTACTAGAATGAGTTGTATATGAGGCTATTGATCATGACTTAGGAGTATAACAAAATTTGGATTAATTCAGTCAGATTTATTATTTGCAAGATACAGTGTACTAGGGTTATCAAGTCAAGTACATGCAAATCTAAACTGATCGTACATGTAGTCGGCTTATTCAAATGACTAAAACATATATCTTTGTTCAGCATTCAATTATTGATAAACAAGAGGCTTTGGCAATTACATAAATTTTATCAAATTCGTTGGGAATCAAAGGCTCGCTTACTTACCCATTAGAGCCATGCTAATTATTTTTACTTATTTAATGAGTCGTACAATAAATTTGACGATACAATCTGACACAAAGATGTTTGCTTCAGCATTTTAGGGATGGGGATTTGGATTGATGTACCTCTTGCTCATGTTAATTTCTGAGATGATGGTAGTTCACCATATTCAAAAGATTTTAAAAGTGAATCATAAAAGTAATCTTTTATTTCATTCCAAAATATTTTGTAAAATTCGACTGGTATGCCATCTAGACCAGGTGTTTTATTGTTATCCATATTTTTAATAGCCTCTTCACATTCTCTTAGGGTAGGAAATTCCTCACATATGTTTTGTTGTTCTGTGCCTAATTTTATTTTTAATTTAGTATTACTTAAATAATTTCTTATATCTTCAGATTTAGGGTTTTGTGATGTGTACAGTTTTTCATAGAATTTACATAATTGCCCCAAGATATCATTACCACTAAAGAAAGTTTGGTTGTCTTGGTCAATTTTTTTCAATAACATTACTTTGTTGATACTTATTTTCTAGTTTTAAGAAGTAAGAAGAGCATTTCTCTCCACACTTAACCCAGTTTGCCCTTGATCTAATGTATACTCCTTCTAATTTTTTATCATATATTTGTTGTAATTCTCTCTCTAGCTTATATTTTTCTTGATTATTAATTTCATTAAAAGGTCTATTTTCAATATTTGTAATTCTGTTTTCAATTTCTTTTACTCTCTGTTTAGTATTCTTACTTTTGGTTTTGGAGTAGGTTATAGAACACTCTTTAACAGTAAGTTTAACCATCTCCCATCTTTCTTGTGGACATTTTATATTTCTAAATTCAAGTTCTTTATTTTTTGAAATGTCTTTTAATTGTTTACAAAAGTCTTCCTTAACTAAATATGAAGTGTTCATTTTCCAGTATCCACAACCTCTCTTTTTTTTCTGAAGAATAAAGTCTATTTTTAGCCCTAGATGATCACTCATTCTATTATTATTTACTTTAGGACACTTTTTTAAAGAAAAGCAATCTATAGATAAAGGAAATTTTTCTGCAAATAAGATATAGTCTATTCTGCTACTCGGAGTATTGTTTGCATTGCACCAAGTAAAACCAGATTTATCTTCATGAATATTTTTCCAGCCATCTATCAGTTTTAATTGTTTTATTAAAGAGTGTAATTGTGTTTTGCTTGAATCAGTATTCTGATTATAGTTGTCAATATTACAATTTAAATCTCCACATACAAACAAGTTCTCAAGACTTTTAGCATTTTTTCTTACCCAAGACTTAGTTGTGATATAATATTCCTTTCTATCGGATACATTATTTGGTGCATAGAGATTTGCTATTGAAAACGTTATATCATTAATTTTAAGATTTATCAAAATTTTCCTCAATTCAGAAGGTCTCTGATAGTTAATCAATTCATGAGGAAATATTTTTCTGATTAATATAGAGACACCTCTACTAAACGCTGAACTCGAAAAACGGTGAAAACTTGAACCCATCCATCTGGCATTATATTGATACTCTCTCGACTCTATGTAATGAGTTTCTTGTAATAATACAATATCTATGTCTAAATCTTGAAGCCAATCATATAAAACTATTCTTTTTTCGTATGTATTTAATCCCCTCGCATTTAAGGAGAAAACGCTTAATAATGGGTTAAGCATAGTAATATTTGTTCAAAGCAAAATAATACGTGAATGGGAGAAAAAAGTTTATCATAGAGAGGAATCTGAGAAAAAAAGGATATTAACCTTGCTCACTAGTGTCTGTGTCATGACCACTTGTTTCGTTGACATTTTCTCGAGATCTCTTATATGGTCCTTCCTTTAGCTGGCTTACGCAATCGGTGATTTCCTTCTGTGACACCCAAGCAGCTTTGTTATTTGGTTGCCTCGGGAGGGACCAACTTCTTGGTTTGCGATGGTAGTTTTTTTGCTACATCTTTGATTATAATGCCAAGACATAGTTTTAGATTCGTGCTGCACTGTACTAAATGAATGATCCAACGAGATTGTCGTGTTAAAAAATCGATTTGAAACATGCTAGGTAGCTTAATACTGTATACAGGAAAATTTTCACCCAATTTTATTTTCGCCCTACATTTTTGGGGGCAAATTTAAAACGGGGCGAATTCAAAGGATACAGTATAATTTCTTGAACAAAATTATAACTGGGCGAATTTAAAACGGTACAACATTATTTGCAAGTATGTTTGCAAGCATGAAAGAAAACCCTGTATATAGTAGTTACAAATTAAATAGAATATTCTATCGTTAAAAGGATGATTATATCCTGCGGACCCGATTTAACGACAGAATGCGTTCATTTTATTGACAATAGATAGCAAACAGAACAAACGGTATATAACTCTTATTCAGTGCATACTAGTTCCAAATCGAATATAAACATGGTAAATATGAAGCGCGAAAAGACGTTCAAATAACGATTGATTGATTATGTTTTGTTTAATGTCCCTCTCGAGGATTTTTCACTCATATGGAGACTCTTCAAATAACGAGTAAAAATGCCTTTATATGGTATTTCTTTCAGGTTAAAGCTTGCACAACCTCACTTGAAGGTTTGTTTTCATAAATTTGGTATTTATTTTTAATGCAAATCCTTTAATTTGTATGCTTCAAAAATCGTTTCGGGTCGATTTTCATTCTGCAATATTTTGCGTCATTACGACAGAGACATTATTTATACATGTACATGTCCCTGATTGCGACTGTATGGCAAGTATTCTAACTGTTGCGAGGGCTTATCCCAAGACACAGATTATTTCAATAATGACATTCATAGACGTCTCTCTTTGTAAGACAGGTCGACTTAATTCTAGACATATTTCATTCATAAACAGATAATTACCGAAATGTCCATATTTTGGGGACACTTTTTCATAAACAGGATATTATAAAATGACATCCTATAGAAAAAAGGGAACCCGGTAGGGGAGGACATCTAGGGCTTGTTATTTGTACTTGGCATCATGCCTGTATTTGAAGTATTTTAATGTTTTACTTGAGCTCAGGGGTAGAGAGGATTCTAAATTAATACAGCGTAGTCAAAATATTCATATCCATCACACATTATTGGAAATTTTTAAAATTCATGCCGTTGTTATGAAAAATATTCTATACCTTTCTTCCAACTATATTTCTTTCCCATCAAATAAAAATGATGCCTGTCAAAACAAAAAGTCAACGTTCATCAAACTATTTTGTTTCATTGTAATAACTCTTGTTGATTTTGTTTTCAAATATTTTGCAATTTTAATATTGACTTAATAGTTGACATATAAGATGAATACGTCTGACAGGGAAACTTTTCCAAAAATAAGAACAGCTCTATGAGATATATATAAAAGCATTCCATATTTCGCTTAAACGATCAGTCAGATATGGATTATGTGTGTTTCATGTTTTTATCCATGTCTTTAACCACTGCAAATGCATCCTGTAAAGAGTAAGTTATATATTTGATCATGATAGCTCTTCTTTTCTTCAACCATAGAAAGGAAATTTGGTTAATATTGAGTAATGTATGTTTTAAATTATACTGTCCTCACTTCAGTCATTCTACAAAAAACATGACTGATTAACAATTTTTATGTCGATGAAAAATTTTCTTTAGTTATGACTTAAATATAATTTTAATGATCGATTTTAACCCCAAGGTATTCACTTCAAAAACTTAAACCTTGTGCAAAACTTTTGAAACTCATATTTCACATGTGTATTCCTTGTGACAAGACCCTCCTTTGGGCACTGATATGTTTGACCTTGGAGTTTGACTCACATTTGCAAAATGATTGACTCACATTTGCAAAAAGGAGTTTGACCAAAACTTTTGAACAGTTGTTAGAGCTTTCATATTTTACCATTATATTTATTGTGACATTACCTTTTTTTATTAAAAAAAAAACAATCACCTTGGGCATAACTTTTGAAAAGTCAAAATATTACTTAACGTGTGTTCCTAACTTATTCTTTAATTTTTTTCCTAATAATCGTTCTTATATCTGATGTAAATCGCTATCATGAGCCGGAATCTTAAACCATCGAAAATATTGCCTGTTTACATTGCCATTTTAGGGGCAAGATAATTCGGTTTAGCGCGCTTCGTACAACCATCAAAAGGAAAATATTTGATAGAAATCAAAGGAATGTTTTCAAGTTGAGTCTATGTACCATTAAAGTAAGGATTTAGAAAAGTTAATCCAAAAGAGAGCGCAATTTTGTGCACAACAAATATAATTTGTTTTCTAGGGGTGGCACTGAAGCTCTCTGGTCATCCACCCCAGTTTTTCAGACCACCTAGCTACAGATCTGCAGTTACCCGAAAATAAACTTTTCAACAATTAGTGCTAGGGCTTTAATGTCTCTCCTGTATTTTTCTTAGTGACAAGGCTTTGCCTTGGTACTATTATCTTGATCCTCTGACCTTCACCTTGGAGCTTTTTTCAAAAAGTTTAATCTTGGCAATAACTTCTGAATGATTCGTGCTTGGGTTTTTGTTTCATAGGTATAGTTATTGAGTCCTTTCTTCGGGTAACAACATTTTCATTTTTTGACCTTGGAGTTACCATACGGGGGCACCAGTGTTTCACAAACACATCTTGATTTAGTTTTGAATAATGTTCTGTTTATGATTTTATAAGCAAAATATGGATATAACAAATAGTAATCAAACACAAAAGTTTGTTTAACAAAAATTTGCAGCCAAACAAACACAGACCTCTTTAAAAGTTATCAGACGTAAGATCAGGCTCCGTCGTAAAATTGTTGTGGGCTCACTTTTGATCAAAGTATCACTTATCCACTTTTAATTCCTTTGGTAAAAGATTGCAATCAGAAGTAGGCTCGTCTTAGTTTTATGGGCCCGGACCAGGTGCCATGGAGGAGAAGCATTCTGTCGACCAGTGAATCTGCTTTTTGTCGCTATCGGGCACACCGAAAGAAAAGTGCGAAATTAAATGTGTAAAAGTCAGTCAGCAATAAACTTTAATGATAGAATGCTGACACGTTCATTGTATCAAATTCAAATTCTTTTTTGACTTTGAGCTTTACAAACATGACTGTACAAGTGGGTTAAAAGGACAATGTCGTGATAATTATGTACATTTGATATATACAAAAAAATACTTAAATCAACATATCTTAGTTTTTAAGTCAAAGTAAATAAATTTATCTGCATTACATAATTCTTTCATCTTTTCAACTAAAATTTGCAACAATTCAATTAAGGTGTTTCCACCCTCACAATTTTATAGGTTCAAAGTACAAAAACTGCATTTATTTTCCTTTAATATACTTCGAACTTTCCAATTATTGCAAAAAATGTATAGGTCACCATATTATTTAAGATGCGAAACATAAATAAACAGAAGTGTATGTCAACATGAAAAATCGCACATTTTTTGTAAATAGTATTATGAAAAATATGTAAAAACTGGTTAAAATGCATAATTCTGATGCTGAGTGTTCCTAAATACTTACTACTTAAAAGATATTTTTGAATTGTGAATATCAGGGAAAATATTTTACAATAAAGCAAATGCCTGAATGAAGGAACCTTATAAGGAGTTATTGCCCTTGTCAACAATTTTTAAAGATTGAATAATTGATAAAATATAGAAAATATGCATTTTTTAAATTCTTTAACTTGACAATATTTATCATAACACCTATTGTAAAGCATTCTTCCAAGAGATATTGTTCTATTAGGTATGAATGTAAACTAATTACAGTTTTTGCAAAAAACTATGACATCATAGGAGGGTGGAATTACCTTAAACACTAAAATAAGACTTTATAAAAAAAAAATAACGAGATGATGTTGAATAGTTTAGAGGGTCGAAGGGGATGTTTTCTCTAAAATATTCAACACTATCGAATTTTAATGAAATGTAGGACATTTGTCATTACATGTACATATAAGATGATGATTTGTTTGATTTATAAATGTTTTATTTATTCAGACTTAATATCTTGGTTTTTCAACAATCATGTCTCGCCTGAGCGGTTTTGATGTAGAGTTAGACAGTATAATAAAACATTTTTTTTTGTTGCAAAAATGAAAACCACATGTAAACTTAACAATTTTATCAATTTGAAAGTTGAAATAATTCTGAATCAATTATTTTTTTTAAACAGGCATTTTTAAAGTTTGAACATCAGGGGCAGCTTTCATATTAATGTTACTTCTAAGTGTTCTAAAAAGTCACAATATTTTCAGTCAGCATTCTTATTTTGTTTCTGAAGTCCTTCATGACACATATTTAGACATTCATAATGAAAAGTCCGTTTTCTAGAAAGATGATTTTCACATGAATACTTATAATAAAAAAAAATATATGCACTTATATTGATGATTTTGGAGATTTTCTGTTTGTATTGTTTAGTTTATTAAAATCCACAGATCCATTTCTGAAGAAAAAAAACTCACGAACTTATTTTTGAAAATGTAATCAAAACTTTAATGGATAAAAATGTAATGATTTTATTTTATACTCTTTATATCACAATAAATTGCAAGAAAAAACGGTTTAAAATACAGCTATACCAGGGGTAATTTCATCAACATTTTTGTAATGCGCAAAAATATAGAAGACATCAGAAGTCTGGACATGTTTGTTGAAATACCCTCTACTTTATATTTTGCTCATATGCAATGTTTTATTGTGTTTTACATTTATATGTATGATATAAATTTTATTGCTTATGCGATGTATATCACTTGGTTTTAATTAAATCTTAAATCTGACAGGGGCTATTTTGGGATAAACTGTTCACAAGCCTGCAGATACCCTAATTATGGAGCCGAATGTCAATTACAATGCAACTGTTCGAACACGACATGTGAACACATTACTGGATGTCCATCTACCACAGGTAAGGTAACGATATGTCAGTTTTGAATTTATTTAAGTCTCAAAAAACCAAACTCGATTTGAATTACCATATCTATAATATATTCCAAAAACTTCATAAAAATCCTAACAAAAAAGATCCATAGGGGTTTCCAGTAAATGTTAAACCAAACCTCTTTCCTTACATATCACTGAGATATTAAAAGTAGTGAAGGAGAAACTTCAAGAGAACTGTGAAACAATACTTTGGAGAAGTGGTGTAAATCAGATTTGGATACTTAAAAATCCAGGGAATTTTTAGAACATTTGAAATCACAAGATTTTACCAAAATCAACAGCGTAATAACGTACGACTTTTAAACTATATACACAAATATTTCCCACGATGAATTAATCCTTTATGATAAACATGATGGTTTGAACTTTTCAAAAGTCAACTTTGTTATTTATGGAGCAATATACCTTTATCAGCTGTATTCGTGGATTCGATTAAAAAGAGCATGCTCAACGTTCAATTACTACATGTAAAACGGGGTAAATTATTGACAAACAAGTTGACGAAACAAGAATAAGAAGCTTAAAGTCATCCTTTCGTAAAATGGTCGATGCAATAACCTCGTCAGCAAAAACAATTTATCATTGAGTCAAATGCCGAAAGACGTTTTTCATACTAATTGTTAGTTTTTTTTTTTACACACGAAATGACTACGGATGTTTCCTCATCTCATTTTCCTAATCTCATGACAAGGAGCACTCGTGACCGATCGGCAGGAGATGCTCTCTCCTCCACGGCACCCGATCCCACCTCTGATGTTTTGGAGGTCTGTGTTTGCTGTGCTCCTATTTTGCATTGCTTAGCGGAATGATGAGCTTGAATAATGTTCGTTATCTCCATATATCTCATTTTATCAGAAAATGGAATATTCTTTTGTCACACCTTAAAAAAAATCAAACCTTAATTTTTTAATCATTATATACATGCATCTTTCTCTATTACAATGAAGAGGGGATAAAAATAATCAATTAATTATTGTATGTAAACAAGTTAAAGTAATACATTTCAACATTTTCATATTTCTTTCCAAAGGAAACCGAAGCGACAACAAAAAGGTGTCTTATTAAGAGAAGTAATCTACGAAGACTGTTTCAAAAAGTTAAGAATGTGGGCAAATAAAGTAAAAGACAGAATATATGTCAAAAAAAAATATTGCTGTGCATCTGTATGAAATGAAAAAAATGCCATTTATTTAAGAATTCACGTGAATTGCGATTTCATGTTTAATTATGAAAAATTAAATTTAAAAAAGAAATTTCTATCGAGAAAAATTTATCCTATTAAGTTTCCTGTTGCAACGTGAGTTTTAAAAAAAAGTTGCATCTTCACAACTGTATGATCGGAAGCAAGTCACAGAATGGTGTATTTCTATTACCACTTTCACTTTACAATATAGTTATTATCTGAATTATAATGTGATTTATAGCAATAGGGAAGTAATTGGTACTGTACAATATCAAAATATTTCTTTTCTCCGTCAGTATCAGTTAATATGAAATTTAGAATTATTCTTTATTGTTAAAAAATTGTTACAATAGATCTAACATATACCTGGAGTTACTTTAAAAACACGAAAATGTAATTGCTCAATTCAAAAATAAAAAAAAATAGAGAGAACACGGTATTTTGGCTTCATTATACCTATCATGAAAAGGAGAAAGATGTCAATTCTTGGAAATTCTATTTTAAGACAAAATAAGGTCAAATTTTCAAATTAAAAAATTGAAATGATGCCTTTTATCATAAAACAAATACATGTAGTATTTTATAGCCTGGTAATAACTCAGATCTGAGATATATTTGCCAAGCCAGGTTAAGATTACATATGCTTTTCCGTGGTACAAATGGCAATTATAAATCATATATGTGTAAAGTATTTCAGCTGTTGTGTGATCATGATGTAAGCGACATCAGTCACGGAGACTTTTATATTTATTGATATATAGATATTTATTGTACCCTAATTCTTTGATTATCAAAATAGAATACTTCACTCATGTGTCGTTATATTAATGTTATCTTAAGTGAACGTTTCTTTTTGGGTTTATTTCGTGTTATGGATGCCATGGTTCTATTCTCGTTCGCCGCGCCGAATCAAACTTAGGTGATAACTGTTCCCTCACGAAATGCTTGACATTTGAAGTAAAGTCACGGGTCTCTGAGACTTTTAAAATCGATGTCTCGTATCTCGGAAGGTCTTGTCACGATAAAAAGTGTTCACTTCTTTGTGTATATTTGAAGTCCTTCACCAGTATATATTGGTATATATGTTGACGTCTCTTTTTGAGTACAGGGTTTTTGAATGAAACGTGAAGTAACACACAATCGATCTTGTCCGATTAGAACATTTTACTTGCCTGTCGTGTTATGATAAAAAAAATATTCGCAAACAATTCAGTGTGTAAATGATAGCCTAACAATAAGTATGAAAAACATCACCCAGGAAAGATAATATAAATTTCAAAAAAAAAAATATATACTTAATTTTGTCTATCATTTATATGTCATGTAATTTTAGGACAATTGAGGAGCACATAGCTTGCTTGTATTTTCAAAGGATTAAAAATTTATTACTTTTCTTTTTCTTTCCATATTTTTCCTTATAAAACTACATTGGTACATCAGGGGTATGGCACCATAATTCTCAGGAGCAAGAAGAACGGTTTACTTTTGAAAAAGACGATCTTTCTACATTTACTTACATAACTGGAAATAAAAATATAGAGAAAAATGATAATTCGTCCATTTCATCGGAAGACCTGTTTAGCTTGGAAAAATACATAATGATGATATCTATAGGTATTTCCTCCAGTTTGGCATGTATTTTCATCATTCTGTCTCTAGTGCTCATTTGGCGTCGTCAACGAAACGTCGATGTAAATCAACCAGAAACTGACTCTACGTCATACGAAACGCGTGCACAAGACATGTGTTCAAATTTCTATCTATATAGTAAACCTAGGTATGAAAGAGAACATACCACGGATCATGAATACCACAGGTATGAAACGATACCCGAAGAACATTTTCTGGAAACAAAACATGAGGATCAAGACTCACCAGCAATAGATGATTGCACTTAACACCCGTTTTGTGGACTTTTTGGTCGTTTCTGCCGCTTTTATACCATAACCTGAATTTACGTTTGTGTATTTAAGAGTCTTGTCAAAAACTCTCAGTGACCTTAATTTTACACTGTAGTACCATCGGACCAAAATTGCGGAACAAACTTCCTTTGCATGTAAGACAATGAAAATTTACTGATAATTTAAAGAGTCATAGACACAGTTTCAGCTTAAAAAAAAATTCAAATTCATTTTTCCATTTTTATAAATCTTTAACTCGGGTCTTTCTAATGATCGTAAAAAATTTGAACTTAAATTGTCAAGATACAAGACAGATTTAGAGCTCCAAACCTTTGTTATGTAAACAAGGTCTGTGTCATGTTATTTTTACATAGAATAATATACTAATATATGTTCGCTCATAGCAGATAATTTCAATAAAGAAGTTAGTTCTAAACAGTTTCTAGACAATTTTAAGTGATTGGCTGAATATCTTTTTGTTATAAATATGATATTTCAAATTATTTTGTATATGACATATCATATTTTTGTATATAACAAAAACAAGGCACGAGCCTTGTTTACATTTTGAAGAACTTTAAGTTCTGTATCTCGTTTGTTAATCAATAAATGATGTACAAATCTTTGCTGATCATTCGACGATGCCTTAGTTAGGAATAGTAAACAATAAAACTGGTTTAAAAATTCTGTTAAAACTGTGTTCAAGCCCCTTTAAAACAGCTTAAAAATTAATTCATCAAGGACTTTGGTGTTTTATTTCAATTACATGTGTTTCTTGCAATGTTAATTTCAATATTATTATATATATGTGAATATATTTTTAGTTTTACTTTTCAACGCCATTTCTGTAAAAACAGGCGGTTTAATCAAATAAATCAATTTCAGGTTAAATATTTTTAATCCACCTTTGGAATATTTAAGGGTCCATGCATAATATTCTGTTCAGAGATTTGTGTTGTTTAAAGTTTTTTTCTAACATGGATCATTACTCCTTCTCTATTCATATTTTTTTCATGCTGAATATAATTGAGGGTTAAGTAATGAATATGATATTCTAAAATATATGCAGATATCAAGTGTTGTTCAGTAGTATGCAAAGCGATCCCAATTTTTTTTCAGTTATGCTGAGTTATGCTGTATGAATACATTTTAAAGTTAAAAAAAAACACGAGAAAGCCAGTGTCAGGAGTGATATACCTTTAAAGTATCTATATTATGTTGTAGAATAAAATTAACAGGAAAGTATTTATTTTTGTAAATTCCAACGAGCCTATACTTCCCTGTTGATAATAAGCTATTCCTATTTTTTTACGGAACATCCGTTCATGCAGCAGGAGGGATATAATAAAATAATTTTAAAATAAGTTTTATTTTCTGAGATAACTTTTGTTTTAAATATGCTTAAGTGAGAGTTAAAAAAACAGAATCACCAATTTCAAAGAACAATTAAACATAAGAATCATAAACTGCAATTATAATCAGTGAGTCAAATGCCGACTACAATGTATCATTGAGTCAAATGCTGACTACAACTTATCATTGAGTCAAATGCTGACTGACGCTTTTCATACGTCTTGTTAGGCCATTATTTATAAAATGAGGTGTCCGCGGATTTTTCCTGTTATTTTCAAATTATGACAAGGAACACACGGCGGGTGGGAACAGTCGACAGGGCATCTCAATCCTCCATGATCCCACCTCTAATGTTTTGGAGGTCTGTGTTTGCTCCATTTCTATTTTCGAATGTTTAAAGGACTTTGGAGCTCGAATATTGTTCGTTATCTTCATATTTTTCCACAATATAAAATATCAAACGCATGATTTCTGGAGACACGTGAACTCCTATACAAAAAGGCACTTGTCAAGTCCTGTTTAAATCTTTAAGAATTTTATGTTCTGTATCTCCTTTATCATTCAACAAATAGTGTTCCATTGATTGCTGATCATAAGAATTGCCTTAGTTAGGAATTAAAAACATTAAAATTGCTTTTTTTTAAAATATCAGTTGAAACTGTGTCCATGTTCCTTTAAAATCAGGAGAAAACAACAATAAAAGCGACGCTATAAGGAGTTAAACAAAAAGTGACAACGGATAGATTTTACATTTGAGAAAGTTCTAAATTTCTGGGGGCACATGACATTGTTTATAGTAATGACAATCGAATGATTCGAACAATTTAATGAAGAAAGCACTATGTTTTGCCAGATATTGAACTCCAAATAGTAGATTGTCAAATAAGGAAAGTTTAGAATATTTTATCTGCTTTAAATGTGACGATTTTCAATGAAAATTTAACGAAAAGAGTCCGCTTAGTTAAAAATATCGTTAAAAATGCAATACTTTAGGATTGGCTCCTCTCAGAACATTATTAGGCTAGTTAAGCAATTGTTTAGCAAGGTATTCCGCCAGGATTTTTTACTTATCTGTCCTTATAAATTCTGCAATGATCGATCTTGCATTGCATTCAATAGCACTTTGCCCCCACCCAAAAGACGTTTCCTACCTCCATCGCGAAAGAGTTCCGCTAAGTTAAGTAATCGCGATATCAAGTATTGGGGGATCTTTTAAATGCACTTTGCAATAGGAAAACTAAAATCAAACAAATTAAAACCCCCAAAAGCAAAGTTATACCTTTTCCAGACCTGAGGATTAACAGTGAAACTTCAAATATTGTAAGGGTAATGTCCAGAATAAATCAGGCTATAAGTTATTATCATGCAATAGGAACTTAATTCATATTTGGCTAAATTTATGCCCCCTATATCATGTAAATTAAACAACACAAACAACCAAGAAAAGCCAATGCTTTATTCAAACTTCAAACTGATGTACTCTTGAAATTAAATTCAGAGATTCTCAAGTGTGAAATATTGCCCCATTTGACAATCAAAAGTTCGCTCACTTACCCATTAGAGCCATGCTAATTATTTTTACTTATGTAATGAGTCATACAATAAATTTGACAATACAATCTGACTCAAAGATATTTGCTTCAGCATTTTAGGGATGGGGATTTTGATTGATGTACCTCTTGCTCATGCATTCTGCACTTCTAAGGCTATAACCATTAGAAATAAAGGAATTGATAATTTTATTTACCTGTGGTTTGGGTAAATAAGGGTTAGACTGGTAAATTAAGGAAAATGACAAATTAATGCTCAATGCAAGTTAAAGAACATAACCTGCTGTATGCTATAACCAGTTGCTTAAATTCGAAATTCTCTTCTTTTAGCTTTGGTAAGTATTTAAAGTTATAAGCTCTAGGTGTGCTGTGACCCAGAAAATGGTAACTGATCATGAATCATGTAATATTAATTATTCATTTTCAACTACTGACAAGGTCAATTTAATAAGGTTTTAAAGAAAAAGGATATACTTTACAATTCACAAAATATAATGGAAAAAATATTCCAGCTGTTTACTTGTGTTAACTGAAAATTTTCTCTGCTTTAAGCTTTAGGCATACCTGAATTTTATGTTCATCGGTGGATTACATTGTTTTAAGCTAGTAGTTTTACTAAAATTAATTGATATTCATCAAAGCTATTCTTGATAAATTGATTTTAATGGTTAGAGAATAGAGTTCATGGAATATTTACATCAGATGAGAATTCAAAACCATCAGGGTTAAAAATATTACTGAAATTAACTTTGGTCATTCAAATTCATAACTCATAGATAGGGGAGAGACATGCCATTCATTCAATTCAATGGATAGGGATTTCAGTAGAAAGAGTGTATTATACACGTACTAGAATGAGTTGTATATGAGGCTAATGATCATGACTTAGGAGTATAACAAAATTTGGATTAATCCAGTAAGATTTATTATTTGCAAGATACAGTGTACTAAGGTTATCAAGTCAAGTACATACAAATTTAAACTGATCGTACATGTAGTCGGCTTATTTAAATGACTAAAACATATATCTTTGTTCAGCAGTCAATTATTGATAAACAAGAGGCAAATGATTTCATTACTACATTAGGTCCACCTGTTTGAATATACAAAGATTTCACCAATTGATGCGATGTATTTCACAATGGCATTTTTCATGGACCTAAATAAATTTAGTATTATATCAGACATCTAAACTTGATAAGCATGATGTAAGCCTATGGATTTCAATCAAGATACACAAATCAGAGAGTCAATTTAATTTTATGGCTTATCCTATTTTAAACAAAGCAGTGGAAACCCCTAGTTATAAGATCCAGGGCTAGAAATATTTAAGTCAAACCCATTGGAAGTTCACAAACATCTTCAGTCAGGGAAAATTTTAGGAAATACAAAGCTATTTAATTGTTATTAATGGATTAGAAATTAAAGCATTTGTCAAAAATTTCCACTTATTTTATTAGATTCATGCCAGGTAAACATATCATTTATCCAGAAACCACAGCAAAATTCTATTTCTCAGCCTTTGGCTCCAATGCACATAGTTAGAATGATTCACAGTACTTTTAGGTGGCAAAAAGAATAATTAAAATACACATGTAATCATGTATTCTTGCAAGCCAGGTTGATGGGGGAAAGGGTTTTTGCTCTGTGTGTGAGCCATTTATTAGTAATACTTGTTCTGTTCCTAGTTCTCGGTAGTTAACTTACATTATTATTTTAATAGGCATAGATCTGTAATTTTCATTGGAAGTGAACTTTAAAAAGTTCCATATTCTTACTCCATTTAATAAAGTATCATTTTACATCCAGTTTATTATGTATATGCTCACAGCTCATACAGATAGGTTTGGGTGAAAAGCATTCATTAGAATAAAGTTAAAAACTGATGTCAAGATCCCATTTGGAGTCATAGTTGGGAGTAAAACGTTGACTGCTGTAACACCCTGTGTTACATGTAATACATGTGATTACTTAAAGCATGGAGTCAATGCTCAGATATAAAGCTAACCTTATTTTATTACAATAAACATGATTTATTTCCATAGATAATCTTACACGGTGAGTTAAATAGGTTTTCTAGAACTATTGTTTGAAACCAGCCAGAATAAATTCATACATGCTGCTGTTGAATTGAAAACAGTAGATCAGGATCAGCCATTTTTATGATGGGACAATATTTTGTCCATATATAAATGTTTGTTTAAGTTTTATTACATGTAATTCATCAATAACATAAATAATATAATATAATATAATTGCATATTTTTAGTCTAATCATTATACAGACGTAATCAACTTAGGAGGTATGGGGATCTAGAGTTATTTTCAGGGGGCTATTTCAGTTTTCCAAGTAAATAGGTGACATTTAGGGCGGTTGGTCGTGGGTCGGTTGAATGCGGCTTCCCCATTTTGTGGGGTGACCAATACCTGTGGATTCCAAAGGTTTCGGCCATGTGGCGTTTGCGCCGAGCCATTCAACTGATGCTATAATTCATTGTGATGCTGCTGCTTAAAACAAATTCATTTACTGTGAAAATGTGTGCTGCTTTCAACAAATTCATGAATTGGTCTGCTTTGATTGATTGAAACAAACTCAATTGCTGTGCAAAATGTGTACTGCTTTCACCAAATGTCATGGACAGTGCTTTGCTTGCTAAAATATATTAAGTAAAGTTCGCGGTTTGATAACCCGGAACAATAACTACATACATATAAACTTGTAAAGTTTATTTAAAATACATGTACATAAAATTTAATTGTAAGGTTAATTACCGTTTGCGGTATACCCGGAACGGCCATTGTTTTGCTTATTATAAGTACATGTACATGTAATATTTTGCTCGATTGTTGTTGCTGCTTGTTTTTGCTGCTTGTTGAAATTGTTTGGGGTCGCCCTGCTTGGCACCCCTTTGTTGCTTAAAGCCACGACCAACAATCGCCAATATATTAAAATAAACGTGTACAAAATCATGTTTGTTTTATTTTCCTCTATATAAATAACGCATAACTAAAGAGATGAATTTTCAAGTCTGACAAAATCATAAGAGTGTGTTTTAGATTGATAGCAATTTATTTCTAGCAGGATGTTTTAGAATTTTTCTCCATATAAAATAATTTGTGACATCTCAAATCAAAGAAATGCTGGTCATTTTGAGTGAAAATAAGATGTATATTACATTTGTTTCTTCATAGCTTATCTTGAATCTGACAAGCTTATGAGCATAAGTATAAGAACGATATATCACTTTTCAAAAGAATAACTTTGTCATGTTAAAATGTTTCACCGACTTGGTAACTTTTGCATTGTATATGGAAGGTATTTTGACCTGTGTGCTTAATTTATGCCACAAATATGCGTCATCCCTAGTTTTTCTGAACATGCATTATCAGTTTTAATACCTGCTCACCTCTCATTGATTCAACAAAAGACATTTGAATGAACTCTGTAAACATGAAATATCACAAATAGTAAATATCTTCTCATCTTATTTCTTTTCGAAAATAGAAGAAAAATGTGGAATGATCGAACTTAATTTCCTGATACCCTTTAGGATAAAGTGTTCAGTAATGTTGCTTAATTTTATTTGCATTGATCAAATTTTATGGATGTATTCAAAAAGGCCATTAATTATTCAATACAATTCTATCTTGACTTTTTGTGAGTTTACCCCTTTTAAATCGTATACGTATATATTACCCCTTGTATCGCAATCGTTTCGTAGGTGTATCCTCTCGCAGTGTTCTTTCAGTTATCAGGTTTGCTTTATCGTGGATAGTTTTTAATGGATTCTATCGTGTTTTTTTTTCTTTCATGTTGATTGAACGTATTCGCTTTAGTTCTTTACTTGAGAAAACGCCCGTGAACTCCACAGTTCATATAATATAACTATAGTCACGATTCTTTTGATAGGGAAAGAAAAATGCCCATACTTTGGTAAAGTATTAATACAAATGATAGTTAAGTAAAAATGCATATATCAGATATGAAAATAGCTTGCATATAGATAAAAATAAATTAAAAAAATAAATATGAAAATAACGATAAATAGATATTTAGTAAAGTAACAAGAACTAACAGTGTTCCTGAATCAAAAAAAACAAAAAACAAAAACTAAATCCTAGTCCAATGCGTTGCATAATGGTTAGAGCGCCTGCTCTAGAGTGCCGATAAATGGAGGATATTCAATGTTTTATAGTTGCATATAGAATTTATTTCAAGAGTTGGACATGATTTTCTATGCTCCGCCATGAATATGGCCACGACCAATAGTGTTTATCATGTCTGCCTTCGGTTCTTGCGTCCTTCTGTCCTTCCGTCAGAGCGTTTAGCTCTGTTCAAAGCTAAGTTTCATGGAAACTAGTGTTGTGCCTGCTTGAATTTTATAGTCATTTTTCTACAGAGAACATGAATGATAGTTTGCATTTTGTGTGGCAATTGTCCGTCCGTGGTTACGCTAATTTAATAAAAGTGACTGAACTTTAAGAATGTGCTTAGAATTATCAGAGTGTTTTAAAGTCTAACGATATAGTCAAGAAAAAGAAATTCTCCTTTGAATTTATAACCGTCATTTTATCGGCTGCTTACTGGAAATGGCTTTTTCACACTAATTGTAGAACCAGAATGGTAGACAATACAGATCCCCGGATACTACATACTACATACACCGACATATACCTGTACACTTTCTATAAAAAAAAAACTTTATAAATAAGACGTCTGGATTAGATTAAAAATTAGTTTGATTTATGAGTATTATAGAAGTTTTATTAGTAAATAAAGTGTTCAAGTACATTGATTAAAGAATAGTATTTGAAATTTTACGAATGACATATTAAGTAAACAATGCATCACTGCGTCAATGTATAAAAGAAAGGATTTTGAAAGTGCGTTTGTCAGAATCCCAATTGAAGTTCCACATTGCACAGCACCGTGCTGATACATACTGATGTAAGCAATTCAATATTATCAACCATTTTGACCCTGACCTTTTATTTGACCTTGACCTCAATTTCATCAATTTGTGCATAAGTCAGTCTCTTATTAAAAATATCATTTCTTGATATTTTAAACTTTTTATGTTGATACATATATATTGATGAGAAATATGCAACTGCATCAACATGTTTGACCTTGACCTTTCCTTTGACCTTTGATCTCACTTTTCTTAGATTAGTGTCAAACGTCATAAGCTGATAGATATTTAGGTAAGCATTTCAAGTGTATAATCATATTTTTTACCTCGACCTTTCATTTGACCTTGACCTCATTTTAATCCATTTTTGTTGAAGTCAGTTTTAAAGAAACAATTTATTTTTTACTGAAACTTACTGATGAGAGCTTTTTAACTTTATCAGCAGTTTTTGATCTTGGTATTTCCTTTGATATTGACCTCACTTTGATGAGATTAGTGTTAAACTTCATATGCTGATACATATTAATGTAAGCAATTCAATGCTTGACTCTTTAAGATATTCTGATCAAATTTTATACACATACACATTTTCATGTTGCTTTCTTAATATATACTCTGCGGGACATTCATGACCTATGGACATATTACTAGTTTTTAATATTGTCACTAGTGTGAAGCACGAGTGAAAACATCGAAAACTGATTATAACATTTTTTTGCTTATTCGTCTTCTTGTAATACATTCATAGGCTACAAGAAGTCATAGTTGAACGGTTGAGAGCTAAGTTATTCTCTGTCAGAATGATTCAGTGGTTCCTTATATATATTATAACATTCCAAGGTATATTTTTGTTAAGTGTGTTTTCCTTTTTTTTTTGCATGCAGCCTGTCTTCGGAGTCATTAAACTCTATATTAAATGATCTGTTGTGAGTTCTATCATTATATTTGGCAATTATATCAAATGGACGTGGTAAAGATATATTCGGAATAGATGGTATACACCGATGTCTTTTTTGGGGTAGGCAATTCAAAAAAATCTACTACAGCCTAAAATATGCTGCACTTCACATGGATAGTGGACTGTGGACTCTCAACATATCTATGAGAGAGTATTATTTTGAAGGGGCTTTAACAAGCAAACTAATATAAATCTAGAGGTACTGTGAGCAATGAGCTCACTAAATGACCCCCCTCCCGCCTTCCATATGGTTATAATGACAAAGTTCATGTTTTGCTGTTTCCATGAAACCCAAAATATGTGTCGGCACAAAAAGTAAAATAAAAAGTGCATTATGGCTGTAATAAAGATTCTGTGAAAGTTTAATTAAATTTCACTCAGTGGTATGAGAGGAGTTGCAGATAAGAGATGGGTACCTCAAACCGTAACAGACAGTCGGACGGACGGACAAACCGATTACAGTTTACCCTTCCACTTTTCAAGCGGGGGTATAATAAGCAATAAATTATGTTTACCTGTACATAGCAATCAAAAGATTCAGCATCAGAATCACAGCTACCAAGCCATATAAAGCCTTGAAGTATGGGGCCAGAAATCGTCCAAGTGCAGATGGGCATCTTTCCATTGCTCCACTCATGTAAATTGTCTTGTTGAATGTACAGTCTGGCTCGGTCACTGTGGTATCAAATTAATTTTCAGCTTGAATTATTCTCCTCATTTTATCAATTATTGTATAATTAGGTTTGTCATGATTAAATTGACATTTTACACAGGCGACAAAAATGCAATTGAAAATTATACGCTTCAATAGAAAATGACAGGGCTAAATTCTATGTTACACTGAAATGACAGGTCAGAAGGTATTAGGCGATCTTTTCTAATGGATATTTTTATCATTATTGAAGAAAATATGGATTGTATGTTTTATTTCCTTTGATCTGCAAAAAGAGATATGTCTTTATGTTGAAAGATAAATTGCTGCATAGGTTCTAACATTTTTTTAAAAAGTAAGACTGCGATAGAATCCAAAATTTAAATACAAATCCCTTACTCCTCAAGGTAAATGGATAGTAATGAAATTAAAATATATTAAACAATAAATTAATTAGATTGTTATTTCAATAATCCTTCAAAAGAGATATCAGACATTTTTACCACAATTGTCAGTCTACAATATCTATTTTTGAATATCCATCCCGATGTTTTTTCCAAGTACTCAAATGGCAATTTAGTTTCTCTGTTCACTGTATTTCAGACAGTGTCCAAGTTCATTATCTTAAGTTTAAAAACATGTAAAAATTCTAATTATCAAATCCCTGCCTCTCTAAATTAAACACATTAATTTATCCCTCTTCATTATATTTTCCATTGCAAGTCAAAGTTTAAAGTCAAGTGGAGTTTAATGTTAGTATTTTTCAAAATGTTTTATGACAAACATTGGACATATTAAATAGCATAGCCATACCTCTTAAATGTAAAAGGGAAGTTGCATATCGGCTCTGCCAACTATATCAAGGTAAGAATATGGAGATAACGAACAGTATTCAATCCATTAAACAATATACAAAATAAGAGCAGAGCAAACACGGACCTCCGAAACATCAGAGGTGGGATCAGGTGCCATGCAGGAGTGAGCATCCCCTGCCGACCGTTCACACCCGCCGTGTGCTCGTTGTCATGAAGAAATAGGTCAAAGTTCTTATTCAATGACTACTAGGTCTGAATGCATTGTAACAGGCTTTATATGTGCAAAATATCAAATTCATGCCTGGTTATCGAGATATAAGGTGTGGCAGACCGACGGACAGCTAGACATACAGGCAGACGTTGGGTAAAGTGTTCCTTAAGTGCCACTCTAAAGATTGGTTCTTTATTATATATAAAATACTTACACCTATCAGTTTCTAAATTAAGCTCTCCAAACAGCATCCAGTATCCGTTTCGGGTGACTTTTTCTACTTGATCAAAGCTGAAGTCTGAGTTTTCAGTGTAGAGTATGGTATAATATGAAACGTTGTAGCAAATTGTTATCACCGTCATTATTGCCATGAAGGCAAAAGTGTCTAAAAACTGGATAAATGCAAAATAAAAATACGTAAAAAAAAAACAAAGGAAAATGCATGACAGGAAACATAAATCTGTTACATGGTCAAGGAAAATAGCCATTATTTTATCATCAATTTCCTTTTTTGTCAATAATATTTCACACAAAAAATATTTAGTTTGATATGATATGCAAATGTTTATTATGTAATAATACATAAATGAATTTGGCAGCATAGTCTATAAAAGCCATTTCAACAACAAATAGTTGTTTTGATGCACATTTTCTTATGCCATATGCCTATGATACTCGTTTGAGATTTCTTTTTTAGAATTTAATGTATTCATTTATACTTCATTTTTTTTAATTCTTCACTTTTTTAATTCGAAAGTTATTTTTATATATAAGCCAACCTGCATGTTTTTTTTTAAAAAGGGGTTCATTTAAAACTATACTATGAAGGAAGAAAAACCATCTGTAGCTTTCAATATATCGACAATGTTATATCGAAAAACAATAAAATTAAATTATTATTCCAATATGAATTGATATACATGTACATAGCAATTTCGAAATAAATGACATCACAGAGTCTCACATTCATGACACTATTTTGTTAATAGCTATAAATTTCTCTTATATTGTGTACACTACGTATACCTCATTATGATTGTAAGGCCATCGTTTAGTTCAGAAGTTTAGATATGACTACGGATAAAGACTATCATTGTTTTTATTACACTATATCACTATTAGAGCTTATTCTTACCATTTTCTGTATCATCACAAGTTTAGGTCCCAAAAGCTCAGATATGCAGAAGAGGTTTAAAACACGGATACACAACAGTGCAAATGCAATCACTAGCACAATCCTTGAGGCATTAGCAAATATCAACCCCTCTCCAAGTTTTAGAAGCATTCCACATGAATATGTTCCCATTGACACCCAGTCAAGAATGTTCCATTTGTCCGTAATATAAGAAGTAAACTTTTTTCTAGTGCAAGCAATCATCAGCTATAGAAAACAAGAACCATATAGACAGTTTAAATGAAAAAAGAAACACACACACCATAAAATAAAACAAAACACTGTTTGCAAAATAAGGTTCGAATTGACTTTATGTCGAACTATTATATAGAAAATCCGTAACAATGAGAATGAAAAATAAATTATTTATTTTTGAAAATTAAATAAATAAATAAAATACATAATAAAAGTTTATTAAGTCTGATGCAAAATAAACTCATACAATGTATTGCTAACAGTTTTCAGTTACTTGGTTTCGAGATTGAAACTCTTCTGTGATAGAAGCGCAAAATGTATCCATTTCAGAATGGAAGTGGAACAGGTTCCTTTAGTACACAAACGTCAATACATAAATAAATGCTGGTCATGATTTTAAAACTCATTTTAAAAAAAGTAAACAAAGATACTGCTTGGCAATAATTATTATTTGATGGTTTCAAAAGTTCTACTATACATTTTATATAAAAAAAAATTGTTTCAGTTAAGGAATTTAAAAATGAAAGATCAAACATAATCTTTGTAGAAAAATATATTCTTTGCGTGTGATTTTTTTTTTAAAAGTCATATATTGGGCTCTTTTAAGTTAAAAGAGGAAGAACATAATAAAATCTCGATACAATGATTAGATGCATTTTTTCCCATATTTAAGAGATCTATATATTTGCTTCGTTTAATGTTTTCTCCATTACTATTGTCTTTTTTTCCGAATTTATACTCAGACAAAAGACACCTTTTCGATTTGTATAATCAGTTATGATGTAATGTATCCAGTATATTATTAACATAACTTTTCCCATTTGCTTGCTTAAACAGAAATAAACTCACCTCTGAAACAAAATAAAAAAGAATTGTGATAACAATTTTATGCTAGCCATCTTTATTTTTAAATCTTGAATGACATTTTAGTTATTTTTGTCTGCCATTTCATTAATTCATGTCTTATGCTTTCTTACATCCACCAGTTAAAAATCAACTTGCATGTTGTTTTGGTCTCCCCAAATGGATCAATAATTGACAGAGATTTGTTCTGTTCATCTATAACCTAAAAAAGTATTAAGCACAGTCAACTCAATCCAGGCCCCGGGATCATGAAACAGAATTTTGGTAACATCTTCCTCGAGTTTATTCACCATCCGCCTGAGGGAATCTACAGATTCTTGGATCCTCCTTGTTGGATCATAACTTCTCGAATTTGTTCCATTGCTTCTCCATTACTGACAAAATACTTGTTTTCATTCAAATAAATGTAATGAAATCTTTAAACAAGAAGGCAGACATGAAGAACGCTGCCCACACAATTGCCACCTAAACTTTTGTTTAGCTTGTCCTTGTTATGTAATTTCATTTTTCTAAACCCATCTCCTCCAAAATAGGATAGGATAGTTTTGGGGAAAAAATCGAAGATATTTCAGTAAATATATTGAAACATTTTCCTCCCACGTTTGTCTTGGTTTCACTACGTTCGCCTTGGTGATCATTTCGGTCAGCTTCGAGTTGCTGACTTTTAAGCAATTCCATTCCAAGATCAGTTTGGTCGGAAAGTATAAGGTCTTAACATTTAATGTAGCTTAGACCTTCAAATTTCTGTTACATATTTCTTGTGACAAACCGTTCTTTTGGTACCACAAAAGTCTTTATTCTTTTGACCTTGATCTTGCAGTTGGACGCACTCTTACACATAAAACCCAAACTTTCGTTTTGGTAATATCTTTAGAACAGAAAATACCAGGATATTTATACTTAACATATGTTTTTTAAGACTTTTCATTCTATACCACTAATCTTGACCTTGACATTGGCGTTTCCTTGCGGACGGAAAAAAATTGTCTTGGCCATAACTTTTGAACGCTAGGGAAACATGTAGTACTTTCATATCTCACATATGTAATCCTTTTGAGAAGACCTTTCATTTGGTTCCAAGAATTTTGACCATATGATCTCGACATTTAGAGTTTGACTTATTTTTTAAATTCAAATACTGTATACAGGGTTATTTTCGCCCTTTCACACTTGCAAACAATTTTGCCCCGTTTTAAATTCGCTCAGTCATAGTTTTGTTAAAGAAATTGTACTGTATACTTTGATTTCGCCCCGTTGTAAATTCGCCCAAATGAGGATAGGGCGAAAGGGGAGAAAATAAAACGGGGGCGAAAATTTTCCTGTATACAGTACATTTAAAGTGTTAGGACTAATTCTTTCCTAGTTTACATATTCAATTCTTGTGACAAGACTTTTCATTTAATAGCAAGTCGATTGACCCTTTGACCTTGAACTTGGAGTTTGACCTGATTTTAAAAAAAATTACCTTGGCCATAACTTCTGTTGTTTGGGTGAGGACTTCCATACTTTGCATACTTTACATATGTAGTCTTTGTACCAAGCCCTTTCATTGAATACAAATTATCTTTACCTTTTGACCTTGAACTTGGAGATTTCTGTACTTATGTAAAACAATTAACCTTGACGTTGTAGATTTCTGCGATTATGAAAAAACTTTAACCTTGGCCAATATATTTCACAATTGTATTTCCAGTGAGAAAACCTTCTTTCATCACAGTCATATTAACTTTGCATTTAAGGAAAGTTTAATCTTCATTATGTTGCCATACCGAGGCATTTGTGTTTTACAAAAATATCTTGTTTTTGTGTAATATACCCCTTCTTTAATCAAAAGACATCTATTTATATTAAGGTACTGTAACATTTAAATCAAGGATTTTTAATACTCAAACACAATGACACATGGCTTCTTTGTAATAATACTTTTTGAAAAAAAAAATATGAGAATATTCTTTGAAAATGTTAACGTAAAACATATATTACCTGCTTTGTTTCATCCAAAAAGAAACTGGCCATCCAAGATATGATAAATATATCCGACAAAGATATTCCATGTTCTTCAAAATCAAACAGAAGCATATAGGCATATCCAGTCAATAAAGCTGATAACCCAACCTGTTTAAATAAATTAATATACATATTATCGGTTTCATTCTTGGATATTTTACTTGAGAAAGACGTAAATGGTGATCTAACAACCAATCTATTTGATAAGCGTGATGACTTTACATTTTCTATCGTCAACTTCCATAACTCATGCAGCAATATACCTTCTTCACCTGATTGCGGAGTGTATATATCTAAGTTGATTCGATATGCAAGAGCATGCTCTACGAAAGAACAACTTCTATAACGCGGTAAATTATTAACAAGCAAGCTGGTGAAACAAGAATATCAACAGTCTCGTTTAAGTCACCATTTCGTAACGTTTATGGTCGATACAATGACATTGTCAACAATTACAATTTATCATTGGGACAAATGCTGACTGACATTTTCATACTTATTGTTAGTCAATTATTCATACACTGAATTGACGATTTTTTACCATGATTTCCCGATCATGACAAGGAGCAAAAGGCGGGTGTGACCGGCCCGCAGGGGATGCTCACTCCTCCATGGCACCTGATTCCACCTCTGATGTTTCGGGGGTCTGTGTTTGCTCTGCTCTAATTTTGTATTGTTTTATGGATTTTGATATTGAATACTGTTCGTTATCTCCATATCCTTATAAGAAAATATATCTCCTCACACTAAGATGCCAAAATTTCTATGGTTGTCTACGGCTGATCACGTTTGACTCCAATTAAAGTATTCTGCCAATGTATACATGTATTTGCGTATTCTCTCTAATTTAACTATGTACGAGAGTCGTCCCAAAAAGTCGTAGACAGGGAAAACAGCTTAGTTTCTCTTTGCTTAATTAAATTTCTTTTCTTGTCATAGCAAAAAGTAACATTTAATGATCATGCATTTCAAGTTTCACGATGATATCACATCTAATAAGAAAATTATGTCAAAATAAAGAAAGAATGTTAGTGTACACCGGCACACGAAAGCAAGCGTTAATTACGTCTCCTATAACATAAATGATCTCTTTGTCTGCTTCACTAGCGTCTACGTATTAACATTCAATATTTTTTAAGCGATAGACTACTTTTGAATTATGAAGTGACTTATTTAAATTCACTACTCTTCGTTTGGTTTTCAATTACTTTTTTAAGCAGGTTCAAATTTCAGTCGAAATTCAGTCAAAAGATTGCCTTACATTGTAGACAGCAGAGAATAAATGTTGTTTGACGTCGTTCGCGGTCCAAATTGTTCCCTATTATCTGCGTTTAAGAAACAGTACTGTACTTCTTACACGCCGTAACTTTTTTTGGTATGGAGGAAAACCCCTTATTAAATACCGTACTATTTAAAGATACCTTCTTTATTAAAATCTGGTGTGTAATGTCACTTCTGTACTCTTTTTTCTCATCCCTGATGTATATAAACCATATCCAACACTATTTATTATATCTCCGTGCGCCGGTTACGCGATTGACGACGTCATTTTCATCCAACTCAATTCCAACGATACTATGAAAATCACTACACCAATCGTATGTTTCTAATGCCATTTAAATGAAATTTTGACATATTATTAAGATTTTGATTTTAGTTTCAGTGATTTAAATTTTAGTCCAATGTATTACATGGCACTAAAGAAATAGACGGAAATGTAATAGTTATATGTGTAAATTATTCCGAATTTTGTCCGTGCGCCGACAGACCTTATCGGCCTTCATATAAATTGTACTAATTTTATTAATATGAAAGATATATATTTAAAAATTCACAATTTTAAAGAACATTGATTATATTATATCTATGCAAAATTTGGTTAGTTTTGGTTGCATGTTTAAAATATTATAAACTTTGTTTACGATTTTTTGGGACAACCCTCGTATTGATAAAGTTGATAACAATATTAATGTTTATTCCTACAGCTAATGTACGTGATAAAATTGATAATTAAATGAAATATCCAGCAAACAGGAAAAAATTATCTCTCAACATGGCAACTTCCAGCACACTCATACATGTACCTTTGGCGTCTTATTACTTTATAATGAAGTGAAAACAAATGACAGTATCAGGTAAATTTCATTAATGAACATTCGATGAATGACATAACAAAAACGTATTCTAAACCCGACATTTCCCTTAAATAGTCAACAGTATTTTTTTAACAATTTGAAATTCACAAAATTTTACCAACATCAACACAAAAGGAACTTATATATAAAATAGGTTTATCTTTGATCCCAAATCGTTGTTCGTTGTTCCAAATAATGTGTAACTGGAAGTATTTTGATTCTTACCAGATTCAGCAAAACTTTCATAACTGGAATCTTGTACTGTCTATATAACCTAATAAAAACAAGGTATAAATAGAATCTGTTGTTCTTTTCTCAATAATTTTTCGGATATATTTTTCATTTGATTTTTTATTATTGTTGTATGTTGTATACCAGCGCAGTGGTCTATTCTCCATGTTAATCATCAGAAGAGGCAAAAGTATAACATGCAGGAGTGTCAACAACAGGAATAAAAAACACTGAAAAAAAATCAACATTAAAAGTCTCATCCAGGTACATACATTAATTTATAGTAAATACAGTGTATTTGTGATTTGGTTTTTTTTATGTTTTTTTTTTTTTGCATTCTTTCTTAATTGCATATTTATACTTTAATTTATAGGGAAATTTATCGGGTAAATTAACATACCCGACGAACTGACAATTTTTTCTTCCCATACCACATTTGGTTCAGAATGTCTTTCACGATGTTGTTTCCTAAGAACGTTTTATTTTTTGTTTTAATTGCATCAGTCAGACACCCGTGATTCAGTAATAGCCGCCCTGCATGCTTAACTGGTTCACCCAATTCTTCTTCTACATTTTTCACGTCATTATTTCTCTTCTTGATCACAGAAGGATTGTCAGCGTCATGCATACAACTGATGATTCTTAAAGCTTGGTGCGTGAAAATCCTTTATAAAAATATTTTTTTTTAGATTGTACTAAACAGTATTGACATGTTTTCAATTAATGTAATACTTTAGCACAGGCCTAGGGACCAAAATCTTAGACAGCTAACTATGGAACCAAGTATCCCTTTTCCACTATTGATTCAATTGGAAAAAGTGAGTGTAGTGGAACGAGTTATCTAATTTTGTACTTCTGCATCCTGTGTGAGAGT
>PRKT01000148.1:1063057-1118660 GCA_003671525.1 Saccostrea glomerata | reverse complement strand
TGTAGTCTTGAATACTGCATCGAATCTTGTTGGGCAATCCTCGACTATTCAACGTTAATATTTCGCCCACATAACCTTTTGAATAAAAATATTCAAACGAGATTATACATGTAATTGAAATGAAGCACAATACTCTAATTTTTCATTTTTTTTTTCGTTTCACTCAATTATTTTATTAATGCACTTAGAAAACTGTGATTCAAAGTGTTAATTTCTAAATGAAATTTTCTGCATGTACATATATATAACAGTATACTGATGAAAACAGACTGTTAGTATGGGCTGGTCTTTTCATACGTTACAGGGAACAGAGACTGGCACGATATAGCCGACTACACCTTTATAAAGAGGATAAATGATGCGAATCTTCTAACTGGTGTGGTCGTTGTGATTTGGTCAACAGACTGTGAATCTAAATGACTGAACTTTTCAGTCGATTTGTTTTATAGTAAAATGTTTTTAAGTAATATTTATCGTATTTATTTCATCCGTTTCATTAAAGCAGTACTATGGTGCCTTCGAATGAGAAGTCCCAAGAAAGAATTTATTATTATATTTTTTATATCATTACATGTAACTCATGTCATGTCACTAATACAGTTATGAACTTTAGTTGAACTACATGTACTAAAATATGCTTGTTTGTATGTTTGTAGATTATTACATTCTATATAAGAATATTTTATTAGCATTACAATAATCACACATTTCGAATGTTTATTTATGTGTACATGACTCGCAGAATTTTGCTCGTGTCCATTCAAACTTTTTCGTACAATGTATTTCGCCAGGGGTCATGTTCAGATATTTTATATGCAGTCTCTGTTAGTCTTAGATACGTTCATTTCAAAATAACCTAAAAATGTAAATGCTTTCCAAATCTTGTTAAAGTAAGCAATATGTTAAGATTTCAGAATAATATATAATTTTCTCTCGGAATACTAAAAACATGCATATATTTATCTTACCTTTGTATAAAATTTTCTCTCCTTTCGAATCTACCAAATATTTAAAGGTAATAATGAAAGAGGCCAACCCCGAACAGCTGATCGAGAAAAAGTGGGAATTAGTATATATTTCTGTGTTTTCTAGGTCCCTGTCCGATGGTGTTGGTGTGCTAGAAATGGGGGGCGGATCCACACAAATCACCTTTCTACCAGACGGACCTCTATTAGCTCACATGTTTACAATCCGAATAGCGGGACGAATTTACAATCTCTACTCACACAGTTATCTAAATTTTGGAATGGATTATATGTATAGAAGAATCAACAAATATCTTATCCAACAAAATCCACATTACACAAGGATCACAAACCCGTGTGCACTGACAAGTAAGGATGAAGAAAATTAATATTCGGGCATCTGAATTAAAAAATGATAAGCATTTTCATATTATTATTTTTTAGAAATGTACGTTGGATGTACATAACTTTTTCGACTTTTAACCATGCCATATATTTAAGAGTCTGTTATTCATCAACCCGTACATCTGTTACGCTGTTGGTGTTTAAATCTTAACTCAAACAGGTTCGATTCGAACAACAAGTAACAAAGACACATTATTTTGTATATCTGTTTTAATCTCATAAACGATCTCCAAAAACTCCCCCTGCCAAACTGATTGCAATAAAACTTGGTATACAAACAGATAATGAAAAGATTTACTCAAAACAATACATTTTAATTCCATTCTTCAAGGTCTGATTCCAGTTGTACATACATGAAACACTGGATACACAAGTAGACAATACCATAAGTAAGTCTGGTAACTGCATACATCTAGTTCCAGAAAATGTCAAGATGCATAATTCTATGAATGTTAGACTGAATAAAAAATAGTAAAAGTCTCAAACAATCATTCACACCAGCAAAATTCATACTTTGTTTCATTGGAAATTTGTATGTTTCAGATGACAATTACGCATACGACAATGGCAACAAAACAGTAACATTCCAGGGATCTGGGTCTCCTTCGGAATGTTTCAGGATTTTATCAATGTTTCTTAGGGAGGCTCAAGACACTTGTTATCCAAAGCCGTGTGCAATAGGTTCTATCTATCAACCATCTGTGGGTTCCGACAAATTCTACGCCACTGAAGTTTATGCTTTAGTCGCAAACGATCTCAATGCTACAGACTCTTCAGGGAGAATTAATATCGATAAACTTAACAAAACAGCGCATGCGTATTGTACTAAGGTATGTCAAGTCGGGTGCTGTAAGTCAGTCATTTTGTTAGACCATATGTTTCTTATATTCGCATGGAAGATATAGAATGAACAAGCTAATGGATTAGATATTAATCATTACACTGCAACATTATACATTTATTGACTGAGTTTGAGGGCAACATGCGTTTTGTCGGACCCAAGAACCAAACTGTCTGACTGAGGTCGTTTGGTTCGAAGGCCGATCGCCCCCCCCCCCTGTGAGCTTCGAAGCTAAGTCCCAATTCCTCACCTCTTTTCCACAGGTATCCCTCTTTCACTATAGGAGCTGTCTCTTTCGGATTTTCCGTTGCCTCTCCTATTGCAGCACTGGAAAATTCATGGGAACATGTATGTTATAAATATAGTACAAATTTCTTATACCCCCTCCCCATTTTTCTGAATACGAATTACCCGTATATTATAAATTAGCATAATGATACTTTTATTAAAAATCTAGTTTCATTATGTATCGGTTCATTTCCTTTCGAAATTTTTAGTAACAAACTCTATCAATTCGAAACAAGCTGTAATCACATAATTATACATATAACTGAAATAAACAAAATTAAAAGGACATTCCAATAATTCGACTTGCTTTGAACCCCTCTCAAAACATAACTGAAGAAATTACCTACCTTCCAACTCGGGATTTCATGGTAGTGTTCTTCACTTTAGAGCAGATGACGAATATTCGTTTCTAACTAGTGTTTTTTGCTTCTTCTCGAATTCAATCATGATGTACTCCAACTATCTATGTTTGTGTAAACTTTTCCTATTTCGACATTTCTCTTCGGTGCTGCGAAGGTATATTTAGAGCAAACTAAACCATGTTTACCCGGTGAACAAATCAATATCTATGAGGTTTAAAGTCTTGCTTCACTGCAAAAGAATTTAAAGAGATCAATATATTGGTAATGATCTACTTTGTTCTCAAAGGTTGGATCGGTGAACCAGAAAATGTGCAGATTTTTAATGTGCGTTTTAAGATGAATGTTTGTCAAATTAAAGGCATATATAGCGGAATTTTTTCAAAGGGAAAGAAAGGTGGGTGAATTATTGATGGAACACGAGAAAAAGTATCGTAGAAAAAATTAACACCCCCACCCCCTCTCAAACACCCTTCCTTTCAAAAAAAAAAATAGAGAAATGTATACTATATGGCACGCCAAATTAACAAAAATGAGCTAGACCTAGTTTCACAATTGATAAACTAGGTTTATCGAGTGGAAACTATAGTTTTCTGATACTTTATGACCTAAATGTTGATCAGATGTAATACACTTATTGCAAACAGGAAATTTACAGTGCTTACAGTACATTTTACATCGCTCTTTAGCATGAGATGTACACTCTGGGTAGAGGGGCATATATCTTCTGTGCTTGACATCAACAATTTTATGAGGTTTTGAAAGATCAGCAGAGAAGTGTTCTCCCACACAGGCCTTACACAAGTTGACGAAACATGTATCACAGTGCATCTGTACCACAGCGGTCTCACACAGGTCACATCGCATCACGTCCTGGGCACTGGTATGGGGGTCCATGATTAAACTTTGATCTCTGAAATGTATATTTAGTGTAGTTCTTATAGTTAAATGATGAATTTAAACCTAGACAGAATTAATTGCAAGTTCTGGATGTAAGAATCAACTTGAAGGTGTCTTGATATTTTCCTTGAAATTATGTCAACATTTCCATTTGATTAGAAAAACATTTGTAGTTACATGTACGCTGTACAACAGAAACTGGTACTGAACAAGAGGGTATCTTTATCTTAATCAATTCAGGCAAATAGAGGTCATTTATTAAACTTATGTCTGAAATATCAAGAAAGTACACAATTCTGTAGATACCATGCTTTTTTTTTTATCAGTTATAGTTCTATGTTAAGATCAAACTTTGTTGTATTCTTGATCTTGACCTTGATCATGTTGATTTTTATAGAAATCAGCCTTTTTTTTCAATCACAAATACTTGTGCCAATAACTCATTTATCAAAAATATGTGAATAACCTCATGTTTACATAAATTTTTAAAAAAGAGGAAAATATTAGAACTAATCATTATAATACAAATGTGCAAATGTTACAGAAATATGTAGATATAACCTGACTTCTGATGGAAATGGAAGGTGTCCTATCAATCCTGTTGCTAATCTGATACACCTATTGTTTGTGTATCTTTTATCTAGATCAGGTGATCCTTATATCTGTGTTAATATTTGTACCCTATTTTACTTCCTAAAAGTTTAAAACTGATTTTCTTCACTATTATCATTTTGTTATCAGTAAGTCTTGCATATTTTCATTCGTCCAGATCGATAGATCTGGGGCGGATATTGTTTTTGTCCTGTCCGCCTGTTTGTCTGTTGTCAACTTAATTCTTTGCAATTATTTTAAACCGTGAGAAATAGTGATTTCATATGTAGTATGCATACTTTAGTAGTTAAGTTCTTTCAAATGACACCAAGGTCAATTACCTTTTGACCTTGACTGACCTACATGCATATGCTAAAAATAGCTTTTCGAACTTTCGCTTAACTATTGAACCATATGAGATCAAGACTTCACATGTGGTATGCATACTCCATTTATTAAACTCTTTCAAATAACACCATGATCAATGACCCTGTGACCTTGACTGTGACCTTTATGCTAAAAGTAGCTTTTTCAAACTTTATTGCTGTCGGGTCACTTAGTGTTTCTGAATCTTCTTCATGGAGATATATTGAAAAGAATAAATTATTGTGAAAATTGCCAGCATTTTAAAGTGCTATAAAGAATTCAGGAAATGACATTACCGATTATAATTTCAGAATAAGAGAAAGAATGAACTCTATGTAGATGTCATAGAAAAGATCACAAGTGTTATAAATGCCGATGTAAGTTTATTTACTTTTTGTTGTAATTTATTTCTTTTCGATTTGACAACTTTTAAAACTATAATATGTGGTACTTGTACTTCCAAGTAAGTTGAGAGAACACAGTTTTACTTATTTACAATCATAATGTGCCTGTTTTGGAGGGTAATAGTTAAAGTTGACACACCAAGGAAATGTTAAACCAATTGTCAACCGACGCGTTAGAGGAGGTTAACAATGGTTTTCCAAGGGATTTCAATGGATTGCAATGTCGAGGGATGTCAATGGTTTTCCGAGGGATGTCAATTTCAACTCTTACCCTCCAAAACAGGAACCATTTATTTTATTATATTATACTATCTGTCTTATTGATTTAGGATGTCACTTGTCAGAAAGCGAAATCGTCAGTCGTCTTTACGTTCATATTAAGAAAAGCTTCAAACTCCCCGCTTCTATTTTATTCATAAAAAAGCTTCGAAAAAGATTTGCCGACCTATTATTTGTTTGTTTGATTCTCAAAAAATCTTAAAATTCCATTCTTTCTGCACTCGCACACATGTTTCGTTTGTTGTTTGTTGTTTTCAAGTAAGCTATATAGGACGAAAGCTTTATTGACATCGTTTAATCAGCTTCTAGTATAGGCTTCGGAAGTAGGCTTCGGAATGTATAATAATATCATATATAAAAGCCACAAATTTTCATGATAAATAGCACTCATGCATTAATTTTTCATACTAACTGAATAAATCGAAAACTGTTGAACAACGTTTTATATGCAAATTTAATTTGTCCAAATTTGAGAATGAGTTATTTAGCAATATTTACTTATGCAAATGATGAACTTATTGAAGAGAAAATGTGCCCAATTCTGTATATTTTAATAATACTCATTGGCAAGCTGATATTTTGACAAATTGTTTTTGGCATTCTTTGACAAATTTCACATAAAACATAATTTATCATTAATATATTTAGAACCAAATCTTTTCTTTACAGGGGAATGTTTCTCGTCTTGAGGTCAATGGTGCCATGAAGGTCAAAAACTTTCTCTATGGCAGTCCTCAGGTCAAGGTCATTTTGAACAACAACATCATAGTTCAACGGAATTCCAGAATGAAAGATATAAAATATAAAATCAGAAACAAATAAAAGAATAACATCAAATTTTTCAGGTGTGTTTGTCAACACAGTCCCGTGACATATAAGGACTCTATTACTCATTTTATGTCATTTTGTTAATTTTTTTAATTGCCTTTATTAATACAGCTTATGGATACATTGTCCAGTTGGATACATGCGTGTTACATGAATCTGCCAAAGTGGACAATGTGGACACACCCAGTGTATTGAATATCTGTCCCAAATAGGTAAGTCTAATGTCACAGATAGGCCTTGCTAAGTTTGCAATTAAGACACACGCACTATATTATTTGTCTTCTATGTTGTTTGAAATGGGCTATTTGCAAATATATAACTGCATGTGTTAACAATAAACAGGCATGTTCTGAATTTTGCAAGCTCATTGTCATCTCCACTAGCATGTTGTTTGGTTCATCCAAGGTTATAATAGCTAATAATAACTAACTGAACAGGATTACGAAGACCGCTATTGTTTTATATGCTTTTTACATATCTTCCTACAGTTTACATTGATGATCTACTCTGTCAGTGGAGAAAGCTGCAATACCCCACTTTCCATTGTCTCTCCTCAGTCCAGCCACTAGAACAAAGCAGGTCATACTAGAATTTCACCATTACTTTGTCAATTTACAATACTGAGTATTACTCTCATGCAAGTCATTAATAAATTCATTTCTTGTGAATTATAATGTTTCTATATGTACTTTAAGCTCACCTTAGCCGAAGGCTCGAGTGCGTTCTCTGATCAAAATTTGTCCGTTGTCTTTTTTTGTTGTCGTAAACTTTTCACATATTCATATTCCTCTCGAGAACCAATGAGCCAATTTCAACCAAACTTGGGTGAAGGGGATTCAAATTTGCTCCTTTTCCAAGGGAAGATAATTATGAATTAATGAAAAATTAATGGCATCTTTTAAAAATCTTCTTCTCCAGGAACATTGGACCAGGAAAGATGAAACTCATATGAAAGCATCCTCAGGTAGTGTCGATTCAAGTTTGTTCAAATCATAACCCCGAGGATAGGATGGGTCAAAATGGCTTATCAAAGTTTTATATAGGAATATATTGAAATATTCATTTAAAAATTCTTTTCAAGATCAGCAAAGCCTTGATTGGTGATATTGATATGGAAACACCTTCAGTTAGAATTTATTCAAGTTTGTTCATATCATGACCCCTGGGGGTAGGGTGGGGCCATAATAGGCAATCAAAGCTTTACTTTGAGAAATATAGAAATAAAGAAATATATTAGGAAAATCTTTTTTAAATCTTCTTCTCAAGAACAGCAAAGCCATGGCATGATTGGTAATATTTATATGGAAGCATCCTCAGGTAGTTTAGTTTCAAGATTGTTCAAATCAGAATTCTTGAAGGTAGGGTGGGGACAAAATGTGAGGTCAATTTTGTAAAGGAATATAATCATACTAAAACATATTTAAAATTTTTCCAGAGAACACATAATCCCTGATTAGTATTTTTTCATATGAAACTAATGGAAGTATCCTCAGGTAGTTAAGATTCAGGTTTGTTCAAATTATGACCCCGGGAGTCAGGGTGTGGCCACAATGAGGGAACAAAGTTTGCATAAGAATATATAGGGAACAAAGCAGAACAGTTTTGTTAGGTCAAAGTGACCTATACGCAGCGGAAAGTAGTGGAGATTTAAATTTATTCAAACAAGGTCCCGGGGTGGGTGGAGATGGGGGTTAGTGAGGGGTCATAATGGGAGATTCTTTTCAAGTATATAAAAAGTTTTACATGTATGCATTATTGATATAGTAACATTCTCAAGTAATAGTTTTATTACAGGGATGTGATGGTTTGTCTGAGGATAAAGAACATTGTTAGCTGTCACCTCTGTCAACCTAAGACTGACGTTTGGGGTCCCTCAGTCGGTGTCAAAGTAAGTTTGTACAACTGAATGTACGCGTTTATAATGATAGAATGTGTAGACTTTAGTATATAAATATATGTACGACTTAATTAATCCCTCCAACAAAAACCGGTGTATTTGGAACTCTAGCAATTTGAAATCATTTTGTTTAAAACTTTACAAATTTATACTACTGTAAAAGCACACATGTTCGTGGGGGATTAAATTTCGTTTATTTCGTTGTTAACAATTATCAACGAAATTAAATCCCACAATAAATTTTGTATGACTATATATTGAATAGGATTACATTCAAAACAGCGAAATTAAATGTCAACGAAACTATTTTTGATGACAAATCAACGAAATTTTATCCCCAAGAAAATTTGTGATTCTACAGTATGTACTTGTAAACAAGCTACAAGTATGCTATTTCTCTTTTGAAGGCCCTTACTTTCTATCTTCTTTAAAGACAAAATATTTTAAAATGAAGCGTAAACTGTGTTTTTGAAAATGTTGAATGATTTTTTTAAATTACGATTTTAGCATTTCCCAGCACCTAGACAGCACTGAGATATCATATGACATTAGGCTTGACTTTATCTCATTATTGAATCTTTAATGAATTTAAAAAGTTTATGTGACCACATTTCATCAATTAGTATCATTGTGAGAAGCTGGAAAACAAGGGCTATTCGAGACACTGCATTATAAATAAATGATAAAAAAATCGGTAAACAAGAGTGAAAATGAAAGCTTAATTACAGCTTCTGTAAAACTTTTTAAAAATTCAAAAGAAATATTCACTGAAGTAACCAAATTTGATATACATCATTTCGGGAGTAGGTTACGCTGTTTCTAAAAAGGTTTGACGGTGAAAATAGCTAAAAACTCAACGGTCACCCTATTTTTTGAAAAATGAGTGAAAACAACAGCGTATACGAATGTCTTAACAATTATTTTTAAAATATTAGTAATTGTAGTTATGCACGTTTGTTTGAAATTCAAACAGATAATAAAACTTGAATCTATTGCTTAAAACCCTAAAAACAAAAATTTCCATAAGATGTACTTGACAAAAACAGCGAATGTCTAACAAGAGCAAAGTATTGCAAGAGCACAGAGACAGATTTATATGATAATTTTTTAAGTAAAGTAGTATTGTTGTTCACATTCCTATTCAGGAAGACAGTTTAATTTCTTTGGGAGTCTAGGAAGCAAATTGTTTGCAAAAAAATCGAGTTTTTTTTAGAGGAAGGACCCAGAATCAGGAAAAGGCTACATTAAATTTCTTCATGACGGCGTTCAAACTCGCACGCCATGAAAAGTAAAAGAGTTTTAGGGATAAACAGAAATTTGATGTTTCTTCACATTAACAATATTCGCCAGATCTTTGACCTTTTGGCTTGTTTCTATTTCCAAACTCGAAAAACACCTTTTAGAAGGAAGAAACAAGTCTAGGAAATCATAGGATATGCCATTTTCCATTATACCAAGGATCATATCCAAATATGAGTTCTAAAATAATCCAAAATTGGATAAAAAATGTTATGGACATGTGTTTTATTGATTGATTGTATACTGTTTAACGTCCCTCTCCAGAATATTTCACTGATATAGAGACGTCACCAATACCGGTGAAGGACTGCAAATTCAGGCCTATGATCGGCACTTACGGCCTTTGAGCAGGGAGGGATCTTTATCGTGCCACACGTGCTGTGACACGGGGCCTCGTTTTATACGGTCTCATCCGAAGGACCGTCCCATTTAGTCGTCTTCTACGACAAGCAAGGGGGTACTGAGGAGCTACTCTTACCCGGATCCCCATGTGTTTTAATTTAAAGAGAATATTAAGTTAATCATTAAGATTCAATCACTGAAAAGCGTCTTTTGCTTCTTTCTGAGCACCGAGGACATTATTTATCAGGTCCAGCACAATACCCCAATAAAGGTATATAGCTTGATAAAGCTATATAGCTTTATCAAGGTATTTAAAATACCTTGATCAAGGTATTTTATGTAATGAAAATTCAAAAAAAATCTTTTAAAAATTAAATACTGAAAGTTGAGTTCTGAGTTTTTGTCAGTGTGTCTACTCGTGCATGAAAAACACTCTGGTATCAAAAAGAAAGCATAAAATGACGTCTCGTTACACGACATCTCTTTCTACAAATTTCTTTGTGTTTGAGTACTTTACATGCATGAGTGAATTTATTGACAACAACTCAGAACTCGACTTTCAATAATTAATTTTTAAAGAATTTTTTTGAATTTTCATTACATAGAATACCTTGACCAAGGTATTTTAAATACCTTGATAAAGCTATATAGCTTTATCAAGCTATATACATGTACCTTTATCAGGGTATTGTGCTGGACCTGTTTATTGAACAGCTCTCGTATATACAGGCTGTAGTTTTCGTAATCCTTTGACACAGGACTTTGGTTATGTCCAGCTATCCACTACCGATAAATTACAGCCTCATATCCAGTCCACACCGGTACTGACCAGAATAAACAGGCAGCCAACACAGGATATTACATCACGGGTGGTAAGTAAAGTTAAAAGTAACCAATATACAGGATATCACGGGTGGTGAGAAAAGTAAAAATAACCAACAAATGATATTACATCACGGGTGGTGAGTAAAGTTAAGAATAACAAATACAGGATATTTACATCACGGGTGGTGAGTAAAATTGAAAAAAAATAAAAACAGGATATTACATCATGGGTGGTGATTATAAAGTTTAAAATAACCAACACAAGATATTACATCACAGGTGATGAGTGAAGTTAGAAGTACCAAACAAAGAGTGGCCTGCCTGTTTGATCCCCGTACGAATGACTCAGGTACTGTCAGTCTATACCAAACACAGGATGGGGAGTAGAGTTAAAAACTAGAGGTACTGTGAGCAATGAGCTCACGAAATGATACCCCCCGCCTCCTTATACTAGTAGTTTTAATGGCAAAGTCCATGTTTTACTGTGGCCGGAAAACCCAAAATATGTGTCGGATCAAAAAGTAAAATAGGAGGTGCACAATGGCAATATGTAATAAAGATTCTGTGAAAGTTTCATCAAATTTCATTCAGTGGTTAAGAGGAGTTGCGGATAAGAGATGGGTACTCAAAAGCGTAACAGACGGACCTAAGGACAGACGTACAGACGGACGGAATAAACGATTACTATATACCCTCCCGCTTTTCAAGCGGGGGTATAATAACCAATGCAAGATATTTCATCACGGGTAGTGAGTAAAGTTAAAAATAACCAACACAGGATATTACATCACGGGTGGTAAGTAAAATTAAAAATAACCAACACAAGATATTACATCACGGGTGGTTAGTGCAATTAGATAATGCTTCCCTATTTCACATTAACAGAGTCATATATTGTGATCCCTACTCTGCTATTCTCTAGCTTTGTGAATCGCACATTTACACAAGTAGTTCATTTTTGTTCCTTTCTGATATGAAGAAAATTTCATCCATGAAAATTTGAAATTACAAAGTTCATGTTTTATCTAATTCTACCAATCATGAAATTAAATTCAACAGAAGAGGTAATTTTTCTATAAATTATAAAATTTGACCCTACTTAAATAATATTTTTACCGTTACAGTAGCATAATTCATAAAATGGATATTTCTTTTGTTAAAATATCGTTGAAGATTTGTTATTAAAATCTTTGGCAATATATTTGAAATAATTAAATACTTCTGCAAAGAATCGCATAGAGATAACATTAAGAGCTAGACTCTATTTTTTTGTTTGGTAAAGAGACAAAGACTACCCCTATCCCAGTAACTGACAGACCTGACATATGTTACTTAGTCCAGAAGGTATGTATTATTTAGTACAAAATATATATAACAAAAAGTCAGTCTCTTGGAAAATTATTTTGGACCTTGCACCATTTGCTCATTCTTAATGCTTCTTTGAAGTCAATAAAAATTTCGATTTCAGCAAATTTCAGTTACTTTGGATTGTTGTTTTTTTTTCTCAGTTTTTGAGACCTTGAGACTGAGAGCAAGCTTTTTTTTTTATCTTTATTGAATTGAGAGAATGACCAGGAGCTGCTTTTATGGGGAGGGAGTTGTTAAAATGTTAAGGATAAGGTACTTCTCCAGGCAGAACAATCTAAGACACTCAACTGATACAGACATCCTCTAATGCTATTTCCTTGTGTTTACATCAAAATAGAAAAGAAGGGTGTATGTGTAGGGACCAATATACTAATGAGATAGGCAACTTTTGTAAATCTCGCGATATTTCTTAAGTTGCAGGATTTCGTAAGTGAACTTTTATTAATCATATCTCTAATCCTATCACATATTTTAGATCAAAACCTTTAATTATTTATCAAAAAATAATTCTAGATTTGCTTTTAGCACGGATTATACTCATTATCTCAGTAGTAATTTTGTTCTATTCAAAATCAGAACATGCCAATGGCCATGGCCGTATTTCTGAGAAATTGCCGATTTCGGATTTTGTTTTCTTTATACATTTTATCTAAATAACATTATCATTTATGCTTTAAAACTTATAAAAAGCAATTCCATTACATAAAAGGAATTAATGATATCAATACCCTGTTTACTGGGAATAGAGTTAACATAGTTTTAAAAACATATAGTGTTATACATGTACTTGATGCTTTGGGTAAATAAACAAGGGGAAGAAGTAGTTGCCTATCCCGCTCGTACATGTACATTTATAGATCCCTGGTTTGTGTCAGAGCATAATCACAAATTTTCTTGGGGGTTTAACTTTCGTTGTTTTCGAGGTATGAGGTAACCCACGAATTCATGTCCACCACGAAATGTTAAATTTTACATACATAAGTAATCATTAAGTCTTGATCCACGAAATTAAATCCCCATGAACCAAGATATTTTCTTCAAACCACGAAAATTTGACCCCACGAAAATATGTGATTTTACAGTATTCTTGATATGACTAATAAGGAATTTCAGGAATTTCAACATACGTATGTAAAATTTCTGACTGAATATGTATACATATTTTTTTTTATTTTGGACATTCAAATTTAATTGATTTGAAAGGGATAACTTTAATTTAATATATTTTATTTTTTTATTTTCTCTATCAAACAACATGTTCAGTGTTCCATACTCTCTCATGTAAAAGGAGAAAACTCATTCAAGTTATATAGGTTGAAACATTTTCATAAAATAGATTTATTTTTGAAACCAAAAAACATTTAGAAAAAAAAATGGCACATTTATAATCTGCATTATGCTCACATTTGTATTGCCTAAACAATACTGATGGACTTCACTGCAGATATTTGATTTTCTTTACTTGTTTTTTCTCTCTTGAGCAACAAATAAATTATCATTTGTATCTGTACACAGTTCCCGGGGTCCACTCAGTCCACATTCCATGTAACGGAGGAACTGTCCATCCTGGTCTATAATGTGGACACAGTCATTGATATTATCAGCTGTAAGGATGTGACTCTGACTATCTGTGGTGATTCCTTGTGGACTGAATGGTTTGTTCTTTGGAGCAGTAGTATGTCCAGTGTACCTGAATCTAAGTTTCCCGGCCTGATTGACCACTACCACTGCTTTAGTTCCCAAGTCAGACACAAGTATATTCTCAGTAATATATCCATAAAATGCACAGTAGGAAAAGAGGGATTTACCTTCATCATCGAACTGTATAGTTTGTTTTACTTGAGAGTAAAAACGACGTACAACTTTTGTTTGTTTGTAATCATCACTGTCTATGATAACCAGGAGTTCACCAGAGAAAGTACTACAGATACCTCTAGGTATCCAGTTCTGTAGTCTGATCATTTTCTCTATCTTCGAATTCTTCACAATGTTCACAGTTCTATCAATGGCATCAGTATAAACTAGATCTCCTCTTTTTTTTCACCGCTATGTTCCATGTTATGTACCCTGACTTGGTTGTGATTGACTTGAGTAGTGATCCCTGATTGATGCTGTAGAGTTTAATGGTGTTGTTATATCCACTTGTCCAGATTTCTTCATCACTCAGACAGGCCACATTGTAAAGGGTTTCATACTTATTGTCTATGGTAGTGACAATCTCTGGTGTATCAAGCAGCCGTTTGACTAGAGGAGAGGATTCAGCTTCTGGTAATTTCTTATGTGTTGTCTTCATACTGTAGCCATTCTTTTCTAGAAATAGTGAAGTAAATGATAAAGCCCCAAAAAAGTTACAGAGTTGATCCCCATTGATTCTTCCTTGAGTGAATGTAGGTGAGGAGAGAACAATTTTATGTGGTAGCTGTTTATATTTATCTACATTGAATGTAATGCTTAATTGTTTTGAAACATCGTAAGAAGTGTCAGCTCCATGAATGTTAGTTAAAGGGATATCTTCTTTGATGTCAGAAATGGTCTTGTTTATTTCATCCAGATGTTTCTGTAAAGTTTGTAACTGTGTGTTTTTCATCTCATCAATTTCAGCTCTAAGTTTCTTCACAAGTTCATCAATTTTTCTGTGCCAACTCTCTCCTTGTTTTGTTATGGCTGTTGAGAGATCTCCATATTCCTTTTCTATCTGACTCATTCTTATTTTTACATCGGAGGCAATGTCCTGGTAGGTTGGATAAATAACCTCATTTAAATTAATTTGATTCTTGCTTAGTTTGTCTTTTCTTTCATTCAGAACTTCCAATATTTCTGATAACTTATGACCTAAATGTTTATCAGATGCAATACACTTGGTGCAAACAGAAATGTAACATTGCTTACAGTACATTTTACAGCGTTCTTGATCATGAGATGTACACTCAGGGTAAATAGGAATTGATTTTCTGTCCTTGAAATCAACAATTTTATGAGGTTTTGAAAGATCAGCAGATATGTGTTCTCCCACACAGGTCTTACACAGGTTGACAAGACAGTGCATCTGTAATACAGCGGTCTCACACAGGTCACATCGCATCACGTCCTGGGCATTTGTACGGGGTTCCATGATTAAACGTTCAACTCTGAAATATAGAGTTAGTGCGAAAATCAAGCAAAATTTTTGAACTATGTACATGTAACATACTTATTGATTGATTGTATGTTGTTAATGAGTACCGTCCTAGTTGAAATGTTTTAAGGTAGGTCACTCGTCAGCTTTTTGGAAAAGTTCACGCAGAACGTTTTACTTCAAACTATTTATCAAAATTCAATTTTTTAAACATATAATTTCAACAAAGTGAATGTTTTAATATTCAACAAAAAAAACTTCTCAAAAAGCTACAAAGAAGCAAGATTTGTGAGGGACTATTTTTTGTGGTGAAAGGATATTTAGCAGATAATTCTGCAAATTTGCAAATTTATGAAATTTAATAATAATATTAATTGGACTTTTAGCCTAAACTACTTTTACTTGGAGAATATTTTCTATTATGATATTGCTAAAAATATTTAATATAAGTCTTAATTTATATTTTTAGAATAAGTTTTACACAGTCATTCAACAGACTTTGCCAAAAAATGAAGATATATCAAATAAGTCGATATAAAATTAACACCATTTTTGCCTGTAAATTACACATATTGACCAATATTTCAAAATTAACATCACTGACTTCAACTTACTAGCTATAGTTGGATAAAATAAGTCCTATTTTTTATGTTTTGATATGTCCCCTTTTCACTGCAATAAAGGCTATACCTCGGATTTTCTTTTCATTTTTTAAAAGAGGGATGTAAAATGCATGATATATGTGAAAATTAAAACATTTCATCCTTTATTTTTTTTAATTTGTCAATTCCTTTGTTTATTGAGGAGTTTTAGTATGGAATTGAGTATAAAAACACGAAAAATGGTCCATATCTTGAAAGTAAACCTATTCGACTACAATAAAGGCAATGTAGCAAAATTTCATTTTAATTTTTCTTACCATGATACATAAAAATTTATTTCCAAGAATCAAAATTTTTTATCATTCCGTTTTCGTAATATTCAACTAGATTGGGCCTCGTGAAATTTTCCACTCAAGAATTTTTCACTCATAAAGAGACGCCACCACTTGGCGATGGAGAGCTACAAATGTTGTCCTATGCTTGAAACTTAGGGCCATTGAGCAGAGAGGGATCTTTTTCGTGCCCACACCTACTGCGACAAGGGACCGCGTTTATATTTATATGGTCTCATCCGAAGGACAGGTCTCCACATCCCAATGTGGAATTCGAATCCACGACATAAGGATTAAAGTAACTCCTTCCTTCGTGACTCTAGAGAAGAGCCATCAACTACTGTGTATCATACTGAACTCTGTTTTAACTTGATAAAGTAACAAATTACTGTATTCATGTTGCTTTATATTCAAATTGGCATCATTGCATTGGTAAATACTAGAAATAATTATAGTACTCTTAAAAGATTTGTGTCGCATTATTAATTTTGGTTTCTAAAATGTTTCCTGAAAGAACTGACTGGCTTTTTTTTGGGGGGGGGGAGGGAGGTGGTGGTTAAGAATGAACAAAGAATTTCTTTTAATCATGCTATTTTCTTTGAACTTGGATAAAGTTACATTATCATCAAAAAGACAATAGATCCATAGTTACGTAGAAAAAAAAATAAATTGTACAGCAGAAACTGGTGATAGACAAAAGGGTCAAATTTCATTTCTATATCTGGATCATGCAAATAAAAATTGTTCGAGAAATCGCAATTCATTCTCACATGATATGACAGTACCACATTTTTTTAATCCGTTTAAGTTCAGAATTATAAATAACGAACTTTCTATTTAGATCAAACTTTGTTGTATTTGTTATCTTGTCCATGGATCATTACAGAGATCAGCCATTTTTTTTGCACATACTTGAACCAATGGCTCAGGTATGAAAATAGGACAACAATCATGTTTACATTAATTCTTTATAATTGAATTTTCAAGGAAAGTATTAGAACTTATCATAATACAAATGTTACAAAATCAATGTAGATATAACCTGACTCTGATGGTAATGGCAGGTGTCCTATCGATCCTGTAGCTAAAAATACACCAGTTTGTGTTTCTATTATCTATATCAAGTGACCCACATATCAAGTTTATACCTGTACAACCTTATTTAACTTACTTGAAGAAGGGATTTAAAATTGAAATTATTACAAAGCCATGAATTTTAATTCTGCACATTTTTCAGGAAGGTAGAAAAGATTAAAATATTGCAAAAATAACCATTATTTTCAATTTGCTTTGAAGAATTTACATTTATATTTAAAAGTTATCATTTCAGGATAAGTGGAAGAATAATCTCTATGTGGATGTCATAGAAAAGATCACAAGTGTTATAAATTCTGACGTAAGTTTATTTATTTTTTGTTGTAATTTTATTTCTTTTCAATTTGACAACTCTATATTTTAAACAATGATATATGTGGTACATTAACTCCTTAGTAAGAAGATCTTGGAAACACAGTTTTTCTTATTTACAATTATAACAATTGCATAAAAGCCACAAATTTCATGACAAAGAGCACTCATATATTATTTTTTAAACTGCTAAAATACATTTAAATTTCTGGATCTGAATCAACAGTCATTTTGCAAATCTTAATTGTCAAAATTTGAGTTATTTTGCAATACATGTATTTATGTATGCAAATTTTTTTTATTTAGATGAATCTATAGAAGAGAAAATAAGTTGAGTTCTGTATATTTTGAAAGTATTCATTGGCAAGCTGATATTTTAACACATTGTATTTAACATCCTTTGACAAAATGTTGTGTAAATTCAATGTATTATTAATACATGCAAAACAAAATCTTTTATTTTCAAGGGAGTGTTTTTCGTCTTGAGGTCAATGGTGCTATGAAGGTCAAAAACTTTCCCTATGGCAGTTCTCAGGTCACGGTCATTTTAAACAACAACATCATAGTTCAACGGAATTTCAGAATTAAAGGTATGAAATCAGAAACAAAAAAGAAAGATGGCCCTTTCATTTTTTAAGAGTGTTTGTCAATATAGTTTAATTACATCTCTTAATCACATTTTACTTTTAATTAATACAGCTTATGGAGACAATGTCCAATTGGATACCTGTGTGTTACATGAATCTGCCAAAGTGGACAATGTGGACACACCCAGTGTACTGACCATCTGTCCTCAGATAGGAGAGGTGTGTAGATGTATCCGGGTCATTCAAAAAATCATAACAGACGTTTTGTCACTTTCACTAGCGTGTTATTACACAAAATCATAGCAGATGTCACAAACGCCAAGATTTTTTAATTCTGTTAGCACGTTGTTTGGTTCAGTGTATAGGTAGTAGCTAATTGGTCAGGATTATCAGTCAGTGTCCTATGTTTTATATGTTACTATTCTACTTACAGTTTACATTGATATCCTACTCTGTCAGTGGAGAAAGCTGCATTACCTCCTCTTTCCATTTTGTCTCCTCAGTACAGCCACTAGAACACAGCAGGTCGTACAACTGTATTATGTCAATTTTAAAGCAGAAGCATTTTTTTTATTAATAAATGCGTTCAGATGATATGTAGAGAGTAGGAAGAAGTTTTGTTTTCAATTTTATGCTTTCAACGAGTATTTAGAGTTTGGTACAATACTTAGTACTACATTCATGGATGTCCTTCATTCATAAATTCATTTCATATGAATTCTAGTTTCACACAAATTTTCATAAAACCAGTTTTAGATCCTAATCACAATAAATTTGATTGAATATGCACCAAGTAATGTTGAGCTGTGTATTAATGTATTCTATTTCAGGGATGTGATGGTTTGTCTGAGGATAAAGAACATGTTACCTGTCACCTCTGTCAATCTTAAACTTAAGTTTGGGGTCCCTCAATCTGTGTCCAAGTAAGTTTGTCAAACTGAATGTACATGTTTATGGTGATAGAATGTGAAATTAGAGTTAAGATATAAAATATTTCATACATAAAATATGACTTATGCAATAAAACAGAGTATAGGTAGAAACCTAGCAATTTTTGATTGAGTAATTTTATAAATATTGTTTACACTGTACTTTTGCTGCAAGTATATTATTATATCCTTTATTTTTAATTGACTTTAGCATTTCTCAGCACCTAGACAACAGTGAGCAAACAGCCACACTGGAAAAGACGGACAGTACCATTTTATGGAAACTAAAATCACTGACTCCTCACAAGGAATCTGTCGCTCAGTTTCGGGTACGTCAAATCTACATGTTTCTCAAATAAAATTGGTTTGAAGTACATATGTACATCAATATTTTTTGGCATTTTAACAGTTTATTGATGATTGCATTGAAGTAGCATTTTGCGAGCAGTTTTGCATATCACAACAAATTTTTCTCCCAGATAGCATGACTATGTTGGGCCAACATTTATAAAAGGTTGTATGGTTGGCATTGGGGGAACAACGTTGGACCAATGTTACCAAATCAACCTTCTTGACCATGACAGAATTCCTAAGTTGGCCCAACGTTGGTCCAACGTAAGCAACTTCTATTCACTTTAGTTCCCAAGGAAGGAAGGATCCTGGTGTTGGTCCAACGTTGGACCAATGTTTATAATACACCCTTAAAGAAAAGTGTATTTAAAAGTTGGTAGTAGTATGTTGGCCCAGCATTGGCCCGATGTTTGTTATACACCCTTAAAGAATGTGTCTTATCAAGTTGGTAGTAATATGTTGGCCCAACGTTGGCCCTCTGTTAGTAATACACACTTAAAGAAAATGTCTTATCAAGTTGTAGTATTATGTTGGCCCAACGTTGGCCCATTGTTTGTAATACACCCTTTAAGAAAGTGCCTTATCAAGTTCAAGTAGTATGTTGGCCCAACCTTGGCCCGATGTTTCTATAACACCCTTAAAGAAAATGTCTTATCAAGTTGATAGTATTATGTTGATCCAACGTTGGCCTATTGTTTCTAATACACCCTTAAAGAACGTGTCCTATCAAGTTGGTAATAGTATGTTGGTTCAACATTGGCACAATGTTTGTAATACACACAAGTGTTATTTTGTTAAGGTGTTTAAAAGATGGGATATTTATATAGGGCCAACGTAGGCCCAATTATTATACTGCCAATTAATTGATGGTGTCAATTTTATAATTAGCTGCTGAGCTTTACGTTGGGACAACGTTGGCACATTCTGAAATAATTAAGAGGACTTTCTATGTCAATGCTTATCATTGGATGACTGCTCTTGTTTAGATATGATATTTTCAACATTTTAACTTTGCACTTAAGTGATCACAGCACCAAAGAGTGTTTTATTCTATTTTTTGAATTGTGTTTATGCTTATATTTATTTGTAATAAACCAGATAGCAGAACATCGTTGGCCCAATCTTACATTATGGTTGTATTATCTATGTTGGGTTACCTTTATTGGGCCAACAATGGCCCAACATGGAATATCGATACCTGGTTATGTATAATGGTGCGCTTATGTTGGCCCAACGTTGGCCCAATATACCATGAATCTGACTGAGCATCATGGGTAGACAACAACCGGGCTACTTGTAATATCCGCGCCATTTTTAATCTGACACGAGTGAGCGTAATGAGACTGATAACTTGCATATCTGCATCCACTTTGTAAGTATTTATAATATGTTTGCCTCGGCACAACTGAATTAACGTTTAGTTTTTAAACGATATCATGTACAAATCTGCGCAAAGCAGACACGGGGAAGTGCAGAGGCCAGGTGCTGTTGGGTCAACACTGTACCCCAACAGTGTACAATGTTGATCATTTACATCGATTACATCGGGCCAATGTTGGCAAATGGCATTGACCCAATTTAAGTTTGCTCATCGGCCCAATGTTGGCCCGATATGTTGGGCCAACGTTGGCCCAGTGTAGAGTGTTATTTCTACATATATTGGCCCAACGTTGCGCCAACATTGGTCCAATGAATGCGACATTGTTTGACCAACGTCAATAGGAACATTGGGCCGATGTTGGCAAATGACGTTGGTCCAGTGTCATTTTGCTACTTGGCCCAATGTTGACCCGATATTTTGGACGAACAATGGGCCAATGTGTATAAACATTTAATTGTTACAAATCTGTGTATTAACAAATCTGATCGTCTCTACAATCAAAAATAAATCTACAACCAACCCCTACTTGAAGGTACAAGCTAGCTAAAATGAATTCACAAGGCTTGTTAAAATTCTTATAATTTATCAAAACAAAATAAATTATCATTGATTAAGGACAGATGAGACGTTTCTTAATAATAGATAAATTTTTCTAAGAGTTTGTCATTGAAGTATTGCTACTTAAACATGTTTACGCACAAAAAATAGAGGTACCTTACCAGGCATTTCTGCAAGATACCTGGGGTATTTTTTCTTATATAATCCTTTGGGGAAGAAAAATAATTTTCCAATTTCAAATGTTTAAGTGTTTTGATTTTTTAAAAAACGTTTAGAAACTGGTTTAGAAATCATATAGTTATTAAAATTTGAATATTTTTCAAACATTTCGAAGATATACAAAACAGATTTTGAGGAACGTCTCGTCTGACCTTAAATGTTTTGTTTTTATACAAGAAAAATAAATTAAAGTTTAAAATAACAAATGTCTTTTGATACAGTTAAAACAATAAATAATTTGCCCCTTATTTAGATTGAAATGTGTGACTAGTAAAATACATTTCCGAAGTCTACCACTTAATTTACCTATATACACTTAACGTCGAGCACATGATCAAACATTTTGAAAATGTTGAACTTGTTGAAGTTAAAACTAAATTTATTCAGTACCATCAATTGGGTTCTTTCAATTAAAATTTGTTCAGTGTAACGACTTTTCTATACATGTACGAGGGTTGTCCCAAAATTCCGTAGACAAGCGTTGTTTTGTAGGAACCTTATGTCATACATTAATGAAACTTCGCATATAGATTAAACAAACACTATCTAATAAATTTATGGAGAAATATAGAGTAACTATAAAAAATATTCCATTTTAAAAGACATATTTCATTTTCTGGTGTAGGAAGGCGGCGCAATACCCAAAAGTTGCATTTAAGATTTGGTATATCATATATAAAATCCCAAGGAAAAGTAATTACTACGTCATATTTCTTTAATGGAAGTGAAAATTCTTAATATTGTTTTATTAACTATATTTCCTCAAATTTTCGTGTTAATGCTTTGATAAATATGAATTTTATAACGTTTTATATACATGGGGTTGAAATCCGATTTTTTTTAAAAATGGCGGCTGCGTTGGCACAGGCGGCGCACCGGACTATGATCAAGTGTTTTGATCCTGAATTCACTCTTACAGAAATGTAACAGTCATAAATGTTTGTTATATTAAGAAACTTTTTCTCGTCCTTAGTATTTATAATGACTAAAACGGTTTATCTGTGTATATGTGAATAACAGTTACCAAAATAAAAGACAGGACAGAGAAATGGGCAAGAGTTCCATTGTGCAAATCCATTAGAGAAAACAGACGATAAACCCGTAGAAATATACCCTTTTAAATTTATTATTATTTAATACGTGTACATGCATATACTTTGTTTACATATTTTAATGTTTTATCATGTAATAGTTATTAAGATATTTTACATTTTATAACGATAACTGTTCATTTAATTTAAGAATTTGATTCTGGTAATTGAAATATTTTCTCCAAAAATTCGAACCATCGATATTTATATTTTTTGACGTTGCAGATTGCTCCGGGTGTCAGAGAACTATATCACTTTAAGTGTTATTACTCGAAAAGTTCTCAAGTGATCATGATAAAACTTCGTAATTTATCTACCAAGAACAAGCTTTTTCCACCCTGAAAATTTTATAAAGATACGTTCATTCCTGTAAAAAATATTAGTTCAGTCTACGGAATTATGGGACAACCCTCGTATTTATATGGGGCAACATTGAATCAAAATCGTTGTGATGATGATGATGATCAAGCGTAGAAATGTTATGCATAAATGCCTTCATCTTGCAAGCTAATCACTTAATCACACCATGAAACCAAAAAGACGGTTATTCCTTAATTGACAGCTTAAACATATAGTGATATACTTGTAAAATTAATCGTATGTTTACTCTTTACTGAGAAAAGTAAAAAATGTATTAAGTACCAAATACTACAATTTTAGTGCTACTGGAGATTTTAAAAAGACATTCAGAACACAATCAAAGAATAGCTAAGGTATGCCAAGGAGAGGGATGGGGGAGGAAGAAACGGACAGAGAAGAAAAGAATGGGGAGGAGGAGAGAAGAGAGGGAGAGAGAAGAGAAGACTTAAGAGAGGGATCAGATGGAAAGTGGCAGTGCCTAGCTTTTTTCTGTTATAAACTGTGACAAACCTGTAGTTCTACCCTTTTCTGTATCTGTTTGTCGGTTACAAACACGATGCAGATGCCAGAAACATTCTTTTTGTGTAAGTAAACAAAATGACGGGATTTATTTTAGTATTATTTTAAGAACAGGGGGGGGGGGCTTTGTTTCTTTGTTGGACCTGCTTATTGATACCTGCAATTTACTGAACTTGTGCATAAATTTACATCAGAGAGGGAGTATACAGTCATGTAACCCTACATGTATCGCTTGAAGTGAGCATCAACTTTTATTTATTTATTAATGTTTTCTTCATGCACTGAGCAATAAAATACTAGTATGTTATAATCTAATTTTACATTTTGATTTCTTTTTCCTCAGTTTTTTAATTAATGCTATGAGATATATATTGAGAATATGTATTAAACTATTAATCTAGCATATATAGATAGTATCAAAGGGCTTTTACCATTAAACTGTACTACAAAACTAGTATAACCTTAATATATGTATTTGTTTGTAAATTTTGAGGACAAATGGCCAACCAGTGAAGAGCAATGAGTTGTCATGATGGAGAGCCAAATGAATAAGATACAAACCAACGTTGGCCCAAAAATGATGTTTGCCTAATATTGAAAGAATAAGTGGCAATAATGGCTCAATAATATCCGTTCGCTGGTCCAGCAATGAGCCAACAAGTTGGTCTGATTAAGGGTCGATGAGCAAATTACCGTTGGCCCAACATTAATTGCTTACAATGGCCCAAATGTAAAAAAAAAATGACGTTTGCCCAACATTGAAAAAATACATTGGCCAGACAGTGGCCCAATATTAATTGTTACATTGGCCCAACAATAAGCCAACAAGTTGGTTTGATTAAGGGCCGATGAGCAAATTACCGTTGGCCCAACATTAATTGCTTACAATGGCCCAAATGTACAAAAGTGACGTTTGCCCATTATTGAAATAAGACATTGGCCCAACAGTGGTCCAATATTAACTGTTACATTGGCCCAACAATAAGCCAACAAGTTGGTTTGATTAAGGGCCGATGAGCAAATTACCGATGGCCCAATGTTAAATACAAACGGTGGCCCAACATAAGGAGCATTGCTGGCCCAACAAAGGTCCAATAACATCCTGCTATCTGGGCTGTTTGGCAAAAATTTAAATATACATTGTACTCAAAGTATTAAAGTTAATTGTATTCTAATTGGGTATGAGGAAGTCAAAGGGATATTTTAGTTTTTTTTATATAAAGGTTCTAGTGCTTAGGACTATTAAGGGGTATCGACCCTCTGATAAGAGAGATAACTTTCAAAGTACAAAATATGAATACTACTCAAGTTTTCTTAATCAGAGTTTCCTAACTGAGACCTCTGAGTAGTCAATTCAATGAAATCTAACTTATGATGGAAAGATTAATTTTTTATTTCTTTTGCCATATCTTTGTAATTGTTTTATCATATTTAACAATAAAACATTTAAATCCCACATCAAGAGCATTACAAATTGAATAAGTTGAATCTTTTTAAGAACTATTTTAAAAATGGTTTAATGTTTCAAGTACTTAATACAGCATTTTCATTAATGTGACTTTTTTTCACATGAAGATATATTTAGAAGAAAGATAATTCCTCCTCAAACATGTGATTTGCTGACTTAAGAAGCATCGCTTCATTTTTCTACTTCATTCTTGTTTTTAGTTGATTAGTCAAAGCAGTGCACTAAACAAGGAAGATGTTGGACCTCTTAGAATGGAGTTTGAAATTTCTGGCCATCTGCCATCAGGGATGAAGATAAAAACTGTGAAAATTGTGAATCAAGAGTAGACAACTCCACAGAAGTGGATGAGATACATAACTGTCAGTGAATCATTTCTTGTCAAACTTGTGTAGCAATGAAAAAATAGAGAAGATAAAATTTTATACGGAAAAGTGTGCCATCTGTATTTTTTTGCTAGTTTATCAGAATTTCCATGATTACTGCAGCTGGTACAATTTGATTTTATGATAGATACGTGCAATTTAAATCTTATTGATTATACCCAATTTGTAGAAAACTTCAATATCCTGTATCAGATGCTTACATGAAGTTAAGTTCGTTGTATGATGCTGATGGCAAGAACCCTATTTTTTCAAAAATCTTTGTTTTTCTACTTTCTGATATTATAGTCTACAGAAATTTACTGTGCTGTGCAAAGTAATTTTGTCTTATTGATAAAAAGATGGTTTTCAATATTATTAGTCCAGTACTAGTGTTTGATTGAAAAGTCTATTATTGTTACATAAGGAAATATACAGATTGATATGGGAACATATTCACAGCAATATCCCATCATTACATTTAGAATTGTACTCCTGCAAATTTATCTTATTTGTACACCTATCAAATGTCCTTTGAATGAAATGATGCTGATTTCATCAAGTATAATCCTTTACAATCTTGTATGCAAGTGAAAAAGTTTGCTTTCAAAAAATGACATGTATGTGGATATTTTAATAACAAAAAAGATATTAAAAAACAGAAACAAAAATGATAAAAGAATCCATGATAGTTGTGTTCTACCATAAAAAATCAGTTACTCGTCAATTATGAAAAGAATTAGAAGTATACAAGGGTAGTCCGGTAAAATCGTGGACAAAGGGTTTTTCTTGAAAAGTATATGTAATGGGCGCACTAAGCTGAAATTTTCAGCAAATGTTTATCAATCATATTTAAATGCCTCATATTTTTTTGGATAATATGTAAAAAAAAAATAAAGATTTTATTATGCTTGAAAGTGTACATGATACGGTCTTATGGCGCACGGGAAAAAAACAAGGCCATATTAAAGAATACACAAGTATTAAATCGAAATAAAAGTTTTAGATATATAATATTGAGATGAAAATTATCTTATTCGATTCCACAATCAATTTTGTCGTCTTTTTAAAAAAATCAAGTCATTCGATTAATTTTTGGCAGTTTACGAATGAAATGGGAGTTTTCTGAGCGAAATCTTTTTGATAGAGTACCCAGGTAGTGCAAAAGACACGGACAAACTGCTATTGAAATAGCAAAAGACGTTGTCACTGTTGACTGTCGACATAAAATTGTCTATTAGTTGAATAATAGTGAGAATACTGTCCGTAACTTACTAATGAATCTTCTGAAGATCGCATGTTTTTGCCATATTGGTTCCTCTACTGTTTATTGAAACAGTTATGTGCATCTGAATGAAATTCCTGAAGTTGGGACTCATTCAACTCTACTTTTAGCAAAGATGAAATGTGACGCTGTTTTAAACACTTTTGCACTGTAAGGCCATATAATACATGACATAAAATCTCATTATTTGTCTATCTATGAATATATTAATTTGAAATTTGCTATATTTATTCATAATATATGTACTTAAGAGTGTTGAAAATTTCAGAACGCATGATTATTTTTTGAACTAGACAACTTGTCCACGATTTTACTGGACATTATATTTTTCTATACAGTTAAGGGACTAATCATTGTGGATGAAATGCGGATTGAGAAAATAACATTTGTTCGAGTGCATTAAATTTTGTTTGTAAGTAGAAAAATCATCAACTTTAAGTATTGAATTTACATGTTTCATTGGGCATGGGAAATCTCCTTGCCTATTGAATACAACAAAACATTAACCCCTGATGAAAATAGATTATTGCACAGTTCAATACTGTTTGCAAAATTTGACATGTATTTAGATAAAGTTTCTTGGTAGTGACGAGTCACCCCCTTCCCTAGAGAAATGTCCGTTTTCTACCCTGGTAAATCATGATTATTTTTATATTTTTGTAATGACAGATAGAATTTAAGGGAATGTACGTTTCTTTTTACCTTAACACGTTTGGCCCTTTGAACGATGAAAACCCGGTGATCCGAAAGAAAAACCGATGATCCGAAAGTTCATGTACCGTAAGTGCAGCATTTTTTTTTTTTGATTTCATTAAAAGACTTATTTGCATAAAGTTATGGAAACATCGTACAGATAAAACAAATCAGCGGATAGAGTTATGCGATTATTTTTATCTAAATTCAAGCTAGGAAAAGATTTTTAAAATCCATAAATTGTACAATTTTTAAATTGATTTAGAAGAAATAATTTTTTTGTTTATTAATTCCAGTTGTTTTTGTAGAGCTTGAATCTGCATGTGTTTAATCTCATCATATTCAGCGTTTAATTTCTTGACAAGTTTGTCAATTTCTCTGTGCCAGTGCTCTCCATGTTTTGTAATGGCTGTTGAGAGATCTCCATATTTCTTTTCTACCTGACTTATCCTGTTTTGTATATCAGAGACAATGTCTTGGTAAGTTGGATAAATAACCTCATTTAATTCAATATGACCTTTGCTTAGTTTGTCTTTTCTTTCATTTATAATTTCCAATATTTCTGATATTTTATGACCTTGATGTTGATCAGATCCAATACATTTGATGCATACAGGAATTGTACAACGTTTACAGTACATTTTACACCGCCCTTTCCCATGAGATGTACACCAAGGGTAGAGGCGGGTCGATTTTATGTCCTTGTAATCAACAATTTTATGAGGGTTCGAGAGATCAGCAGAAATGTGTTCTCCAACTCAAGCTTTACACAGGTTGACAAGACATGTATCACAGTGCATCTGCACCACAGCGGTCTTACACAGGTCACATCGCATCGCATCCTGGACACTGGTACGGGGGTCCATAATTAAACTTTCAACTCTGAAATATAAAGTTAGTTTGATACTTATAGTTATCTGATGGAAAATTGAACTTATGCAGCCTTAAGGTATAATTGCAATTATGAGGTGTAAGAATGAACAAAAATTTCTTTTGATTATGCTAATTTCCCATTACAGATAAAAATTAAAATTGTGTCAACAGTTCGATTTAATAAGAAAGACATTTACGTTGTTCAACAGAAACTGGTGCTTTACAAGAGGATCAAATGATCTCTTTATCAGATGATGTATTTAAGGTCAATATAATATAATAACGTTAACTCATTATTGGCTTCTGAACTTGACAGATATAAAAGAGGAACACTAGAAACGAACACTATTTTATCAATATTTATAAACACACAGTTGGATAATGTATTATTGAAACGCACAAATATGATAAAGGTGTCGCTCTCAGTGTACTGCATACTTTTCCCTTGGCGAAACCTTTATCTCTCAAGCGTTTTTAAGACTCTTTTACAAGCGGTGCCAGGAAAATCGTCAGTGCACAAACTAGATAAAACCTGAAGTAAAAAATTATTTTCTCTATATAAGTCACATGGTGTAGAGGACCCTTAAGAAATAGCAATATTTTCTCACATGATACTTTTGGTGTCAGTGTAAGTTCCATGTGTACGATGGTTGTCCTAAAAAAAAATTTCATGGCACTAAGACAGACCATGAAATTAAAAATTAGCATACTACTTATCAACATCTTTTTAAAAATGCCTAAAATTTCAATGACATATGTCTTTAAATAACACTTTCCTATCAGGGAAATGAATGATCAAACAAAATCGTTGTCGGCGCAACACTGACGACATCAAAACGTAGCTCGTAGTATTTGTGAATTTCTTCTGGAATGTGTATCTCTAATAAAATTCATATAAACATTAAATCGGCACTGAATTTAATTTTCTTTTAGCAAGCAAAGTATACATCTCAAATACTAGTGTTACCAAAAGATTACGTAGTTTATTCTTTTAACAGACAATTTCACATTCCCAATCATAAAACTAATTGACCGAATCGTTTAATTAACAGTGGTCTTCACGTAACTTCATATTACCTGTTTTCTGATGGTAATGGCAAGTGTCATTTCGATCCTGTTGCTAAACATACACTTATATGTCTCTTTGTATCTACTTTCCAGATTTGATAACCTAGTAGCTGTGTTAGTAGCTATGTATATACATGTACACTTATTTTACTTCCTTTTATTATAACAGTATAGAGGGGATTTCAAACTAAAATTAGAATTTCTGTACTGCTATCATTTTGTTGTAAGAATAAGTCGTGCATACCTTTTCCTTGAATTTTTTTATGGAGATAGAGGAAATTAAATTATTGCAAAAATAACCAGATCAGTAATATTTTAAATTTGCTTTGAATGATTAAAGAAATTTAACATGAAAATTATATTTGGATAAAAGAAGGAATGAACTCCATGTGGATATAATTGAAAAGATCACAAGTGTTGACGTAAGTTTATTTATTTTTTGCTCTTTATTCATTTGTCCGTCTGTCTGTCAAGCTGTGTGTTTGTAAGTAACCAACTTCTAATAACAGTTTTTCTCAGCAACTACTCATTGCAGATTCTTGCACTTTTTGTCAAAACCTTTGTGGTGACATGCTCGATCATTTTTGTTCAAATCCAATGCCAACTTCCTATTTATTTGTGCGTTTGTCCGTACCATACACATCCAGTTTTCTTAGCAACTACTCTTCGGAGATGATTGAAATTTTCGCACTTCCTTTGCTGAGGCATGTCATATGGCGAGATTTATTTTTTGTTCAAATTCGATGTCAACGTTTAACATGATAGTGATAATTCACATCAGAGTAGGGGTATTACTTGTAAGCATTGGCTCCCAGATCTCTTGTAAATACCAGAATTAAACAGTTTAAATTATTCATATAACAAGAAGCATAACAAACAAAATTCTAGTTTAATTAACAGCAAAATTACAATGGATATTTAGAACTCACAAACTTAACTGTATTTAAATGTTTTAAGCCTGATAAATTGCTTTAACTATTACTATTTTATTCTGTTAATAAATCAATACTTTAAGCGTTGCATTCAGTGTGTACTCTCTTTATACGAAGGAGGCAAAATGAGTTAAAGGTGTCAGATAAAAAAAAAGTTCATTAAATAATATTTAAAGAGCCATTCAGAAAACAAAGTTATTTCACTCTTTTATTTGTGCATATTCTATAGTCAGACTTCCAAATGATAACTACACTGATGGACTTAACTTCAAATATTTGATTTTCTTCACTTGTGTATTTTCCTTTTGAGCAACAAAGAGATTGTCATCTGCATCTGTGCACAGTCCCCAGGGTGTTCTCAGTCCACAGTCTATATAACGAAGGAACTGTCCATCCTGGTCTATAATGTGAACACACTTATTGTAAGAATCAGCTGTAAGGATGTGACTCTGACTGTCTGTGGTAATTCCTAATGGAATGAATGGCTCGTTCTTTGGAGCAGGAGTATGTCCAGTGTACCTGAATCTCAGTTTCCCGGCCTGATTGACCACCACTACTGCTCTAGCCTCACAGTCAGACACACATATATCCTGGTTCTTGTTCTCAATGATATGTTTTATCACAATACCGATACCATAAATTGAAAATGAAAGGAGAGGTTTGCCTTTATCATCAAACTGAATGCTTTGTTTCTCTGAGGAGCCTGAATAACGGACAACTTTTGATTGTTTATAAGCAGAATTTTCCATGATAACCAGGAGGTCACCAGAGGAGGTAGTACAGACACTGCGAGGTTTCCAATACCGTTGTCTGATCACTTCCTCTATCTTTACATTATTCACAATGTTCACAGTTCTATCACGGTAATCAGTATAAATTATATCTCCACTTTTTGTCACTGCTATGTCCTCTGGCGTGTACCCTGACTTGGTTTTAATTGACATGAATAATGATCCCTGATTGATGCTGAAGACTTTCGTGGTACTGTTACTTCCAATTTTACAGATTTCGTCATCATTCAAACAGGCCACATGGTAGATGTATCCATACTTTATGTCTATGGTTGTGACAGTCTCTGGTTCATCAAGCAGCTGTTTGACAGGTGGAGAGGATCCAGCTTCTTGTGGTTTCTGGTGTGCTGTTTCTGAGGGTAGAGAAATTGATGATAAAGTTCCAAACAGTTTACTGAGGTACTCTTCATCGATTCCCCCTTGAGTGAATGTAGGTGAAGAATGCATAGTTTGAGATGGTAGCTGTCTAAACTTATCTACATCAAATGCACTACTTAATAGTTCTGAAATATCATGAGAAGTAACAACTTGGTCAATTGAATTGATTTCTTCTATGATTTTAACAATTGTCTTGTTTATTTGATCTAGGTATTTCTGTAGAGTTTGTAACTGTGTGTTTTTCATCTCGTCAATTTCAACTTTAACTCTCTTGACAAGTTTGTCAATTTCTCTGTGCCAGTCCTCTGCATGCTTTGTTATGGCTGTTAAGAGATCTCCATATTCCATTTCTAACTGACTCATTCTATTTTGTGCATCAGAGGCACTGTCCTGGTAGATTGGATAAATGACATCATTTAATTCAATATAATCTTTCCTTAGCTTGTCTTTTAACTCATCTAGAACTTCCAACAATTCTGACAAATTATGGCCTAAATGTTGATCAGATGCAATGCACTTGGTGCATACAGATATGTTACAACGCTTACAGTACATTTTACATCGCTCTTTATCATGAAATGTACAACCAGGGTAAATTGGAGTTGACTTTCTATCTTTAAAATCAACAATTTTGTGAGGTTTTGAGAGATCAGCTGAAGCATGTTCTCCTACACAGGCCTTACACAGACTGACAAGACACGTATCACAGAACATCTGTACCACAGAGTTCTCACACAGGTCACATCGCATTACGTCCTGCGCACAGGTACGGGGATCCATGATTAAACCTTTAGCTCTGAAATGTAAAGTTAGTGTGACACTTATATTTAGCAAGTTACATGTATCTGATAAAAACTTTGCTTTAACCTCTTGAACTCTGTAATGCATTGATCGAACGCTGTTTTAACTTTATAAAGTAACAAATTATTCAGATTGCTTTATATTCATTTTGGAATCAATGCATGGGTAAATACTATTTATACACTGTAAATGATTTGTGTCACATGATTGAATTTGGTTAGTAAATTATTTCTTGGAAGTAGAGTGGCATTTGATTGGGGGGGGGGGGGGTTAGAACGAATAAAGAATTTCTTTTAGTCAAGTTACATTGTACTTTCTTGATAATTAGGTAAAGTTACATTATCATCAGAAAAACAATATTTCCACAAAGTAGAAAAAATATTTACGTCTTAAATCAGAAACTGATGAATGACAAAAATGTCAAATGTCATCTCTGTATCTGGATCGTGCATATAAAAATCGTTTGAGAAATAGCAATTCCTTTTCCTTAATAGGTACCAATCGTTTTTTTAAATCAGTTTAAGTTTAGAACTATGAATAAAGAACTTCTACTTTTAGATCAAACTTTGGTGTATTTGTCATTATGTGCTAGGATCATTACAGGGATCAATCAATTTTTTATGGCACATGCTTGAACTTATGCCTCAGTTGTAAAAATAATATTTGAACAAATGATGTTGATATATATTCTTGAAAAATTCAAGCCTAAGGGAAATATTATAAAACTTATCATCATGCAAATGTTACAGAATCAATGTTACCTGGCTTCTGATGGCAATGGCGGTCGTCCTATCGATCCTGTTGCTGTAAACATACACTAACAGTCTGTGTATCTATTTAGATCAGGTGACCCACATATCATGTGTATACCTATAAACTCTTTTTGTTTCCTTGTAGAAGGGATTTAAAATTAAAATTTAAGATTTTATATCTGCTGCTTTCAATGTGTTATTTCTAAGTCATGCATTTTTTTTTGAAACTCTTACATGGAATTAGAGAAGAATTAGATATTACAAAAATAACCAGTATTTTAAATTTTTTTTCGAAGAATTCAAGAAATTTGACTTTACATATTACAATTTTAGAATAAAAGGAAAAATGAACTGTTTGTGGATGTCATAGAAAGTTCACAAGCGTTATAAATATTTTATCTCTTAAATTTGACAGCTCTATTTTAAACAAAATGTGATACACTAACGTAAGTTTAAAGAGCATTTTTAAATTTCTGAAATATATGTAAAGCTCTTCAATAAAAATCAATTTGCAAATTTACATTGTCACAATTAGAGTAATTTTGCATTATTTTGAAAGCACTCAAGTTGATTTTAGCAAATTGTATTTAACATTCTTTAACAAAATGATTCATGTTATGTATATCATTTATTTATACATATAAAACCACATTTTTCTTTGCAGTGGAGTGTATTTCGTTTTGAAGTCAATAGTGCTATGAAGGTCAAAAACTTTCTCTATGGCAGTCCTCAGGTCAAGGTCATTTTGAACAACAACATAGTTTAACGGAATTCCAGAATTAAAGGTATGAAATCTGAAACAAATGAAAGATGGACCTTCAATTTTTCAAGTTATTTGTAAACACAAATACATTAGATCTAAGCACTCAAATGTACAATTTATTTACTTTGTTAGATTTTTAATTACATTAATCAATAAAGCTTAGGGAGAAAATGGCCTGTTGGATATATGCATATTTTATGAATCTGTTCATAAGTTTAGTTCACTGTATGATACTGATGGCTAGAACCTTTTTGTTTCAAAAACCCTGTTTTTTAAGTAATTTTGTTTTGTTGATGAAAAGACGTTGTTCAATATAAGTCATTTGTTTGAATGTAAAGTCTATTATTATTATATTAGGAAATACAGATTGATATGGGAACATATTCACAACAATATGCCACAATTAAATAAAAATTCTACTCCTGTCAATTTATCTTATTTGTACACCTATCATATGTCTTTTGAATGATATAATTCTGTTTTCAGTCACATCAATTATAATCACTTATAATCTTGTAAGGCAGCCAGTAAAAAAGATTGCTTTCAACAAGAGGCCCAGGGGCCACAGCGCTCACCTGAGCACATCAGCAAGCAAAAAAACACATATCATATCAGAACTAAAAGTTAGTTTAAACTTTATTTCATTCAAATTAGACATCATATATACACAGTAGATAATACAAAAAGGATTCGGAAACAAGTTGTACCAACTAATATTAATCCGTTTCCTTAAACATAGGAAACTAAAAGTTAACTTAAGTGGGGGGGGGGCTTGAACTTTAACCCCCAAAGGGATCATAATTTGAACGAATTAGAATCTACATTACCTGAGGATGATTCTATATAAATATTACTAATCATGGTTTTGAAGTACTTGAAAGAAAGATTTAAAAAGGTTTCCCTATATATTTCTATGTAAAACTTTGGTCGGCCATTTTGGCCACACCCTTACCCTGGGGTCATGCTTTGAACAAACTTGAATCTACACTACCTGAGGATAATTTCACATGAGTTTCATCTTTCAAGATTCATTGTTTCTTGAGAAGAAGATTTTTTAAGATTTTTCCTACATATTCCTATGTAAAACTTTGTTCGGCCATTTTGACCCCTCCCCTCCCTACCCCCGAGGGTCATGACTTGAACAAACTTGAATCGACACTGCCTGAGGATGATTCCACATGAGTTTCATCTTTCCTGGCCCAGTGGTTCTTGAGAAGAAGATTTTTTTAAATATTTCCTATATATTCCTATGAAAAACTTTGATCGGCCATTTTGGCCCCGCCCTACCCCCGGCGGTCATGACTTGAACAAACTTTAATCTACACTACCTGAGGATGATTCCACATGAGTTTCATCTTTCCTGGCCCAGTGGCTCTTGAGTAGAAGATTTTTAAATATTTTTTCTATATATTCCTATGTAAAACTGTGATCAGCCATTTTGGCCACACCCTACCCCCGGGGGTCATGACTTGAACAAACTTTAATCTACATCACCTGAGGATGATTCCACATGAGATCATCTTTCCTGGCCCAGTGGCTCTTGAGAAGAAGATTTTTAAAGATTTTTCCTATATATTCCTATGTAAAACTTTGATCGGCCATTTTGGCCCCGCCCTACCCCCGGGGGTCATGACTTGAACAAACTTGAATCTACATTACCTGAGGAAGATTCCACATGAGTTTCATCTTTCCTGGCCAAGTGGTTCTTGAGATGAAGATTTTTTTTAAATATTTCCTATATATTCCTATGTAAAACTTGATCGGCCTTTTGGCCCCGCCCTACCCCCGGGATCATGACTTGAACAAACTTGAATCTACACTACCTGAGGATGATTCCACATGAGTTTCATCTTTCCTGGCCCAGTGGTTCTTGAGAAGAAGATTTTTTTAAAAATGCCAATAATTTGTCTCTAATTCATGATTATCTCCCCTTGGAAAAGGGCGTGGCCCTTCATTTGAACAAACTTGAATCCCCTTCACCCAAGGATAATTTGTGGCAAGTTTGGTTGAAATTGGCCCAGTGGTTCTTGAGAAGAAGATGAAAATGCGAAAAGTTAACGACAACAACGACAACGACGACGACGACGACAGACAACGGACAAATTTTGATCAGAAAAGCTCACTTGAGCCTTCGGCTCAGGTGAGCTAAAAAACGTAGATACAAATATTTGGATATTTAAAAAAATAATAATAATAAATAGAAATAACAATAACAAAAGAATCCGTGATAGTTGTATTCTTCCTTAAATTCAGTTACACGTCAAAAAATGAAATGAGTTTACAGTAAACATTTTATTTTTTCATACAGTAAAGAGGCTAATTTTTGTGGGGTGAAATATGGTTTGAGATTAAAAAAAAAAAATTCGAGGAAATTTGTTTTTGTTGGTTAGTAAAAAGATGAGCTTTTAGTATTGAATTTACATATTAAGTGAGGCATGGCAATTCTCTATGTCATTTAAAAACAACAAACATTAACCCTTATTGAAAATAAGTGATTGCATAGTAACAGCTTGTAGAATTTACAGTAAAATGTTTTAAATTATAAAAATGACATTGAAACACCCCCATGAGATATGGTCCCCTGTTCCTATAAGCTTGTGAAAAACTTTCTTGGTAATGATCAATGATAAATCATGGATATTTTTATATTTTTGTTATAACAGATTGAAAAGGATTTACGTTCAGTGTTAATACATTTGGCCATTTATACTATTTTTTGGTAACTTGTGTACATTTTATTATGCATTGGGTCCTAATTCATAAGATATCATTTATGAATGTTATTCATATTCTAAATTATATCATGTTCATAGATTGATTTCAAACTGATCAATCACAAATAAAAGATAACGCGAATGATGGTTTACAGGGAGACTGAAAACTGATTCAAGTATGTCAGTTTAAAATATGTTCATGAAATATTTTTTTCTTATCAAAAACATTTAGGACACAATGCAAAAGTATAACAAATGTATAATTTGAAAAATGTTAATTCAGAAGCCTTTTAAATGTAAATACTGTTGTATTGCCCACAGTATACTGTTGGATATCACTGCAGATATTTGATTTTCTTCACTTCTCTGTTTCCATATTGAGCAACAAACAAATCGTTATTTGTATCTGTACACAGTCCCCAGGGTTCACTCAATCCACAGACTATGTAACGGAGGAACTGTCCATCCTGGTCTATAATATGGACACAGTTATTGTAATAATCAGCTGTAAGGATGTGACTTTGACTGTCTGTGGTGATTCCTCGTGGATCAAATGGTTTGTTGTTTCGAGAAGGAGTATGTCCAGTGTACCTGAATCTAAGTTTCCCGGCCTGATTTACCACCACTACTGCTCTAACTCCACTGTCAGTTACACAGATATCTTGGTTCGTATTTTCAGTGATATATTTTAGGAAATGACTTTGAAATGAAAGGAGAGATTGACCGTTATCATCAATTTGAATGGTTTGTTTCTGTATTGATCCTGAAAAACGGACAACTTTTGTTTCTCTGTAATCATCAATCTCCATGATAACCAATAGATCTTCGGAAGAAGTGATACAGGCAGCACAAGGTAACCAGTTCTGTAGTCTGATCACCTCCTCTATCTTCCCATTCTTCACAATATTAACAGTTCTATTATAGTAATCAGTATAAACTAGATCTCCACCTTTTGTCACTGCTATGTCTGATGCTCTGGCCCCTGACTTAGATGTGATTGACTTGAGTAGTGATCCCTGATTGATGCTGCAGAGTTTCATTGTGTTGTCACCTCCTCTTGTCCAGATTTCTTCATCACTTAGACAGGGCACATTGTAAAGCCGTCCATACCCAGTGCCTATGGTGGTGACAATCTCTGGTTCATCAAGCAGCTGTTTGACTGGAGCAGAGAATCCAGCTTCTTGCGATTTCTGTGATGTCTTTATGCTGTGGCCTTTTTTATCTGAGAATGATGAAGTGGATGATAAAGCTCCAAACATCTTACTGAGTTGCTCTACAAGGATTTTTCCCTGATTGAAAGAAGGTGAGGTGGGAACAATTTTAGGTGGAAGCTCTCTATATTTATCTACATTGAATGTAGTGCTAAATAGGTTGGAAATATCAGGAGAAGTGACAGCTATATCAATGAAATTGATTTCTTCTTCTATTTCAAAAATTGTATCGTTAATTTCATCCAGTTGTTTCTGTAGAGTTTGTAACTGTGTGGTTTTCATTTCATCAACTTCAGCTTTACGTTTCTTGACAAGTATGTCAATTTCTCTGTGCCAGTCCTCTCCATGTTTTGTTATGGCAGTTGAAAGATATCCATATTCCTTTTCTAATTGGATAATTCTGTTTTGTACGTCGGAGGCAATTTCCTGGTAGGTTGGATAAATGACTCAATTTAATTCAAAATAATCTTTTTTTTAGTTTGGCTTTTCTTTCATCCAGACTTTCCAAGATTTCTGACAAATTATGAGCGAAATGTTCATCAGAGGCAATACACTTCGTGCATACTGGAATGTTACAATATTTACAGTACATTTTACAGTATTCTTTATCATGATAATTACACCCAGGGTAAAGAGATGTGGAGTTTCTGTCCTCGAAATCAAATATTTTATGAGGTTTTGAGAGAATCGCAGAAATGTGTTCTCCCATAAAAGCCTTACACAGGTTGACAAGACATGTATCACAGTGTATCTGTACCACAGCGGTCTCACACAGGTCACATCTCATCACGTCCTGGGTACTGGCACTGGTACTGGAGTTCATGACTTAACTTTCAACTCTGAAATGTAGAGTTTTTATGGCACATAAAAGTTGTTTTATGAAAAAGTGTTTCTCAACCTATAGAATCATGTAACAAATCAAAATGGGTTTTAACCTAATAGAATACCATTTTATTGTGATTGCTTAATATTCATTTTAGAGTCATTAATATTTATTAATGAATTGTATAGCAGGGTCAATATTTGTTTCCAAATTATATCCTTTGGAAGGGAGAGTGACATTTATTCGGTGGATGAGCAAATTCTTTAAATCACACTAATTTCTTGACAGCTATGTCATCAGAAAGACAACGGTCGGTTACATTGAATAGGGAAAATATATTTTTTGTACAGGAGAAACTAGCGATTAAAAAAAGAATCAAGTGATCTCTATTCATTCTTGATTATGCAAATATGAAATTAATTTTTCAGAATTGGTCACATGTTTTATTCTCATACGATAGGTACCATTACTTTTGAAATCAAATTTGAGTGTCCGTTATGACAGAGATCTGTCAATTTTAAAATTTGCTTATGCAATGTAGTTATACGAATAACTCAGTTGTAAAATACTTGATCCAATAATGGTTACGTGAATTCTTAATATAAATAAAAATTTCAAGAGAAATAATGACCAATCAAATGCGATGTGACAGTATCACGTAAACTGTACCTGACTTCTGACGGAATGACAGATGTCCTATTGATCCTGTTGCTAAACATACAGTATATTTGTCACTGTTTATCTACTATCTAGATCAGGTTACCCTCATATCTGTGTTTATATCTTTTCATTTTTTTTTATTTCTTTGTAGGGATGAATTATATTGAGATAATGAAACGTATTCATGATCAAAAGTCCATTAAATAATACAAAATAGGAGGAGAGCAAACACAGACCTCCAAAACATTAAAGGTGGTGTCAGGTCCCATTAAAAGATTTAAGATTTTCTTTATTTCTATCCATTTGTAATTACTAGGTCATTCACATTTTCTGCATTTTATGGAAATAAAAAGTTATTTAATAATTGTAAATGAATACTTATATTTTCCCTGCCGACCGGTCACACCCGCCGTGTGCTCCTTGTCATGATCAGGTATTAATGAAGAAACGAAAAAATCCGTTGTCAATTCAGTGTGTAAATAATGGACAAACAATTACTATGAAAAATTCAAATAATTATTTCACATTTTCAAGGAAGAGTATTATTATGAGAAGCTTTTAGATGAACAAGGTTGCCATTTCTTTGGAAAATAATATTCATATATCTTCAAAATTTTAGTTAATATACTGACACGCAAAAGAAACGCAACACCCTACTTTAGGGGGAAATAATTATGTAAAGTAAATAATTTTCTATCTTAAAATTATGGATATCTTCAACTTGGTAAACATCGGTAATTTAATGGTTGAAGAATTTCCAAACCCTAACCGGAAGTCAATTTTGAGTCTGCCTAACAGAAATCAAAAATTGCATGTTTAACAAAACATTTGGCAATATTATGGAGTTTTAAGGGTTTTTACTGTTCATCATAATTGATGCAGCAATATTTCACAAAAATAAACTCTCCTTTCGTTTCCCGTAACGATGCTTAGGCTTCTTGAAAATGGATTAAGTACGCATTTCAATTGCTCTAGCTGGAAAATTTCAATGTAAAGGTGATGGAGAGTCGCTGATGCAAAAATACACTACATTACGCCTTTACATGGCCTAACGTACCACATGCAATAAGGACAGTCCTTGTACCGGAAGTTCAAAGGTGGCTACCCTGCTCTAAGTTAGAGAAAATTCGACCTAATCATCTGAAAAATGGGCATTTAAAAATGCCAAAGAATAGTGCCTTCGCTCAGATCTCGATATTGATGAACCTATTGTATCGTAGAAATTGAGCTGCAATAGTTGTTTAGGGCAGTCTTGCAGGTTCTACTTGATAGGCTGGGAGGGGGGTGTTTTAACAGTCATATGTTACTTAGTAAAGTAAACAGATAAACAATTAACATTTTAATCAAATCTCTGATGTTCTGAAAAGTGAGTTTAGCCTTTGAAAATCATAATATAAAAAAATCAAACATTTGTACATTACTGCTTGTTGCGTTTCTTTTGCGTGTCAGTATGTATGATATTTTTTTTTTAACTTTTTTAAAAGCCTTAGATTTTTTTAAATACCGGTAAAATGTGCTTGCGTTTATTGAGATTCAGAAAGGGAGATACGCGAGATATGCCCCCATTCCACCAAAAGCATAAGGAACATATGATCCTTAAAACCCTTAACTTCTAATTATTCCAAGGGCACCTCAGAGCAAAGCATCCCCTTGCCATTTGCATATCTATCAATCTAAGCACCATTCATATGCCGATGCTTATTCCGTTTCGTACATACGGCAATAACTCTCGCAAATGAACAAACATTATTGTGTAACTATAACCCTTCCAACTGCATAGCAAGGGGATAAAAACATATTTCAGCAAATATACTCTGAATGTTCCTTTCATTTACTCTGACACAAGACAAGATGCAATTCTGTGTGCTTTTAAAGGATATCTATGACTTACTAAACTATTTACATGAACCATACATGCAAGTATTTCGTATACAATTCAATTCAATTCAATTCAATTCAATTCAATTTATTGACCAATTAAGGGCCCTCGTGGGGCAAAAAGAAAGTACATTGTTAAAATGTATATAATAATTATCATACACATGCAATACAATATACATATACATATGAGGGAAAGGGTTGCTTGATTGATAGGAAAGACATATACAAGTAGGGGAATACCCAAAATATTTTATATGTATAGTACATAAGAATTGTTTTATAGGTATATATACACTAATACAGTACATCATTCATCTATGCATACATTATTAAGTCATATTCCTAAAACTTATGGTAATGCTTTTTGTAAAAAATTTCCAAGAGAATTTAGTATATCTAATTCTTCACAATTTAGAATCCAGAATAATTTTTGTTTATCAGGCAATTCTGTAAAATGTTTTACTTTAGATGAGATCAGGTTAAATAGCTCCTCTCTTTCCTTTGTAAATTTGCTACAGTGAATAAGGAAATGTTTTTCATCTTCAATTTGATTAAGCATACAATTTTTACATATTCTTTCTGATCTGGGTGTGTTATTATATCTGCCCAATTCTATGAATAGCCTGTGTGCTGATACACGTAATCTGCAAATTGGCTTTCTGTATTCAGGTTTTAATAAAACTAGATATTTTTCCAGTCTAAAATTGTTCTTCAGAAATAAATAAGTGACAAGTTTGCCCTCTTTTAGTGTTTCATTTAAGTGTTGCCAATCAAGTGAGTATTTTTTATTCATGGATTGTTTCAATGACTTCATAAAATTACTCTTAGTATAGGACATTATGTTTGGGATATCAAGAATTTTTAATAATTTTTCTATTGAGGAGTACCAAGTTGTTTTTTGGGCAAAATGAAGTTCCTTACTACATATAAATGCATCTTTTAGTAAAGGAAAATCTGATTTTAAATTTTCTAATCTGTAGCAGTATTTAAGTAACCTGTTGATAATATCATAGTGTAAAGGATATCTACCTAGTTCTGAAAGAGAAGCATGGTTCATACTTTTCTTATTCAAACCTAATATGGTTTTACAGAACTTGATGTGTAAATTTTCTCCAGTAAAGTTTTTGTAGCATAGCTGCATCAAGACTTGATTAGATTGCTTTATTTTTGAATTATTCACATTAAATATTCCCCATATTTCTGAACCATAAAGTAATATAGGCTTAATTGTGTGATCAAAGACATTGAGGCTAGTGGATATCCCAGGATTTAAGCTAAGGAAGTCTTTTCGCAACTTGAAGAAAGCTTTAAGTCCCTTTTTGTATAACTCATTTTTTGCCATAGAGAAAGTCCCCGAGGCTGTGAAATAGATGCCTAGGTATTTATAACTAGATACACATTCAATATCAAAATTTTTGTAGTGAAATTTATGTTTAATTGTTCTCCCAGCTTTATTAAATATAATAATTTTTGTTTTATTAGAATTTACTTTCATACCCCAATCATCACAGTACTTTTCTAAAGAATTTAGTTTTTGCTGTAGTCCTTCAGGTGTTGATGAAAAAATTACTATATCATCTGCATACATCAAACAGTCTATACTTTTTGAGTGTAACATGACAGAGTCTATACAGTCTTGCAAATATGATGGCAAATCATTTATAAACATTTTAAATAAAGTTGGGCTCAAGTTATCTCCCTGACGAACACCTAATTTAATAGGGAATGAAGAAGTAAGAAGATTTCCATACTTGACACATGCTTCACTTTTCATGTACATATCATTAACAATGTTATAAAATTTATTTCCAACATTATGTTGCAGTAGTTTCAATTTCAAACCATTATGAACAACACTGTCAAATGCCTTATGAAAATCTACAAAACAGGCATAAAGTCTTCCTTCTTTTGTGTTACAATATTTATCGATAAGACATTTAACAATAAAACAATGATCTGAAGTTCTGGCATGTTTTGTGAATCCAGCCTGACAAGGGTGTATTAAATTGTTCTCCCTTAAGAAGTTATCCAATCTGGTGTTTAAAATATTATTAAAGAGTTTACCAAGATTACTTGTTATGGTAATTCCGCGATAATTATTTGGATCACAGGGATCATTTGATTTAAATATAGGGGTAATATATCCTTTTGCCCATGTCTCTGGGTAATGACCATATGAAAAACATAAGTTAAATAATTTCAGTAAACATGGTAATATTATTGTATGCCCACTTTTCAGCATTTCATTTGATATCAGATCTAGTCCTTTTGCTTTTTTATATTTCAATGAAGCAATAGCCGATGAAATTTCTTTTGCAGTTATTCTGTTGTCTAGCTTATTAAAGATGTTGTATGATTCCAGTTTTTCTATTAGTAAAGAGTCTAATTTTTTAAATCTGTTTTCAAAATTTTTATCAAATGTAGTATGTAAAGATTTAAAATGATTTATCCATTTGTTAGGTTCAACTGGATTGTTAGCAGGGTCCACTTTTTCTGCCCTTAAATCGTTTACTAGTTTCCAGTATTGTTTGGGGTCATTTATGCGTAGAGAGTCTAGTTTATTGATAATATCACTTCTAAATTTCCTGTATTTTGTTTTCCTTAGTTTATTGTACTCCCTGTATAACTTATAATAATGTCCTCTGATAACTGGGTCCTTGGGGAATTTGGAATAAAGTTTACCCTCAGCAACGACTTTCGCTCGCATTTTACTAAGGTCGGCATCAAACCATTTTTTATTTTTATATTTGTTATTTCTAGCCTTAAATTTTGGTTTTTTTAGAGACAAGTCAGCTGCTGATAAAATTATATTTTCAAATTCAGAAATTACCCCCGATATTTTATCCTTTGTACTTGTATCTGAATTGTTTAGGAAATTATAAATTTTTGCTTGAAATTCAGGTGAATTGAGAACTTCTTGAAATTTTATATTGGACTCTTCTGTCCAGGTATAATTGATGGGGGCTTTATACATAACTTCTTCTGGTCTTGGGGGAGATGAGTGTTGAAATTTAGCTAATATTTCCCATGATATCTTACAATGACAGTCTGATAGGATGGGGATGAAGTCAGACACTTTAAAATACAGTATTTGATTTGTAATTTTCTCAGATGTTAGTAAATAGTCAACTGTACTCTGACCTAAAGGATTGAAACATGTATAACGTCCAAAAATATCTCCCATGCACCTTCCGTTCATAATGCGCAATTGATTCTCTATACAAAATTCAAGCAACTCCTTCCCTCTTGCATCTAATACAGTATCATGATTCTGTCTTACCCTGGTGGTATTGTCTATCTTATATGAATCAAACAAAGGAAGGTATTTAGGAGTATCGTTAGTTATAACATCCAACTCTGTGGCAGTTCGAGCATTAAAATCACCACATATCATGACATCGCCTTTTTCTTTGTAATTCAAAAGATCTTTTTCAATTAATTCAAGAATGTCATAATGTAAATGTTTAGTGTACGATGAGTTGGCAGGGGGAAAATACAAAGCACACAAGTATAGGTCTGATTGTAGGTGGAAGTATTTCTTGTCAAATTTCAACCACTGATAATCTTTACATTCAGTGGGTAATATTTTGATATAATCCTTTAATTCTTTTTTCCTTAAAATTGCCAGACCTCCATAATACCTTCCATTTGATGATATATCTCTACACACAGGAAAATAGTTAAATTGTTCAATAAGCACAGGGGTATTATAACCAATATGAGTCTCTGCTAATATCACAATATCATATTCTTGTATTTCTTTGATAAAAGAGTGGTCAGTAAGTTTGTTTGTATTTTTAGTGTTTAAACCACCAATATTCCAGTAACAAAAATTGATTGAGTTTTTGTAAGTTAACATGATACTGAAAATGATCTATCGGCATTCCTTATTAGAATACCTTATAAGTTGTTATTAAACAATAGTAATGAAAAAAAAAAAAATATATTTATAACAAATGGTTTTGGTACAATGGTCTCACTTTTAAAATGTGAGACAAGAAAATGAAAAAAGAAAAGAAAAATCTGAACAAACACTGAAAAATTTCTACGCTTAGTCTAACTAGGTTTAATAATTATAGATTGCTAAGAGGTTTAGGCGCAGTTGTCTAAAAAAAAGGGGCTAGATAGTTTAGTAGTAGTATCCCCTTCCGCCTCTTTTGCCCCCATTACCAGTATTTCTGCCATAGTACATGTAATCAGCTTGGTTTGTTCCCCACCGTTGTGTTTTGGGGTTTGACGAATTCGGTTGGACCTGTTTGATTCCGAGTGATGAGTGTAGTGAGTTCTTCAAATTTGATGCCAACATTGATGTACCCTGGTCTGAAAGATGGTACTTGTCTGGTTTAAGAACGTGATTATTACTGTGCCATAGATTGGCATTTTCACTGATCAGCACATCCTTTCTAGGTTGAGATATATAATTTCTTTTAATTAGCCCGTCGAGAATTTCCGAGTTTATTCTGTGTATCTCATCGTCCATTCTTGGAGTTGTGAGGGAGACTATGGTCTTTGTGTTGTTCCATTTCAATGAGATAATGTTGGTGATTTTTTCAAGTTTCTCTACGCATTTTTCTGGTGTGTGTTCCTTGATGTCATTGGTAAATGGGTGTAGTAAAACAACATCTGGTTGGGTTTCACACATTTCAATCTTTGTTGTTGTTTCATCAAGTGTGTAGGCGATAGCTTTCTTAATTTCTACATATTGTGATAACTTATCAGGTTTTATTCCACTGATATTTGATGTTCCAATTAATAATGCTGTAGGTTTTCTTGTAGTTTCCTTGTAGGCTTTACCGTCATTTTTTGGGGTTGCATTGACATCACTTGGGGTATCTTCTTTCTGACCGAAACAGCCAAAACTGCTAGAGAGCTGGGATTTAAGAGAGAGGTTTTCCTCGAAATGGGAATCACACTTGGCTGATAATAGTTTATAGTCTGACATTAGCTTTTCATATTCGCTTTTTTGTTGACAAAGCTTCTCTCGCAAGTTTTCGTTATCTTCCTCGAGCGATTTGATGGTTGACTCCATTTTGGTATGAATGGACTCTTTTTTCATTTTTTCAGATTCTACTTGGGATTGTATGTGTACCATGAAATATGAATTACATGTATACTGTAAAACCACATTTTCAAGGAGTCATATTTTCATGGTTTGAGGAAAATATAATTCATGGGGATTTGATTTCGTGGTTGAAGAATTGTTCAGTAATATTGAAATTGAAACTCGTCGTGGACATAAAGTCGGTATCTTCATACTTAGTGATTTCACAATATTTATTTCATTTTTGGTTTGTTGTTATTCATGTGAACTTTATTTCTTTTTGATCTGTGGAAAAAAAACATTACGTTTTGATCCTAAATCTCCTTTTATGAAAGAAACAGGATTGTGACTCCCTTTACCTTTGATTTTATTTCAGGGATATGATGGTTTGTCTGAGGATAATATTAATTATCGAGGTTCAATCAAGGGTGTACAGGGATTTACACCGGGTTTTATTCTATACACCGGGTGACGTCATATTATTTGGCTTTTATCATAGAGCATGTATGCATTGTGACGTTACGTTTTATTTACACCAGGCTCAAGTCTTGTGCACGAATATTTAACCCGACTTTGTAACCAATCAAAGCTCGTGTTACAAGCTTCATAGGAAATAAAGAAACATGTTACCTGTCACCTCTGTCAACCTCAGAATGAAGGTCTGGGTCCTTCAGTCTGTGTCGAAGTAAGTTTTCCCAACAGTAAAGATCTGTTTCCAGATCTATCATATTTGAAATATAAAATAATGTACATACATACATACATGTATGATTAATAATTTCTATGCAACAAAGAGGGATTTTGTACAAACATGTGATTTATTATTCTTTTATATTTATTATTTTTATTTATTATTATTTATTATATTTGTTATAGTTTTATATTGCACAAATGGCTGTGCAAGTACTTTAACTTTATAGCTTCGTAACGTATAAAGCTAATAAATAGAACTGAGCTTAAGAGAATAAGGAACACACTTATTATAGATCTCTTTGAAATAATAGAATAGCTGCAGATTCTTCCGTTTCTTCCGCTAATAAGTTTTAGGGGTGGATACTTCTCAAGGCATTGCAATCTAATACTCAGCTGATGCAAGCACAACCTACTCCTACTGTGAAGCACAATTACAAAAAAAGAAGTGGAAGGGATTTGTATCAGAGGATACTCTTGATTTGGCTAAGGTATTTAGAATGTATTAAATTGTGTCTGACTATATATACTCCCAGATTATTTGCTTTATTTTGAACATTTTTTCAACTTTTAATGAATTTGGATTTAACATGATTTATTAATTTATATTACACAGTTGATACCAACACAGTAAGCGTTGCATTTTAGGGGGCAGCTAGAAATGTTTTCTACAAGTAAATCTACTCTTAAAAAAGAAACAAATGTAGAATACAAAGTTGTGACGCTTTTAAAAATATTAAAAATTTCCATAAATGTTCATTCAGATTTTTAAATATCAATGCTATTGTATTTCCATAGTGAACTGATGAACTTCACTGAAGATACTTGATTTTATTCACATGTTTATTTCTCCATCGAGCAACAAACAGATTGTCATATGTATCGGTACACAGTCCCCTGGGTTCACTTAGTCCACAGTCTAAATAACGGAGGAACTGTCCATCCTGGTCTATGATGTGGACGCAGTCATTGTAATAATCAGCTGTAAGAATGTGACTCTGACTGTCTGTAGTTATTCCTTGTGGACAGAATGCAAATAATTTGTTCTTTGGAGTATATCCAGTGTACCTGAATCTCAGTTTCCCGGCCTGATCAACCACCACTACTGCTCCAACTTTACTGTCAGTCACACAGATATCCAGATTCCTGTTCTCAATAATATGTCTGTAATAGGGACCAGATGAATAGAGAGGTTTACCTTTATTATCAAACTGAATAATTTGTTTCTTTGTGGAAACAGAGTAACGAACAACTTTAGTTTGTTTGTCATCATCACTATACATGATAACCAGGAGGTCACCAGAGGAGGAACTACAGATAGCTTCAGGACTCCAGTTCTGAAGTCTGATCAACTCCTTTATCTTCTCATTCTTCACAATGTTCACAGTTCTACCATTAAAGTCAGTATAAACTAGATCTCCCCTTTTTGTCACTGCTATATCTGATGGCCTGTCTCCTGACTTGGTTGTGATTGTCTTTAGTAGTGTTCCTTGATTGATGCTGAAGAGTTTCATTGTACTGTCATCTCCACTTGTCCAGATTTCTTCAACACTTAGACAAGCCACATTGTAAAGGTATTCATGCTCAGTATTTATGGTGGTTACAGTCTCCGGTTCATGAAGCAGCTGTTTGACTGGAGGAGAGGATAGAGCTTCGGATGAGTTCTGTGTTGTTTTCATGCTATAGCCTTTCTCTTCTGAGGATAATGAAGTTGAAGATAAAGTTCCAAAAAGTTTACCGAGTTGCTGTTCATTGATTCTGCCTTGAGTGAATGTAGGTGTAGAAAACACAATTTTATGTGGTAACTGTCTGTACTTATCTGTGTTGAATGTAGTGCTTAATAGTTTGGAAATATCATGAGAAGTAACAGATTTGTCTATGGAATTGATTTCTTCTTTGATTTCAAAAAGTGTATTGTTTATTTCATCCAAATGTTTCTGTAGAGTCTGAATCTGCGTGTTTTTCATCTCGTTAACTTCAGCTTGAAGTTTCTTGACAAGTTTGTCAATTTCTATGTGCCAGTCCCCTCCATGTTTTGTTATGGCTGTTGAAAGATCTACATATTCATTTTCTAACTGGATCATTCTGTGTTGTACATCAGAGGCAATGTCCTGGTAGGTTGGATGCATAACTTCATTTAATTCTGTTTGATCTCTGCTTAGTTTTTCTTTTCTTTCTTTTAGAATTTCACATATTTCCGAAAACCTATGACCTAGATGTTGATCAGATGAAATACACTTCGTGCATACAGGAATGTTACAACACCTACAGTACATTTTACATCGTTCTTTGTCATGAGATGTACATCCTGGGTAAAAAGGAGTAGAGTTCTTGTCCTTGAAGTCAACAATTTTATGAGGTTTTGAAAGATAAGCAGAGAAGTGTTCTCCCACACAGGCCTTACACAGGTTGACAAGACATGTATCACAGTGCATCTGTACCACAGCGGTCTCACACAGGTCACATCGCATCACATCCTGGCAACTGTTACGGGGGTCCATGATCAAACTTTCAATTCTGAAATGTAATTTTTAAAGTCAGCTTTGCTTTTGTAAGTCAAGTTATCTTAAGAAAAAAAACTTGATTGAACTTAATTGAATTAAGTAACATATTGAACTCTGTTTAAACTTGTAAATGTCTGTAGTATACTATAAATTGATTAGTAAGTTATTCCTTCTTGACTACATAGAGGCAATAGTTTGGAGATATGAACAAAGAATTCCATTTTTTTAAGTTAAGCTTACAGTAGCTGAAAACTTAATCTGAGCACACGATATCTGAGATCTGTCCATCCATCTTTCCATCTTGACAATTCGTCCGTCTGTAATTTTTTCACATTTTCAACTTCTACGCAAGAACCAATAAGCTAATTTACCAATGGGGATCAACATTTTTCGTTGAAATATACAAGACAAATCTTCCTCTCAAAAACTGTTCGACTTGAAAATCTCAATGTCATGTGGAAGCAACCTAAAGTACTGTACATTCTATATTGTTCTGATCATGACATCAGGGATAGGACGCGTCCTCAATGGGGGATTGTACATTGAAATACATAGGGTATTCTTTAAAACATTCTTCTCAAGACCCATTAATATGAAAAAAGTCATATGGCAGGTGAGGGGATTTTGATTCTACATAATTTGAATTGTGGCCCACGATGATAGGATAGGACTATAATGCTTTTTCGTATACCTGATCAATACATTGGGCTCACAGCGGGTGTAGTTGGTGAATAGGGGATGTTTACTCCTCCTTGGCACCTAATCCTACCTCTGGAAATTCCAGGGGTCCGTATTGTATGCCCTCTTTACATATTTGCATTGTTTATAATTTTCTTTTAAAAAATTGATCGATTGCTGTTCGTCATCTTCACTTTTTACTCTGGAAATTTTCTAAGGCAGTGTAAATTTTTTATTCTTCAAATCATGTCACATGGAAGTAGGACAGGGTCACAATAGGGGAATTAAGTCTTGCTATGCAGTATATATTAGGCACAATATCGAAAAATCTTCTCCCCAAGTACTCTTTGACTAAAAAAGCTGAATCTTATTTTAAATCTCACTGAGATAGTGTGTATTGTATACAATTCAGCTTATGGTCCCTGTGGTTAGTATGAGGCCACAATATGGAGAATAAAGAGAAACTCTTTTAAACCTTTCTTTTTAAAGAACAACAAGTCATGTTAAATCACATGAATGTGGTAGCATCCTGTAGTAATGTAAATTGATATTGATTGTTGTACGTCCTATTCGAGATATCTCCATATGTTTTATTTTACTCCTATAAAGACTGCATCATACACAATAGAATCAATGAACTATTTCTGGAACATTGTCAATATATCTTCGTTATCTAAATTTAGTTATATCTCACACGATAGATACTTTTTTGTCTCATTAATATCAATTTGAGTTCACTTTTTTTAAAATCTATTTTCGTATTCCTCATCTTGTTCTTTGATACAGTGTTCGGCCATTTTTAAAATCGCATACCAATGACACTGTTGTAAAAATATTGAATATGTTAATATTTGAATTCTTAGAACAAGACCTTCAGTGAAAAATTTACCAATCATAATGTCATGTTACAGAATCGTGTAAATATTACCTGACATCTGAAAGTAATGGCAGGTGTCCTATCTATTAACAATATGCCCTATTGATAAACAATATGCGTTTGTCGCTCAAATACTTTGAGATTGAATATCTAGACCACATGACACACACCTGTGCACCTTTTTTTACTTCCGGTCCTACAGTGAGGGATTCAAATACAGTTGTTTTTTTTTTACATCTATCATTTTGTTATTATTGCAAAAAAATACCATTGTTGCTGTCATTTTTAATTGGCTCTGCATTATTTCAAATTAACATTAGAAGTTATTACATGTACCATACTACTATTAACACAATGTCAGGACAAGACACAGAATAATATCTATTTGGCCATTAAAGGGGCATAGACACAGTTTCAGCTAAAAATTTTCGAATTTATTATTCCATTTATATAAATTTTTTACTAAGGTCTCTCTAATAATCATTAAAAATTTGAACTTCAGTTGTTGTGGTACAAGACAGATTTAGAGCCCCCAACCTTTGTTATGTAAACATTGTCCGGGTCATGTTTTGTTTACATAGATTAATATACCTATATATGTTCATTTAAAGCAAATAATTTAAATAAAGAAGTTAATTTTAAATACAATTATACAGTTTCTAGTGATTTGCTGAATTTCATTTTGCTATAAATATGAAATTTTACATATATAAACAAAAACAAGGCACGAGTCCTGTTCACATTTTGAAGATCTTTAAGTCCTGTATATCGTTTGTTAATCAAAAATTGATGTTCAAATTGTTGTTGGCCATTAGATGATGCCTTAGTTAGGAATTGTAAGCATTGAATTTTGTTTTAAAAAATCAGTTGAAACTGTGTCCATGCCCCTTTAAAGAAAAGATCACAGTTATTATAAACGCTAATGTAAGTTAAATGTTACTTCAGATTGACATGACAAAAGAAATAAATTTTCTATAGAACATGATACCCCGGTGCAAGTTGAGAGACTTGATTACTTTAAAATCAGTTATCAGTGTCATATTGCCACACATTTTCGTGAAAGCAGCATTCATTAATAATTAAACTTTTACATCACTTTTATTTTCATATTGCTAAAATATTTGAACAAATTTGGAACAATCGTTAATTCTTAATTTCTCACAATTTGAGGCTTATGGGACATTTTAATTACATCTACACACTTTACTGTTCATTGAGTCTACGGATCTGCAATACAATTCACTGCTAGATATTTCAATATTACAATCTCTAAGATAACTGTATCTCCTTTTATTTTGTCAGTATTATGATGTTTCATTTGTTGATGTCTTATTGCATATATTTTGATCAGAGTATGCACTACCAGTAAATAAATGATCAGGATTACCAATACCACTCTAAATTAAAGGCTGTTTACCTTTCTACTAACAGTTCACATTGGTGTTCTACTCCACCAATGTAAACTTCCTCTTTCCATTGTATTTCCTCTCTCCACTAGACGACAGCAGAATGTTAGTTGTGTTCTGTCAGTGCTAAGAGAATGAAGTTCTTTTTTTTAATTAATTACGTGCTTTCAGATGATATGTAGAGTTTGGTGCTGTACTGAGTATGTACCCTAGACATGAACAAGTGTTCCGTATACTACATGTATGACATTGTATTGAATACAATTACATTTTTTATTTCATTACGGTATGAGCTTCGATTATATTCAAAGCATATAATTTTCGTATTTCCTTCAAGTAAAAAGTATTTATTAAAATGTTTGCTGTTACACTTTAAAGATTTTATTTTAGATTTTCACAAAACTACGCAAAGTTTTAGATCATAAATCATTAGCCTTTTTTTTATTTAAAAAAACAATACGCAGCATTGTGATACCCTATAGATGTACATGTGTCAACCTTAGACTGAAGTTTGGGGTCCCTCATCAGTCTGTGTCTAAGTAAGTTTTAACTTAAGGTGCTTTTGCTGGTCCAGAATGTTATATATAAGCCTTTTTTTTATTAAAATTAAAATGATACACATATGACTTAATCATTCCTATGCAGCCAAGAGGAAATTTTTGTAGACACATGGCGATTAAGTATTGTTGTAAGTACTGTACGTACGTATTAATGGATGTGTAAGTAGCTAACTTTATTACAGTAAAGAAAATGGATAAAGCATAACGAAAATACAACATATGTACAGTTTATTTTTTTTTATTAGTAAATTAACTAAATCTCATTAAATATTGCTGAGCATGAGTTGCAACATTTCATTCATTTGAAAAAACTCACTCCTCTGTAGCACCTGATCCAAACTCTGATGTTTTGGAAGTCTGTGTTTGCTCTGCTCCTGTTTTGTATTGTTTCATGGATTCTTCATCTTGAATACTGTTCGTTATCTCCGCATGCTTCATTTCAATGCTGTTGAACATTCTATTGAACATATGTAATATTGAAATCAAATGAATTTATATATTGTGCTGACGCCAGCAAGCATTATCAACAAGTCCCATTTTTCATTCTGATTAACCTTAAATGCAGTTTTTAAAGACATACTTGCGTCATGTTAAATCAAGGATGAAAAAGAAACAATGTTCAGTGTTCATAAGTTTTTTTTTATAAAAATGTAAAATGTAACAAAAAATAACATGCATGATGTGACAAAAATAATCACAGGTATCATTTGAAAATGGCAACATTGAATTGAGAATTGCACTAAAATGTCTTCTTCATATCTCGCCTACATATCTCCATCCTGGCTGCCTTGTGATATATTGATGGTTTCAATTTGATGACAACCAATTTTTTCTCCCAACTGCTTCACACTGTTCAGAAGTCTGTTAATTTAAATGATATGCAGAAATTAAAAATATTTTAAGCACATGATGTCACAGGTATTTATCATAAGTTTAGTTGAATACTAGTATTAAAAAGTGTATTTGGTAAAAAGTTCATAACTATTTTAAGAACATTTTCTTTCTTGTAAGAAAATTACTGAGTTAGGTGTTTTAATTAGATACATGTATGCCTACCCATGACCTAGCTCAAAATGATCCTGGATAAACCCTTACTATCAATCAGATGTCCTCTAGGTTACAATATGATATTTTCATCATTAACAATAATAATTGTTTAAATTCTTCCCTTTATGGTATGTCTCATTATCTATGCTTATAATCATAAACGGCTAGAAAATTGTCCTCCTAAATGAATAGTTCCGTTTATTCAACATCCTCAAGGTTCTGTGATTTCAGATTTCCAAAATCTTTCAAGTTGACATTGGGAGAATGTTTATTGAAAAAAATCTTTTCCCGCCTAAACATCTTTGATTTCAGCAGCTAGACTTTTTTTTGCTTTAAGAGGTGGCTTACGTGTCACTCAGTTGCTGTTGGTCTGCTTGATCTCCATCAATGACAATATCTTTGATCCATCCAACCTACAGTAAAGCAAAGTCTTTAATTAGTGTATGCGGACTTTACCCTGGAATAAAACTTAAAAAGATCAGCGACTAGATTTACATGTACTAGGTGTTTCACCTTTGGACAACTGTGGTTGAATTGTAATTCTGTTACTAGAGTTGCAGAGGAAATCACCCGATTTGATGATGTGTCTTCGATGACTGTTACATAGTAATTATCTGGCGATGATTTCATGGCATGAAATTGGCCTGAAAATAATTTTTAAAAAGTAGTTGAAGGTACAGAGCAATTAAGCTTCATTTTTTCATGTAGCATCTTGGATTTCTAAATTAGAAATGCATTTTACATGGATGTGATGCATTGTTTTAAAAGATACCGGTATTTTAAAGAAATTTCAAAAATACTTGATTTGTTAGATACGTCAGCATCTATTTATTTTGATTTACAAAACGGTCTAATTTAAGATTAAATGAGAAGGGAAAAAAGATTCTGTAATATTGCAAAGCAGAACACTTACTAGTAAACTCTGGTTTAGAGATATTTCCTATGTTGCCTCTTTGAGATATAAGTTCAAGGAAACCTGCAGTAAAAAAAATAATAAATTACATTCAATGTAACCATGAGTCAAATTATGTAATAACTGCTTGTGAATTATGAATTGTGAATAAATGTGAATATATCTAGCGTATATTCTTTTTTTTAACTTTCATATCTTCAAAGCTTTATACAATGTATATCACCTTACCTCTATCAAAATCTGACAGCTGAAGTGGTCTGACCTGAAGGTCTGGGGGCAAAGGTTGTTTATTTTTATCCCTGGAATACAGCAGGGAGATGTCATACATCCTTATCTCTTTATCTTCTACTTGTTTCAAACAAGACTTCCAGTCCCCTGTCTATAAATTTTGGCTTTGCATGTTTGATCTATATTTCTGAAGTGTTATGTTATTTTTTAATGAAATATACGAGTATGTTTCTAAAACATTGGTAATCACATAAAGCACAAACATGTTCAATTGTCAGTTATTGGAATTTTAAATAATTTTTCCATAGAAATACGGAAGATGCTGGTACATATTATAGTTAAAATATGAGACACATATGATTCAATATGAAAGGACAAGATAGAGTAAGACCCCTTTTGGTCCCTTGTTTGGGGGGGGGGGTCTCTTAAAATGATAAAACAGTTTTTCAATTAGAAACCTTTTTTCAACCTTGCCTTAAAATGAGTATTAACATGATTAAGTTCTGATATAGACAGAGGTCAAAGGAGAATAAAAAATATGTGAATTTACGATTTTTTTTCCATTTTTATTGAAAGTTTAATTAATATAAGTTTCACCGTGTATATCCCAACATGTGGGGTGTATGCTATGTTTTGCGCGGGGTGTATGCTTCCGAAGCGAGAGAGAGGGGGTCAATGTACGTTCTTTGTCCATTTTCTCAACTTACGGATATTTTTCGCCAGAAAGCATATGCCTACGGAAGAAAGCATTATCTAAGGAGTATATGGATACCTATGAATCCACTGGACACCTTCTAGT